>JARHVA010000925.1:3410000-3497500 GCA_037957365.1 Torreya grandis | reverse complement strand
TCTGTAATTGGTGGTTGATCACCCTCTTGAATGTTTCCTATAAAATCATTGCTAAATATCTAGTACTCTGGTTACGTAATTTGTTATCGTAAATCATTCACCCTGAGTAAATAGGATTCATCAGAAGTAGATATATATTAGACAATATCATTGAGGTTTGGGAAGGAATGGACTAGGCTAGGAAATCTAAGTAGAAAGCTATATTCATAAAAATTGACTTTGAAAAATATTATGACTGTATTGAGTGGCCTTTCATCTTGGCCATGTTTAAAGCCCTGGGCTTTGGCCCAAATTTCATTCAAACCATCTAGATACTTTTTTCAGATGCCTTGACCATCCTCTCTATTAATGGAGTCACCTCTAAACAATTTGGTTTATTTTGGTCTATTCACCAAGGATGCCCATTGACACCTACCCTATATGTGCTTGTAGTTGAGGGCTTTTGATATATTCTTAGCAATGCCCAAGATATGGGACTTGTTAAAGGAATCTATCTCCCTCCAAATAAAGAAAACCCTCAGGAAGTTATGCAATTACTGAATGGCCACTTTGCTGATGATTCTTTCCTTACTATTATTGTAAAAGAGGACAATGTGAATAATGCCTTACATCGTCTCAAAATGTTCTACCTCTCCTCTAGCTCAAACATCCAATTCCAAAAAAATCATTGCTACAATTAGTCATACCTCCCCCTACCAATGTGCATTACCGAGTATGGGTGGGCCTAGATATAACATGATGAAATCTCCATGTTTCTTGGAATTTATTTTGCTTTTGATGCCTCTCTATCCATGTTGTGGAAATATGTTATTGACATAGTAGCAAATAAATTGGAATATTGAGTGACTAAGACCTTAGCATTAGTATAAAAATTTCAAATCCACTCGAAAGTGCTTGTTACCACCCATGTTTACTACTCTTCATGTTGAGTGACTTCTAAGAATTCTTATCAAAAACTTCAAAAAATTCTCAAGGACTTTCTTTGGGCTAATTCTTCACATGGCCATGGCTTCCATAGTGTTGCTTAGGAATACTGCTACCTCACACAGGACATCGGAGGTATGAGGCACATCAACATGGCTCATCAAGAAGTTTCCTTATGTGCCAAATAGATTTTACGGGCCATTGATGACAAGGAAGCTTGGAAGGTGTTGTTTCAACATTGTATCTCTTTAGACCTTCCTAAAGGCAAAAAATATTGAAATGGGCTTGGCTTCTCCAATCTGTTCATCATCAAAACCCCTATTCAAATTATACGCTCCTTTATGGCTAAAAGTTTCTAGAAAGCATGGGAAAATATCAAACCATAGATTCTATGGAATGGCTTAGGGTTCTAAGATGGGTTATCTATTAACTCACACTCGCTATGGTGGTCGCCAGTTATTAATTTCAATGAAGTCCCTTTGGCTGAGGTTCCTTGGATCAATGCTCTCAAGTTGTTTTGTAGATGCATTCATACTATCGAAGACATATTTTATAAGAATTATTGTTCTTGGCTATCTTAGGAGGAGGTGAAAACCAAATTTTTATTAGCCAACACTAATAGAGAATCTTACAAAGAAATCCTTAATGTTGTTCCACCTTCCATGCTTTAAAAAATCTTTATTAATTTTGCTCATCCTTGGTGGAAGGACTAGAAGTGATATGTTGAAACTTTGTTTCATAATTATACCACCTAGATTGGTTATGGGTGGCTTACTCGCCACATGCCTATGGTGGACAAGATTAACACTCATTGGGGTTTGCATTCTTCAGTTTGCACCTAGTGCTTTCATTTTCGTACTACCTGGGAGGTTTGTTTATAGCCTAAGCTAGCTCATTTCATTTGGTGTGTTTTGTATTAGGGCCTACCTATGGGCTGACAACTTGTGCATTTAGGAATTTTGCTTCCCAAATGCCCTTTCTATGGCCATTTAGAAAATCCCCCTCATCTTTTCTAGCACTACTCCAAAGCTTAAAGGGTCTAGACATGGATTCATGACCTTTTCAAGCCTTTCTAACCTAATTTTTTTCAATGGTAGCATATCTTTCTTAGAGATAAACCTACCTTTCTTTTCAAATACACCCAATTCTAGAATACTTTCAAAGTGGAGATTTTATTTTGGTTATGGAAAGAAAGAAATAATGCAGTGTTTAGCAAATTTTTTTAGTTTGTATTTTTTGTGCTCTCAACAAATCCTCTACTATTTCCAATGTTCTTTTTCAGATTTAAGTGAAAGAAAATAAATTTTCCATAGATCTTGGCCATCTTTAGGATCTTCTCACTCATTGAGGAGATATTCCTTGTTCTATGGCATAGATTCTTCCTTCTTGACCCAGGGATAACAAAATTGATGGAAGAATTTCTAGTCTTCCTCAAGGTAGGCACTGATGTAGTCAGTCTCAATGCCACTCTCACAGTGATAATCTATATAGTGTATGTCCTCTCTTGGATAACATCAAGGGTGTCAACCCCCAACTCCTTCCCCTACTGGGTAGGATGGTTGGGTTGTTCCTCCTCCTCCTCCTCCTCCTCCTCCTCTGCATCTAGATGTTTGGGGCCACTAGTTGGAGGTTAGACATACATGATGGACAAGTTCCATAGAATCTCTTTAGCCATTTCTCCTACTCGACCACAAGAAGATGACAAGGACACTACATAGGCTTTTGGTTAGGATCTAATTCCAGATGGCAATGACTTGCCTAGCTTGGGTTGGGGTCCAAATGATATGGATCCTCTACCTTATAACCTTGCTTTATTAGCTTAATGTTCTCTTTTATGATGTTATGATGACTTGTTCCTAGGTGGGGCCTAGTGTTTTTTTTTGTTATTTTCTATTCCTAGGCTTGGCCTAATCTAACTTTGAGGTGTGCTTCGATACCACCTATTTTTTGTGATTTTTTTGTATATTATATATTTTATTAATATATAAATATATATCATAAAAAAATCTTTAGAAAAAATTGAATATTTTTCCTAAAGTAGAAAAAATTAGATTAATTTTATATCTAGTGCACATAAAGGAGAATATGTCTAAAATTTACCACATTGTTTGATTCAATAAACCAAACTATGTGCAAATGGAATTTTTTTCCAAAGTTTTTTTAAGTTATGTTTTTTTTGTGATTTATAAGAAGTCTAATAGAAAATGGTTAATTTAATTTTTCATAAATTATAAAGAGTTTAAAGTTGAAAACTGAAAACATTGTTTAGTTTTAATGTATAATCGATGTGCAAAATGAATCTTTGTAAAATTCATTTTAATTTTTATGAATTGATTATTTTACTATAAAAAAAAGGCTAGTTTATAACACCTATTGTTATCAAATTTTAAAAAATGATAGATAAAATTTTAGTTTATGGAGTCATAAGATATTTACTATATGTGAGTATCGTAATATTGATCAATTTTTACATTCTAAATAAAAAAGTCCAGATGATGAACTTGACTACTATAATAGATGACACAAATAATTTTTAATGTTGTTAAAACTATATGTTGTTGAAAATCTATTTCTAAAAGCTATAAATTCAGCCATATCTTCAAATTTGTGAAAAATAACTGCTAAATACCAATCTTCAAAATCTAGAAGGGTATTGTATTTGAAAAATATTTTATTTTCCACTAAGACACAAGAAGGTGGCTCTGTTTTCAATTTTTTTTTGTAGTTGAAGGATATTTGTGATCAAATTAAAGTAGTTGAGAAACCCATGGATGATAAATATTTAATTACTTTGGTACTACAAATTTATAGGCATTGTATGACTCATTTATTGATTCACTTCATGTGATTTCAAAGACATACACACTAGATTTTGATAAGTTGTCAACACTTCCCATGTAGAAAGAAAGGAGGCATGATCAATTAGTTGCCTCAATTTCAATTAGTATAGAAATTGCATTCACAACATAGTTAAAATAAAATGGAAGATAATGGAATACAAGCAATTTTGTAGAAGACACCTCCAAAATCAATGTATGTACTTATAATAAGTGTGAATGGAAATGATTTTATCATAAGGAACTTGGTAATTTCAATAAAAATTATCATAAGCCACAACAAGATATGGCCAATGTGCAAAAGAAGTCTAGATATTCTCATTTTGCAAAAGATTGTGAAGAGGAAGCAACCAATGACTTTGCCTTTGTAGCATCACATAAATAATAAATTGACTCTTACCTTTGGTAGTTTTACTTGAGTGCAACTTGACACTAAACATGTCACAAAGATCAGTATGTTTATTTCATTGAGGATAATAGTAGTAAATAATGTGTTTCCCTAGGTGATATGTGGATTCATTTTGTTAGAATTAGTGTGGATGTTCATATAACATTAAACAATGTTTTCATATATAGATTTTGTGATGTTAGATATGTACTTGATATGAAAAATAATTTACTATCTATAAGTGAGACAACTAAAATCATGAGTCTTGTTGTAAAGTTTGAAGGTAAAAAAATTTTAGTTACTACACTTAATGATAAGGTAATTTCTATAGGCATTAGACAAAGAGGTTTATACAAACTTATAGATCCTGAAATAACAAAAGAGTATACGTTATCATTGAATTTGAGCATATTAGTACTCTTTGGAATAAAATATGTGGTCACCTTAGTTACCAATATTTGAATTTGTTTTACAAGACTAAAATGGTGAATGGACTTCTAAGCATTCAAAAAAGTTAGAATTTTTGCATAGGATGTTAGTTGGGTAAATAAATTAGACATCCATTTCATACTAGTAAAGCATGGATGGCAGAAAATGTATTGGACTTGGCACATGTATATTTACATGGTCTAATGAAAACTTTCACAATATGTGGAACACTTTATTCATTGTTGATTGTTGATTATTTTTCTAGGAAAATGTGGATATATTTCATAAATAAGAAATCAAAATGCTTTTACAACTTTTTTGTATGGAAAATATTGGCTAAAAATAATTAGGTAAATAAGTTAAAACATGTATATTTGACAATGTAGGTGATTTCATCTAAAAAAATTCAAAGCATACTGCACACTTGAATATATATACAAACATTATACAACTCCTTACACTCCACAACAAAATGGAGTATTGTAAATGAAAAATAATGTTATCATGGAGATGGCACATTTTATGGTACAATGCCAAAATGTACCTTTTAGCACTGGGTAGAAATTATTAATATTATAATGTGCATTCTTAATAAAATTACATGTAAGGTTATGTAGAACATCACTCCTAAAAAAACATGGTTAAATAGAACACCAGATGTAATTTATTTCCACATTTTTGGTTATATTCCCTTCACATTAATTCCTAAATAAAAATGAAGTGGTTTAGATGCAAAAAAGTAAAAGTTACATTTTTTTTGGCTATAACGAGCAATACAAAGCATATAGATTACTAAATATCTCTAAATATAAAGTTTTTGTAAATAGAGATGTCACAATAGATGAGAAAAATTCATATTTCTCAAGTGATAGTAAATCCACTAATATTAGTAATATATGGATAGCTAATGATAATTTTGCATCTTGTTCAAGCACTAATGTGGAACACGACACAAAAAGGCATATACTAGATAAGTCAAGCTCTATGGAAGGATCTAGTGACGCAAATAGTGATTCATAGTCATATCAGACTAGTCAACACAAAAGTTCAAAATGATATTATGCTACATTGAAAGATGTCAAGGGGGATAAACGTCCACTCAAAATGGAAGGAAGATCCACAAAATCTAGGAAACAAGCTATGCAAAGTCATGAGTAGGTAAATTTTGCTCTAAATTTAGTTGTTTCACAAATATTTCTTCCAAATACATATGAAGATGCTAAAGGAAAGCATAAATGGGAATCTTCCATGAAGGTGAATTATGATGTTTTAATAAAAAGTGGAACTTGGGTTTTAGTATATCTACCCCAAGGTAAGAAATACATTCAATGTAAGTGGATTTTTAAAGTAAAATTTAATCCAGATGATTATTTAGATAAATACAAAGCTCATCTTATTGATAATGGATATGTATTGGAACGAGTAAATTATGAAGATTTTTTTCCTCTACAAGGAAAATGGTAAAATTTCAAATGGTTATTTCTACTGTTGCTTAGTTTGGTTGGTTGGTGTATTAGATAGATGTTAAAAGCACTTTCATAAATAGAGAATTAAATGAATAAATTACATGGTTCAAGCATAATAATTCCAAATTCCTTAAAAAGAGCATCGAGATTATAAGTTATTGTTGCCTTCACCAACATGCCCTATTTTTAAACTAAAAATTGGGACACTCTTTTCATATATAATCTTTTCTTATGAGGTTGTGATGGTCTATCTAATTAAGCCCTTATTTGATTGACAATTAGCTAGATGATTAGTTATAAGTGACTGAGCATACTTATTTCTAATGTGTTTTTATTTTATTTAGTTTAGTCTAAGCTTTCATCTGGGAACACTAAAGTCTAACTTTTATGTCTAATTCAAACCTATGAAGTCATGTTCTATGATAAAATGCTTTAATATCCACCCATTTGAATGTTGAACCTAGAATTTTGGTGATTTTATCTAGATTTTGGGACCCTTTTATGGCTTCATTTTAGTAGTTTAAATCATGATTATGCTTATCATAGTAAATTGGATTAATGTTTGCAATGTTTCATTTAGGACTTAGCTAAATCTTAAATAATCATGATGTTATTTATCTAGGTGTGAATAAGTCTATTTCCCTTATGTTTGATAAAGTCTTTATCCTATGAATGCTTTGGGCTTAAATATTTGTTTTAAACGACTAATTTCAATTTCTATATTAATTGACTATTTCTCACATAAATTTCCTTTGGAAAAACTTGGATTTTTTAAAAATATTTACTTAGTTAATTTTCTTATTTTCTAGCAGGTTTTAAATACTTCTCGCCCCCACAAATCCTTTCATGTGTCCAAATCATGCTAATGAATAGATATTCATAGTCAAATCCTTTTTAAATAAATGATCAAGTCTTGTTAAATCCCTTGGGCCCTAATATCATGCCTCAAGGTATGATCCTGGTGACCATTCCTAGTAGAAAGTCTATAATATATGTAAAGCCTCAAGCCCTCAAGGGCCCAAGATTGTGCCACTTGTCGCCATCTCAGAATCTTAGTGGATCAAGACTGAATTGAAAGTGGTAATGTCTCTATGCCCATGAGGGCCTGATATTGTGCCACTTCTCACCATCTTGAGAACCTAGGATCTCAAGGCATTGACAGTAATATCCTGATACCATGTGGATTTAGGAAACAACCCCAATGAAACATGGAGAGGTTGAAAATCTAAGGAAAATCCACATGGCTATGGTGATGATCAATAAGAATGACAAAGTAGAACTTGAGGATGATAACAAACTACCAAGTGACAAAGTAGGACTCATCAAAGCAAACCAAAGGCCTAAGAAGAGGAATGAAGTGAGAAGCTGAGGAAGGGACATGTGGAAGTGGTGATATTAGTAGATGAAGGGACTAATATTGATGACCTATCTAGCTATTAAAACCATTAAAAGTCCCAAAAGGACTATGTGTCAAGTTCATAAATCATAGTCAAAATACAATTGGTTCTCACCAATTAAAAAGGCCTAAAAGTAATAGATTTCAAGCTATTAAAGGGGTGAATTAATCCAAGGAACCTTGAAGTCAAGATATGGATGGATCATTCATTTAATTATCCTCTAAATTGAATGCAAAAATATGCATAGGATATGGTAGAATCCCAATAAAATCTCAATGATAATCTACCACCACTATTTAAATCTGATTATAGCTACCCCCCAAAATTCAATATAAACTAGTCAGTATGGTGTGAGTCATCACATGGTGCATGCATGGTAAAGAGATAAGAAGGAACAATGAACATAAAATAAATATTTTAGCCTTTAAATAGGCATGGTCTCTAATTTCAAAGCATGGGAATGTATTCATATATGTTAGAGAATTGGGACCCTCACCAACATGTCCACAATCATCAACAAGTACTTGTAACTACCCCAATAGTGGGATGAATTTGAAACTCCATATAAATAATTATCTATATAAGATCAGATCCTATAATTTAAGAAGGGTTAGTGCCTTTTATTTTTAATAATAGAGTGAAGGACTAGATTGGATGGTTCTCCATAATTAAGCACACCAATCACTTTCATTCATGTATTTTCCCTACTTTATAGATTAGTTTGATGAGTCAAGGATGTTTAATCCAAGTCTATAACTTAGTTGAGTATTCAATGAGCTCCCAATTGATCTTTTTAATAGAAATATTTTAATATGAAATCTATGTCATTTGATAGACTTGGTTTGTACATGTGTATGGTGACCTTTTTTTCCTCTTTCACGTTGCTACTCAACCCTAAAACTTCCTCACCAACTTTGTCCATGGTTGGGCCATGCTGGCCATCTCAATGACTAGTTTACTCAAGGACTTATCTACTTAAGAGGAATAGACTGGGTCCATTAAAAGGTGGGATATTTATTCTCATTCTCCCTACCCTTATCTCTTTTCTTTTTCTTTAATCAATTTTGTATTTTAGTCTTCTACGCAAACCCTTGTTAATGCTTTACTTTGATTGATCTCTTTGTCTATTACTGCTTATGCATTATTGAATCAATGAAATATATATGTTTCATTTAATCAACCATATTCCTTATGTTAAATATATATGTGTTGACTCTAGTTATATAAGTTTTCTATAGGTATCAATGAATGAAAATTAGAGGTTAAGCATCCATCTTGATTGCTTGATACATTTGTTCATTATTTCTTGAGCATTGTTGAGTTTGTGTGTGTAATGAACATCCATTTGAATCAATTATTTATCCATGGTTAAATCTCTATACGATAATTCCATAGATATTAGCTCATAATTTAAATTTATATTAGTTTGTCTAAAATACTCATACACACCCCCTATAGAGAATGGTTATAATGAGTCAATTGAGTTACCCTGTATACCAAGACCTTGGTGAGATTTGTTCACATGAGTCTCGTTTTAGGAGAGACAAGGATTAACAACCCATGCCTATTATTGGTTGTGTCAAAACACATCTCAACATATTTGGAACTAGGAATAGGGCTTGCACTAACTATTTCAGACTTATCTTTTATTTTAGAGCTTCGCCTAGTAGTCTAATGGCCTTAGCTTGGATAAGAGGACGTAGTTATCATGTGAATGTTATGGGACCTTCCCATACTTTCCCAATAACGCCCACACATTATGTGCAAAGTATATCCATGGTGGGGTCAAAATTACTAAGGAACATATCCAAGATTATAAAGAAGCCATTATCAAAAGGCAGATTCAACATGAGGATGTTATTTGTCACCTATTCCCCCATTCACTAGATAAAAAAACCTATTATTAGTACCTTGGTCTATCATAAGGGTGCATCACCACTTGGGCCATCTCTAAGAATATGTTCCTTAACCATTTTAATGTGCCCATGGGCTCTTTCTATGTTCCTTAACTATTTTAGTGTGCCCACGGACCTATTTTGCTATGTACCTAGGGATATGATATATTAATATATATGGGTTGATGGAGATGATGACATGTGGCACACATTCCCCTTAGTAATTTATATGTCTTAAATATATTAGGATAAATGGGTAACTTGTTGAATTAGTGCATTGGGTAATGGTTGGCCTACATTGGGATATAGAGTTTACCCATCCATTATTAGTTAATTAGAGGTCAATATAAATGAGGTGAGTATCATTATGAAGGAGGTAAGTATTTAGTCTTATATTATAAGAGGATATTAGAGGTTTTCCATCAAAGAGACATTGCAGAGTTATTCCTTCCTAAAGGAGTATTGTATGGTGTTTCCCTACATATATTGAATATTTGGACATATTGGCCCACAAATATCTATTATGTTATGTTGATCTACATTATATTCTACATATTTCCAATTTTTATAAGTGTGGATCATAAAAAGTGGTATCAGAGCTTTGATTTGGGAAATTTATATGGGGAGAAACCCTAGTTTTGGGGAATCATTAATATCTTGCAATCTTGCTAATTTTTGTACAATATTTTTATTGGATCTGAAGAATATTTTAAGAAAGTCACATTAAAAAAATTGAGGTTTTATGAATAGTTTTGAGAGACTTGTTGTTATTTTATGGTTTATAATACATTCATCACATCTAATAAAAAGAATAATTTTTTATGAAAGTTTTACTAATACTGCATTAGTATACAAGAGAGCTATAGTTAATTTCATAAATTTTTGAAATGTTTTGAGTGACTTATGGTGATTTTATGAGTTTTCATAAATTCTCTCTAAGGGCTGAAATATTAGTAAATTTTTCCCAAAATTTAATTGAAGTTTCAATATCATACATGAAAGTTACGATTAAAAAATTAGACTATTTAAATTAATAAATGAGTTATTGAATTTCTAGGGTTTTCCCCTTAACCCTAGTTTTTTTATAAATCATGGGTCAAATGGATTATAAACAATTAGAAAAATTGATGGAAAGTTTTTAAAAATAAAAAATATTTTGGAAAAGTATTATGTGATAAAAAATAGGCATGTGGGGAAAGGAGATACTAATGATTATAACCAAAAAGAGAGTGAAGATAAAGAAGATGAAAAAGAGGATGAACATAATTATGATGAGGTGGGAGCTACAAAGGATTAAAGAGGAGTGGTTTAGGATCATGATGTGGAAAAGAGGAAGAATATATTTTTTATGATCACAATGAGGAAGATCATGCAGGTGATTATGAATAATAAGAAACATAGCATAATGATGATGATGATGATGATGATGATGAGGCTAAAAAGGGTGTATAATAAGAGGTAGAGGATCTCGAAGAGGAGGAAGAAGTATTGGATTAGAGTCATTTTCTTAGTTTCATGGATTAATTCAAAATAAGAAAGTTATTATGTCCATAAACCCTAAAAACAAGTATGACTTCATTAACATGGATGTGGCCAAACGTATATAGCTTCAAGCAAAGAATATCAAGGAGGCTCAAGTTGATGGTAAGAATATTCTAGTTTTTGAAGAGTTGAAGCTCACTATGAACAAATATGTTTTGCATTCAGATTTTTATACTTTGGATATTGATGGTGTGGATATGGTTATTGGATATATATGGTTATAAACTTTAATAAAAATACATATTAATGTTCAAAATAAGTTCATGAAGTTTTGATATAGGAAAAAGACGGTCACTTTACATGATATCATAATTGGAAAGACACAAAGAACAATCAAGGTAGAACATGAGGATGATATTGAAGCATGTGAAGAAGAGCATGAGGAAGATTTAGACAAAGACATAAATGAATAAATAGTCCAAGCAAAGTAGAACGATTTATCTACTCAAGAGGTAAGGGAACCAAAAATGAAATGGTGGAAGAGGTAAATGAAAAGGTTGATAAGGTTAAAGTATATAAAAAAGTTGTGATATATCAAAACCAACATCATCATGAGAGTAAAAAATCATGAATCCATATGAGCAAGTGTCAAAAAATAATCATTTTGGATATACAATAAATCAGATCACTAATCACAATGTATGTGCATGGAATCCAAAGAAGAACTACTATGGTTAGGTATGGAATAGGAGTAGTGTAGTGGAATATGGAACATGGAATTAGTAGGAAAATCACTATGAATATGCATGGAAGAATAAATAATATTTTCATGTATGGAATCTAAGTAGATCCATGGAATAGGGTACTTGGAATTAAAGGATGCATAATTATGCATAGACACCAAGATAGTACAATTTTGATCATGAATGGAATTAGAATATCACATTGGAATTTTGAAACAAGGTTGGATAGATATCACCTACAAGATCACATATGGATGACTAGATGATCAAAGTTGGAGACAAGTGTGTAATTATTTGAAACACACTCATTATTTAGTTTCTTCTTATGTTTTAGGGACAAAACATGTGAAGGAGAGAAGGAATGTTATGTACCTAGGGATATGACATATTAATGTATATGGGTTGATGGAGATGATGACATGTGGCACACATCTCCCTTAGTAAGTTATACGGGTTTAATATATTAGGATAAATGGGTAAATTTTAGAATTAGTGCATTGGGTAATGGTCAGCCTACATTTGGATTAGGAGGTTACCCATCCATTGTTTGTTAATTAGAGGTCTATACAAATGAAATGAGTATCATTGTGAAGGAGGTAAGTGTTGAATCTTATATTGTAAGATGATATTGGAGGTTGTTCCCTCAAAGATACATTATGAAGTTATTCCTTCTTAAAGGAGTATCGTATGGTGTTACCATACCTTAAGGGTAATTATTCTATTTCTGTATATATTGAATATTTGAGCATCTTGGCCCACCAATATATAGTGTTGTGTTGATCTACTTATATTTTTCATATTTACAATTGTTATAATTATGGATCATAACAAAGTATATCCATGGTGGGGTCAAAATTGTTGAGGAATATGAGAGGATCCTCCTATAACAATTAATAATAATGCTCAAAATAATAGGAATTAGCAACATGATTTCAATCTGATAGAACACTTGAAAAGATTGAATTTATCATAGGCCACTTCAAGGGGGAAACCTCCTTTGAGAAAGATTAATATAATAATTTCATGGATGCCTTCATTGGCCTCAACACTTACTTATATATGAATTCTAATCTAAACAACTACTACTTCCCATGAATGTGGGATAAAGCAAAATGCCGACGAGATGACTTACAAAGTATATGTGTCCATATCAACTACTAAACTAAAAAAATAAAGAGAAGATATATCACAGGTTCATAACATCCCCTCCCTCTTACAAAAATATTTATCCTCAAAGATTTAGATGTAGGAATTGGTGTTGAATCTGAAATAGTAGTTCTCATGTTGCATCTTTTGGTTACATTCCATTCCATTGAATTAAGACCTTGACGATGGAGTGGGAGTGAAGTTGGAATGTGTGCTTGTCTAATATTGCATTTGGCTCAAGAATAATGGATCCTTCATTATCAATTTTTGGTAAAATAGTCTAAACTCTAATGTTTATGCCAAGAACTTTCTTGAGACAAGAGACATGAAAACTAGGTGAATTCAGGAAGAAGGTGGGAGGTCAAAATTATAAGCAAATGACTCAATCCTCTGAAGAACCTTATAGGGCCCATAGAACTTGGGAGCTAGCTTATGATGCCCTTTGAGTTTTAGGGAGGATTGCTTGTATGGATGTAAGTGAAGAAAAACCATATCACCTACTTGAAAAGTGCACTTAGAATGGTGTTGATCTGCCTGTTGTTTCATTTGATTTTGTGCCATATGAAGATTGTCTCATTGGGTACTAAGGATCTGATCTTGGGTTTAGAGAACTATGTTGACTACTTGAACTGATAAACTATTGGGGGTGTATGGAAGGAACACTGGTGGTGCTTGACCATAGACTGCTTCATATGGAGTCATTTTCACTGAAGTTTGGTAGGAGGTATTGTAACACCATTCAGTGAGAAGGAGCCACTTTTGCAATTCATGTTGTTGTTTAGAGGTGAGGCAATGAAGGAAACTTTTCAAGCATTTATTGAAAATTTTAGTCTAGCCATTTATTTGTGGATGATACCCAAAACTCATCTTCAATTAGGTGTTAGTGTGTTGAAATAGTTCCATCCAAAATTGGCTAGTGAAGGTTGTATCACAATATGAGATAATGGAAAAATAAATGCCATGAAGATAAAAAAATATGGTCCAAGAAAATTTATGCGACTATGGAGGCAGTATAAGGATGGTTGAGGGCATAAAAATGACTATATTTAGAAATGGAATCAACCACAACCAAGATCACCATTTTCCCTCTAGATTTTGGGAGCCCTTTAATGAAATCCATATTAATATCTATCCAAATCCTGGTAGGGATGGGCAAGGGTTCGAGTAACCCAGGGATGAGTATTGTTTCACCCTTGTTACATTGGTAGGTATCACATTCAACCACCATCTATTGAATTGTCTTTTTCATTCCCTTCCAAAATAATTTGCATCATGCTCACTAATAAGTTTTGAGAAACCCTGAGTGCCTTGTGAATGGAGAAGCATAAAGCTCATAGAATACAACCTGTTGAACATCTATGCTCTAAGCAAGCAGTAGACAATCCTTATATCATAGAGAAGCACCATCCCATGAATAATGTAGTACAATCAAGGGGTTAGTGGCCAATAATTGAATGATTGGAGATAATGAGGAGTCATTGACATACCCTTACTATACAATGTCCAACCAATTTAGAATAGGCATGGAAATATCTATAAGGAAAACTTGGTCTACAAACGTGTGAGATAGAGAATCAGCCATAATATTGTCCTTACCCTTATTGTAAGTGATCTCATAGTCATAACACATGAGTTTATTGACCCATTCTTTTTATGCGATAGAGACCGATTGTTCCAGGAAATATTTTAGACTATGGTGATTAGTTTTGATGCAAAAATGATTTCCAAATAGGTATGGTTGCCACTTTTATATTGCATGCAAAATGGCCATAATTTCCTTCTCATAAGTAGAGAGCATTAAGTTCTTGCCAAAAAGGGATTTGATAGTGAATGCAATCAGGCATCCTTCTTGGATGAGAACAACACCAAGTCCATTATCATAATCATCACTTTTGATAGTGAAGGTCGTGGAAAAATCTAGCATAGCTAGAATAGGTTTAGTACACATAACTTGTTTCAATTTTTCAAATGCACACTTAGCAACTTGTGCCTAAGTAAAAGCATCATTTTTCAACATAACTGTCAGTAGTGATGTAATATTCTCATAATTATTGACAAAATTATGATAGTATTTAGTTAGCCCCAAAAAACCATGGAGGCTCTTGAGTGTTTGAGGATGTGGCCAATTTGTGATGGTCTCTATTTTTTTAGGATCCACCTAAACCCCTTGGGTTGACACAATATGCCTGAGATACTTCACTTCATCCTATCCAAAAGTAAATTTGGACTATTTTGCATAAAGATGATGGTTAGAAAGAAGTTATAATGCAAGCTCTAGATGTTAGAGATGCTTAGACCATGTTTTACTATAGATGAAGATATCATTGAAGAAGACCAAAATGAATTTCCATAGGTAGGGCTAGAATATTTTATTCATCAATGCATAGAATTTTGATGAAGCATTAGTGAGGCCAAAGGGCATGAAAAATAACTCATAATGGCAATCATGCATGCAAAAATTTGTCTTAGTGATATCATCCTCATCAGGATAGATCTAGTGATATCCAGAGCGGAGATCCAACTTGGAGAAAAAATAAGCACCATGAAGGTCATCAAGAAGCTCAAAAATAATAAGGATTAGGAACTTATCCTTGATTATGAGGTGATTAAGTGCACAAAAATCAGTGTAGAGGCACCATGACCCATATTTTTTTTAAACAAGGAGAACTAGGGAAGAATATGTGCTGGTATTGGGGTGAAAAAACCTTGCTTTAGTATGTCTGAAATGAGCTTCTCGATCTCAGTATTTTACTAAAATGGGTATGATAAGGCTTGATGTTCAAAGGAATGATTCTAGGAAGGGGTTGAATACAATGGTCCTCTAGCTGTGAAGGTGGTAATATCACTAGTTTGGCAAAGACACATGCATACCTCTAAAGAATGGTTTGTATATCAAAAGGAGTATTGGAGACTGTTGATGGTTGTATTTGAATGGAATGGAGCTAGGTAATGATGCCATGCAATGTAAATTGATGATGATAAGATATCCTAGTAGTAAGACTTTCAATGTGTGTTTTTCCCATTGTCTAAAAACTACATCCAAAGTTCAAAATAATCCCATAAGATGGGTCTAAGTGTGCAAAACCACTGGGATCCCAAAACAACATCACATCTACCTAAGGGTAAGACAAACATGGTGGAGTAAAAGCTATAATACAAAATAGAGATACACACATTGTGACACTTCCCTTTGAAAGGTAATGTGCCCCCATTGACAATTGTAAATTCAAAGTGAGAGCAAGTATGGATAAAATAGTCAGCCTATTGGCAATCTGAGGGGCAATGAAGTTATGAGTGCTATCTGAATCAATAAGTATTGTTAGATGGAAATTATTAAAGCAACCCCTAACCCACATCATTTGTGGGGTAGGGACTCCTATTAAGGCATGGAGAGAGATCTCTAGTTGGTCTTCTTGAGAATCAGGTTCCATAATCAATTGAGCTTTCTCTAGATCATTTATTATAGCTTGAACATGTTCCTAATCTTTAGTTGTAGGTGGAAAGTCCACATCCAATAGGTAGTGCTTTTCCTCAACATATCAATGTCCGTAAGGGAATTTATCATCATAGTTATAACATAGTCCTTTTTCTCTATGGGCTTACATCTCTACTTTAGTCAAATGATTGATAAGAGTGGTTTTGGGAGTTGACATTGTTTGATATCATTGTGGAGCTATATTTTTGAAGAGAGAAAAATTGAATTTGAATCACTGTTGAGATGCAATCTTGTCCTTTGATAATTGAGCCAACCCTAAGGCTTCCAATATCATGTTGGGTTGAAACATTTTTACCTCAGATTGAATTACATTGTTCAGTCCACTGACAAAGTAACTCTTGAAGAATTCATGAGATAATCCCTCTGTGTGATTGACCAATTTTTCAAATTTGATTTGATATTCTCTCATGGTTCTTATTTGGAAAATTTTAATGAGTAATCTAGTGAAGTCATCAAAGGCAGGAGGGCCAAATCATTATAAAATGAGGGTACAAAAATCAATCCATATGGGTTCATCATGAGCCTTAGTATACTAATGATACCATTAAAGGGATTGAAGTTCTAATTGAAAGGATGTAAGTGGGACCTTTTTGGCATCAAAATTATTATGCAGACTAAAATATTATTTTGTTTAATAGATCCATCCAGTTAAATCTGTACCATTGAATTACAAAAAATTAATCTTTGACCCATGATATTTATTAGAAGAAGAAAACACAATGTCTGAAGAAGACTCTAGATGTCATCTATTACTCATGGTGGTAAGTTGAAGATTGAGGCCAATAATTTTTTCATCAAGATATTTGATGTGGGTCTTGAGGGTGGCAATTTCATCCTCCATGTTTTTTGCTCTTGTTCAGGTTACTACTATGACCTGAATAACAATTTCTTTTGGAATGGATAGGAAAACTAGAGTTAAGACACATTCAGTAGATAAAGTTTTGAATTTTGGCAAAAATAGAAGGGGTAAAGGGAATTTTAATAATTTTTTTACATAGTGGAGTATGATTGATGAAGGCAAGGGTAATTTTAGGAGTGAAAATGGAAAAAAATGAAAAATTAGTCAAAGAGGAACAAAGGAGTAGAACAAGAAAATGAACATAGTGGAAAATTTGAGGCAAATGGAAAAAAATAGAAGTTATGGCAAAACCCAAAAAAGGGAAATATCAGATTTAGAAGAATTAGGAGTGGAATTGGGATATGGGACCTCAAGGAAGAAAATGTAGGGAATGGAATTTCAGGTGTTTAGATAAAGTTTGAGGATCAATGGCACTGTAGATGGAGAGATATTGCAAAAAAATGAAAAAAATTTACTCTTCTAATTTTTGTTTATGTTTTCTATCTAGTGGTAAGTCTTTTAAGAGTTTAATAATACTCTATGGATGGTTTACATATTTTAGTTTTTATCAAATATCTACTTCTAAGTCCTCTAGCAATCTAAGGATACTCTACTGATTGATTAGTTTGAATATAATAAAAATATTCTGAAACTGATAGAAATGGGCCCTAAGTTTCAATGCTTGCCTAAGGGTTTTAAAATTATCACTCTGGCCACCAATGCCATCTAAGAGAGTACTACTCTCTAAAAAATTTCTAGCCATGGATTTACCTCTATGCGACAACTCTTGGTTTTCCTCATAGACGGGAACTACTCAATCAAGAAGGGGATGTTGCCCATTTCATTGGTAGGTCCTCTCAATGGGCCAACTACTTTGGGGTTCTTCTAGTACTCCTCACAATGAGTTTTCAGGATTTCACCTAAGCACTTCCCATAGTTATGCAGTTAGGTTTTTACCCTAATCTGAAATAGATTATCATTTTATAGGAAAATACTTAAATAAATAATGCAGTAGAATAGATTTATTTCTAAAAAATTATTATGCAAAATAATAGAATGAAGACTTTCTAAAGGAAAAAAATGTTGGCCCTAAAAAGTGCTTAGATACCAGATGAGAGGATTCTTCTGCAATAATTAATAAAAATGCACAAAATAATAGGAATTACTAGCATAAATTACATTTGATAGAACACTTGAAAAGGTTGAATTAATCAAAGGCCACTTCAAGGGGGAAACCTATTTTGAGCAAGATCAATACAATAATTTCATGGATGCCTTCATTAGCCTCAACACTTACTTATAAAAAAATTCTAATCTAAGCAACTACTACTTCCCATGAATGTGGGATAAAATAAAATGCTCACAGAATGACTTATAAATCATATGCATCCATAACAACTACTAAACTAACAAAGTAAAGAGAAAAAATATCATGGGTTCATAATAGAACACATATAGGACTTTAAATAAGACATTATCAAAAGACATATTCAACATGAAGATGTGGCTTATCACCTATTCCCCCATTTGATAGATTAAACAACCTATTATTGGTACCTTGGTCTACCAAAAGGGGGATTCACCACATGGGCCATCTTTGAGAATATGATCCTTAACCTTTTTAGTGTGCCCACATACCACTCTTTCCTGTTTTGTTAGTTTTCCATAACATTTAAAGAGTCAAATGAGATAACTATTGTATTCAACCAAAGGTTTCACTGGTTATTTATGAGGTTGAAGGAACCTTTTTGATAAACAAAGGATGAAACCATAACAGTCTATCTCAACACTTTAGATTCTCTAACTGATATGTTCATTAAGAGGACTCCTACTACTCTCTCATCCTTAAATTTGACATACCAAGCATTTTTCACTATTGAGGAGCAGTTAATGCTACACAGTTATGGCACCAACCTTGCTTATTATTTAGGATAACCCAAGGCCTATCCCCAAAATCCCTTAAGCTGCATGACTACAAGCCACCCCATGAACTAGTTTGTGCCATACAATGTAGTTCTTCAATCTTGTATTTAGTGTAATTTACTTAATGACTAGTTTGTGCACTCTAGTTAGGTGTTATCTCAGCTTTGTAGCCAAGCCAATCTATTAATAATGAATGATAACCTTGCCAATTTTAATGCATGTAATCATGTTAATTCATGTTATAACCATCAAGATGTTTTTCCTAGTGATAGTGATTTAGCCTATTTTGATGTTTTTATTAATTGCATGCCATTTATTGTAAGAAATTCTCATAAGTTAACACATATTCAAATTTATGACATAGGTATCCTAACTTTGTAGTTTGGAGCATGCCAAGATGGAACTAAACACCTAGTTGAAACAATCATGCTAATAGAGGGCATGCCATTTCATAAGCCTAAACCATTCTTCCAATAAGGTAGCATTTATGATGACAAGTCTATCTATGAATAATTAATGGTTGTTGAAGACAAATTAGCATTTGAAAAGTAAATTGATGAAGATCTGCCCACATAAAATGAATAAAATTAGATTGAAGGATCTTGTACTCAATTAGAAGAATAATTCATGAAGTTAGAACATCTGGAAGAGGAAGATGCATATTTTGCATCTGAAGCATCTTTCTCATATGCTTCTGCTCATACATTTGAAAATATATTCTGAGATAATGAGCATATTTATAGCAATGGTGTGACTTTCATTTTATCATTAGAAGTGAATGAAAAAAAAAAGAAGAAGCATTGAGTTGGACTGATTGCACTGAGAAGAAGAAAACTAAGAAGTAGGTTGTTCCTTTGAAGATAAAAATTTAGAATAAATTGAAATGATTCTTCTCTCTCCTCTATTCATCCCTAACTTCAAACTTGTTAACAACACTCATGTGATCCTCTCACCAGTAGAGGTAGTTAAAGAAGAATAATATCAACATCATGGAACATCTCTGTTGGGATCTAAATAGAAATATGTAATTTTTTTTCAAAATAAACAGATATACAAAAGTAGACTATATCTCAAGAGTCTAACAAAGATCATAAAATTATTCACATGTAATTATAACACAATATAAAATATGTATCTCTAATAACATTAGTGGATGATAACTCAATATAGAAAGTAATTATAACGTTTTAACTCAACTTATCTAAATACATAAAAACCAATGCCAATGTGCATCAATGTATAATTACAATCCTTCATGATAATTTTACAATGATAATTATAATACAATAAAATTTAAAAATAAGATACTTGGCTACTCTGGAGCATAGTTCCTAAAATTTAAATATCTGTGGCAATTTCAAGTGTTGTCTCAATAAGTATTACTACTATGGGGAGAGAGAGCATCATCCAAACTCTTTTTCACACTAGCCATAGGCCAAAAATCCCCCTCACTAATCCTATCAGGGAATGGACCTCCCTTCATGGATGGGTAGATAGTGATGACACTATAATCTAGAAAGTCTAACAAGTACCTGTGTGCTATATGATTCTATACTAAACATGCAGTGTATCATAAAAACCCATTCTATTTTAAGATATCACACAAACATGTGATTCATACTTATGAAATTATAATGTCTCACTAAACATACCTTGGCCCAAGGTTTTATAAATAGTAATATAAAAGTGATCCATAGATCTATCAATTTCATTCACACCACTTGATTGGACTGCCTTCATCTAACATTGCAATGCCAGTAAGCCAATGAAGTCTATCTCAATCCTTACTTTGCATTAGCAATGTAGATTGGTCAAATACAATTTAACCAAAAAATTCAATAATTTACATCCCACTATTAAATGCATCATATGACACACTATACATAGGAGTAACAACAACATACATTTAGTCCATCAAACATATGCATGAATATTTCATTATATTCTATCACATACAAGAAATAATGATTACAAATATACCACTTAGGTAAACATACAATTTCAAAATATAATTGGTTATATTTATCTACACCCTATGGCAACTCATATTACCATAGTCCAGTGTTCTAAGACATAACTACCAGTTCCACAATCAATCATATGAAGTAGTATCAAATAGATGGAAACAAAAGCGTTACAAAAGTAACTATATAGAATAAGGCAAGTCATCATTTCCATGGAATATAATAACATACCAGCATAACATTATCTAAACTCTCATAGTTTTCATGTATGCATACACAAGTCTTACTAACTATAATAACACATGTTATCCACAATAATAACTAGTATGTATACAATAATAGTTAAATGTAGATATGAGTTAGGTGTAATATTTACAATATGTACTACCTAAGTACAACATATTTTTATATTTGAATACCTTATGATATCCCATGCTATCATAAGTTCTAAACTACATAACAACACATAAACCAAATTTACAAATTTCAAGACTCTATCGGTACATGCATATAATAATAAGTAAACAATAAGGAATTATACCACCCAAGTGTACCTTAAATTAAATTACGTACAAGCATACCAAAGTTTCATAACATGTAAACATGCATCACAATATACCATTATGTAGTAATTATAGCTAAACATTTTTACATAATAACAAACTCATAGTATGTAATGCACACAAGTATTCCATATTGAATACATATGAATAACAATCATTTATATTAATAGTAGTGAGTCAGATAATTCATAAACCCATTATGACTTTACATTGAAACAACTCATTGACATCTAGGAGACTGTTCCAAGGGTTATAGTTCCCAATTATTAGGTAATTTAATGATTTATTCAAATCATCTAACGAATTATAGGTATAATCCCTATATACTAGCAATTGCACATCCTAATGTGCACCACATGTAGGTATTCCATTACTATCCAATTTTGAAACCATGATTAGTGTTTTAATTATAACTACTAGGCATAGTAGACAACTCATGAATTAGTTATAGATACATGGAAACACTCATTGCTTTAAATAACTAGAAAAAATAGTACTTCATTTTCTTGAAATACAAGTACTTCATTTTCTCGAAATACAAGTAGTCTAGTTTAATAATTGATTTATATTTGGGGGTTTTACACACAACCATTCACTATCATCAATCAATCCTTCCAATTTTTTGTTAATATTTTTCCTGAGAATATTAACTAAGGAAATCTATCCTAATTTTATAATTAAGCTAACCATCATAAGTATGTAACTTAAATTCAAATTCAATGTGATGGTTTTCATACAATAAGTGATCTTGATAATTTTCATGGTTTACCTTATTTTACTAGGTTTGCTTTATTCACCTAGAGTAATTGTTATCCCTAACAAGAAGGTTTATAAATCAATGTAAAATATTTCACACAAGCGTAAATAATCCATTAATGACTCCATAAGTGAAATAATTTTCTATGGTTTTAGGCAATATACCAATATCACCTATTTAATTAAAGTTTGAACACTTCTAAATGAGAATTTGGTATATCCTTATTACTATTATGACAACATCATATCCTTACTATAATTAATATTATAACCATCTTATGTTATTATGGCACTTAAGAGACCATCTCATGCCTAAGGATACTAAGTGTTATGGGTTAGCCAATCCAGCATATATCCATACACACTTAATTTAGTAATTGTAATAACTCATTTTTTTTGCATAAATATGTAATTACTCTTAATCCTTTTTAACCAACCCGTGAATTTCTCAAATACCATGCCTAAAGTTCTTTAAATTTATCAATTACTCAAATAACTCCTTTATTCTATTTTAGATATGGTGACTTCACTAAAAACAAGTATTCATTAGTTGCTCACTGAATTTCCAGCAACTTAAATATTATTTTATACTTATTTTATACTTTTAACCAATGTTGTTAAGATATGTACAAACATTATAAAAATCATTTAATTTTTTGGTAGTAATTATATTAAATAGGATGGAATAGGTGATGCCTTACTCAAAATAAACAACTGATTTATTTTCCACATACCATGGTATGATCTACCTTAAACTCCTAAAATTGGTTTCACAGAAATTTACTGGAATAAAATTAAACTATTGGTCTTTAAATTTCCTAATGTATAAAAATTATAAATCTTATAATTTTAATAGATTTATTTTAACAGATTTTAATACTGGGATTTATAAACTTATAGCTACCGATTTTACAAAATTATGGAATAATTGTTCCTCTAAAAATTAGCTTATTATAAATCTTAGAAATATTGTAATTCTATTTAAAGTAAATTTATTCAGTTTGTATTTTATTATAAAATAAAATAATGTTCAATAGTAAAGTTAATATTCAATCTAGTCATTTAATGACTTCAACAACTTATTTAAGAGTTGTTGGGATTGATAAAGTGGTGCCCAAATGCCCTTCAAGATGTAAAAAAATATGTAACATATATTAGTATAAAGTTATGGTTTACTCCTTCACCGTATGCCATGTTATTCAGGTTAATAAACTAGGTGCTATTATTATGAGTAAGTGTAATTATAACTATTACAAAATAAATATTTAGCTGGTTGGAAGATAAAATAGGGTGATGCCAAAGTTATGGTAATAGTTTCTTTTTGTTAGTTTTGAGAAGCATCTTTTGGTATGCATTTTCAGCTCCCATCACCCACTCCTACACTCTTTTATTCATTATTTGTCAATGCCTACACCATCATCATATCTCATAAAAGATGCTCTTGGATAGATCAACTTTGACATGCATAAGAGGTAGCAATCAATAGATGAGTTCAGAGTTTGAGTAGTCATGCATGTGCATAGAATTTGTTATGAAACTTATGTAACCTCTATGCCATATCTACTCTACAACCCATATGTACCATATTGACTATATCATCTCATCATCATTGTGCATTTTTGTGTCTATTCTACCTCAACTAGCCATATATGCATTTAGATCTGTATGAGACTTGTGTTTGTTCTAATAATTTGTCATAGTTATGTAATCAAACTTATAATTTATAGATATAGATCTAAAATTAATCCATTCTCTCTATATAGTGGTGCCAGACTAAAAACCAACTACCTTAAATAGGATTACTATAAACTAAAAATTCTATTCGTTGATCCCATGGCTTACCTTCACTTTTTTAACTATATAGTATACCTATCACTACATAGTAATCACTATGCACTTTTGAATATAATTGCTATATGTGATATCTTTATTGAATTCTGGACATTGTGTATATTCTACTATTCATAAATATAACTCATTATCCTTTCTTAGGAGTCTATAAATAGATCACTCTAATCCATAATTTCACATAGATAAACTCTATAATATAGATAAACATATAAATTCATAAGGAATCACCTGCTTGGCAGTTATGTGCTTCCCTAACTTTTTCTCCACATTTCTTCACTTCTCCTTCTTCTCTAATGCATAAAACTATCCCAAATTCTTTCTCTTAAATAGAAAATAAATGCTAATTTATTTTACAAATTTTTTTGGCTTTCTTTTTGTTTTTTCTAATTTTAAGATATTTAATTCTTTTTTTTTTCTAGATTTTTAATTTTTTTCTTTCTTTTCTAATTTCAATGTTTTTTTAAAACAAAACAATTCCCTTTTTATATTTTAATATGAACTTCCAAGTTCATATTAAACTAATTTAACATTTAATTAAACCTTATTAATTTTAATGGTAAAATCATAAATAATAACCCGTATTAAATTTTACCTTTATTGAATTTCCTCTATGTGTATTAATGACACATTAGTCTAAATGCACAAAGGAATTTATTCATAAAATTTGCCTAATCAATAAATCATAGAAAATAACAATTTAAATAAACACCAAAACAATCATTTTTAAATACATTTTATACCATGACTAATTATTGTGGTGTGTGCAGGGTTTCACTAGCTATGTGTCAATCAATGATGTCTCTATATACATCATCCTCTTTGATGATTATCTCCCTTCGGTATGCTTCAGGGAAGAATTATCCCACATCCACCTCACAACACATAGGTAATTAGATCTTTTCACATGAAAATCATAAGCAATAATATATAAATGAATCAATACATTAATATTCTTAAAAATATAAATGCATACATCATTTGATTCATAATAAGCAATCAAGTGTTATCATCTAACTAATCAATATTATATTATCTTGAAATAGTATAAATATCAAGTTTAGTCAAAAATATAACCAAATTTGAATTTTATAATTGCAAATATCCATGAATAATGCAAGGAATCGAGATGTAATATTTTTTCCCCCTAAATCTAGTCATCATCCCCAATGACTCTTATTAAAAGATAAATTATCAATAAAAAAACATTTCTTAGCAAAGCAAAAACATAATATACAATGTCAAGCTTAAGTAAATAATTGGGAAATTACCTATAGAACTTACCATAGTTACTTTAAATTGATCTATTCTCAAAGTATTGGTCTCAAAAGACCCTACTCAATTAAAAAAACTTGATTGTGAGTATTACTTACTCTGACTTATTCTGTCATGACCACCTCAGAGTCTAAAATTATCAAGTCAAGCCTATTTACAAAAGGATTGACCACTTTTGTTACCTTGAAGGGTCCCATATATCTGAATTAAAGTTCACTAACTTATCAAAACATATAAAATCATCATACGATTCAAAGAAAATGATCAAGGAGATTTTCACAAAATCTTCCAACTCTCAACACATCTCTCTATCTTAGAGAGTGTTTTTATCATTCTGGAGAAAGTAATTAGGAAATATGGCAAGAATAATATGTAAAAGTTAATACTATCACTACTTCATGTAGCTCCAGATAAGTATAGCATGTCAATACTATCATTTACTCAATTAGATCTCTTGACAAGTATGATGATGAATAGGAATGGTAAACATAAGTTTTAAAAAATCATGAAATATTCATCCATATGGAATCTCTATCCATTGTATAAATGCATATGGCCATACAACTTAATTTGATAATTTTTACCTATCAAATCCCATATTTGACAACTTTGTCCATTGATCCAACTCAGTCCAATAAATTAAGTTAATGCAAGGCTAAGTAGGATACTTTCCTATCACTTAGAACTCAGATTCCCAATTCACCACTCTTCCCTTATGTCTCCACAACCTAATGATCTTAAAATGTGGATAATATTTAAAAGAATCACAATTTTTATGCTATCAGATCATTGAAAGCAAAGTTATATGCTAAATGATTCTGGATGTATCATCATACATACAAAAGAGATCATACAGTCAATCTATAATTACATTAAGTTACTACTAACCACACATAACTAGTATCATATTTCATAGTATTAACTTATAGAGTTATATTCATAGTTAAGAGAAAATAATGTTAAAATTAACATAACATACATAGGTTAAGAATCATACTGTTCTTTCAACCTTATAGGGAAATAAACAAAACAATATCCCCTTACTTGCTCAACTAGCACACAACAAGTTATAAGTTTATTCTAACCTCTAGATTGATAAGATATTCTTCTCATCCTAAACCTTAATTCATTCCAATGATAGGTATAAAATAAATCTTCTAGAAAAACATTCTTTAAGAAAAAATAGATTAATTTCAATCTAATCATGAGTGTATAACATTATAAGATTTATAATCAATTAATAATTCTTAGTATAAGATTTAATATATAATTCAAGGTTTTCCACCTCAATGGTCTTAAAATCACAAGTTAGATCAAGTAGTTACTCTAAAGAGTTATAAGTAAAAATTAGAAAGCTATCATTTCAAAAAAATCTTACTTACCCTCCCAAGGTAAAAAGACTTTAAGAAAAAATAGATTAATTTCAATCTAATCATGAGTGTATAACATTATAAGATTTATAATCAATTAATAATTCTTAGTATAAGATTTAATATATAATTCAAGGTTTTCCACCTCAATGGTCTTAAAATCACAAGTTAGATCAAGTAGTTACTCTAAAGAGTTATAAGTAAAAATTAGAAAGCTATCATTTCAAAAAAATCTTACTTACCCTCCCAAGGTAAAAAGAAAATACCACAACTTAATGTTGCCCAAACACTACCTACTTACCTAATCTCGTAAGTATGGTATCTCAATCTATTTCCACAATTGGGAAAGAGATATGCCAACATAAAGATGTGTCTATCCATCCAATCTTAAAAATTATCTCTCATCAAGAGTAGAAAACATTCTCCCAAAAAAATTAAGGGAGTATAGTCAAGCAACATTGAGAAAAAATTCTCAATTAAGAAAATATGGATCATCTCAGTAGCTTATCTGATGTCAAAGGAGAATGAGATAATAATGACTCATCTCTAAGCTAACTAAGAGAGATCTTCTTAAACCACATATCTAAATAGTGCAAATTCCAAACAAAAAATCTTAACATAAAGGAATTATAGAACAATACAACAATACTATACTAAGAAGATTTCCACTACCCTAGGTAGTACTAAAAGAAAAATGGTCTTAAGAGATTTTCCACTACTAGGATTTATGAATATAGACACAAAACTAAATCACATAAATTTAAATGAGAAGCATCCTGAGCTTATTAAAATAATCACAAAACTCAATGACAAAGATGACTTGATAATCAAAAAGGATGTAGTCATACTCGAGGTGTTCGATCTAAGTGATCAAACTATGGTATACATATTTTGTTCATAACTCATGAACTATGATTTATACTCACCTATGAAAACCTCGTATGAAACCATCATCTAAGGGATACTGGATAAATCAATCCCTCATAAAAATCAAAAGGGTACAAGTACTCCTAAGGATATACAATTATGGGTTCTCACACACATTATCTAAATGTCATAAAAATCTTAATCATAGTGTAACATGATTCTACACTGAGGAACCACAAGTACAAATACTAGTGAAAAAAATCATTTCTCTAGGTTCAAAATACTAGTGCAATCTCGAGAGTACCACTATGGGGAGGGAGAGTATGATACAAGAATTTTTTCAATCCAATCATAAAACAAATATATCCCACACTAATCCCATCAAGGATTGTCTCTCCTTTCATGGATGGGTAGATAGTGATGGTGCTAGAATCTAGAGAGACTAGCAAGTACCCGTGTGCTGTATGATTCTATACTAAACATGCATGTTGGAAGCACATTCACTGAGAGGGGGGGTGAATTAGTGATGCAATCAAATAAAATTTTATTCCAATTTTTCAAGATGTTAACCATTCAACAAATAATTCATGAAGCATATTAACCATTCATTGCAATGAACAAAGAAAACATTAATGCAAGATCAAATCACATAACACATGAATTATGTGAGAAACCCTCATGGGGGAGAAAAACCAATTGAAAAAAGATTTATAATACTATCCTATAAAGATATTTCTTAAATTTATATCATTACCAATAGATAAAGGAGTACCTACCCCTCAATCTAGTCAAGCACCCACTTGACCTTTAGCTAACACCAACTAACAAGGTGGCTACAATCCCCTAGATGATCAAGAACCAACTCAATCACCTCAAAACTGATATCCACCTCTAATTTGATAAATTACACACTTGATGATGGTATTATATATTTATAACACCTGAAAATATTCATTTCTACCTCATAGAAGTGATGGTATTTCATACAAACACAAATTTGCCTCTTACATAGGCATACAACAACTCTTTCTCTTATTTACCCCTCATATGCATGCTCATAAACATAAGGCCATTACTCCTTCACACTATGATATTATTATATGTAAATAAAGTCTTTAAAAATCATAAATATCAGTGATACACAACCTATGTATTACTCTTTCAACATATAATCAATGTACTTCTTCATACTAGGTCATCTAGACAAACTAGGCCTAATCATGCCTTGAATCAATACAAAACTTATTGATTACCTTAAAAACCAATTTATGATATTTAGGACATGTTTAAGATGGTATTATTATGATTTTAATTCCATCACACAATTTTTTAAATTATCATACCATTTTCTTCATTCCTCAATTATCAAAACCCTTGCACTAGGTTAACAAAGCAAAATAGGCCTAATAGCCTTGAAACAAATCTTCTTACTTGCTCATGACCTAAAACAAATAATGTTAGACCCTTTTCTCATATTAAAAATTATTTTATAATGTTTTTAATGGCCTTTTAACATTCTAAAAATTCATAAATAATTCATTTCACTCTTTCATTAACTAACAAACAAATAAGGCCAAAATTTCCTTCTACATATGCATTATTCTTTCTCCAATCAATCTTGGTTGGCCACAACACTTTCCTTAACCTTTAAGGAATATATCCCACTTGTATCAAGATAAAAATATTTCTTAGGATATGTTACATATAATATACATCCATTCAATAGGTCGACCATGATTCAAATGGCACTAACCCCCTCACTTGCTTAAGTAAATAGCCTTCCATTAGGCACAAGTTACATTACAAACTTTTTACAATGAAATTGACCTCACCAAACATAATATCAATTTTAAATACATAAAAAATAGGTATTATATACCTTATCCATGTATTTAAATCCTTATACCACATGCTTACCTTGTGAAGACACCAATAGGACTCAAGCCTTCATTAGGTCTCATGGAGACCTATTCCAATTATCGTAGTTTACTCAACGAATAACAAACGAACTAAGATGGTCCATAAATATCTTACCAATGAATCAATATTTATAAATAAATTTAATACATACTCTACTATATCTTACCATTCTCAATATTCATCAAATCATTTGTTCATACTCTAAAACCTCCATTAGGTCTTAAAGACATATTAGGCTTAATTAGCCCAAAAACATTATCTTCAAAAATGAGGCTCAAACTACCTGAATATAAAATTTCCATGTACAATCCACATATGTATGGAAATATAAATACATCACTAATATCATAAAATCCATAATACACCTTCATTCATCCTCTAAAGTCTCATAAACACCACTGTAGGAAACTTACTCAGACCTGTAATAATTAAAGTCAACAAATGTCAACTTTGACATGTAATAACTTCACCTGTTCTAACATTCAAAACTCAGAATCAATTTTATAATGATATATATGTAATATAATTCATTTCTTATTAATATACCAAAAATATTTTATCAATACTTTGTCTTATGAAATCATTTATTTATACTCTAGTTTATTTTTAAAAACATAGTCAACAATAGTCAACTCTCACATGCAATAAATGCAATTGTATGACTATTCAAACATCCTAATCAATTTTAAAGGATATATATTGAAGTAATATACCATTTTTGTTTTAAATAAACATAAAATTTATCCATTATCAAAACTTATAAACAAAATACTACTGACTGGTTGTCCTTTGTAAATACAAACTTGTAAATTTGGCTAAGTTTGGAAAACAATGAAATCTGTTTGGGAGACCAACTTTGCACATTCATATATTTTGATACACATATTTTAATAACCTAAAATTTTGTCCTTTGTAAATACAAACTTGTAAATTTGGCTAAGTTTGGAAAACAATGAAATCTGTCTGGGAGACCAACTTTGCACATTCATATATTTTGATACACATATTTTAATAACCTAAAATTTTGTCCTTTGTAAATACAAACTTGTAAATTTGGCTAAGTTTGGAAAACAATGAAATCTGTTTGGGAGACCAATTTTGCACATTCATATATTTTGATACACATATTTTAACAACCTAAAATTTATACCATATAAAATATTAAAAAACATAAAAAAAACCATATGACCACTTTATCTGTAACACCTTTACACATGCTAATTTTGAGATCATCAATCTACTTACTCTAGAAGTTCTTCCAAGTTGACTAAGATAACCTAGACCTTCACAATACTACCCTAATGAATTCATTTAAATTAAAAAAAATTCCCCAAACACTCTTGAAACCTCATATGACACATAATTTTTTTTTCAAACACCTTAAATACTTGCACACATGATATGCACTTTTAAATCCACTTGGAACCTATCACTTTGTCATTAATGCATTATGTACTAAGATCACCTTGACATCAATGAAAATAAATTCATATAAATAAAATTCCCAAAAATATCCCCCTTTTTCATTTATTTAAAAAATATTTTATAATTATCTCTCCCAAAGTGAACAAATACTTCATTCTGAACTTTCTCCCCCTTTAACATTAATGACAAAGGATCTCTTCCTCAATATGACAACTTGATCCTTGGACCTGAAAAATTTATCATAGAGCTTAGGAATCTCACCCTAACATAATTATCATCTCATATAACATGTTATGAAACCATACTCAACCATATAGGATCCCTAAAATTGAAACATCTCACATATGATGCCCCTCGCTCTATGCATACCTTCCATATTATCAATTGAAGAGAACAAACCTCTATCTGAATTTCTCCTTCATTCTTGGCTCATAGAAAATATGAAAAAAAATCACATAATCCTCAATAAACTTGATATATATCCCCATAATTCCATATTCCATCTGAACAAAACCAAAATATTACAAACATACACAAGAAAAATCTTTTACAAGAACATACCTTGAATGGAGCCATCTTCATCCACACATAGGTTACCACAACTATCCAACATCCTTTCATGAGACAACTTAAACTCATGTTGATATTATTATTCAAAATTAACTATTTCAATGGTCTAAAAAACCTTTTATATAAATCAAACAACCATAATTGATCTGAACAAAAAAGAACATGTTCAAAGCAATATGAACAACATGAACAAGATACCATGGATCCATGCTTATAAGAGCTCTTCAAGATACCAACATAAACAATATAAATCATTAGGCCATCTATGGATGAAATATATTTTAATTAATACATTCATTCTACTACAATCTGAACTTACCTTCTCAATCTTGTCCCTTCAAGGACCTCTCTCTTTCACAAGAAAAGATACTCCTTTCCTAGGTCACTTCAAAGAGGTACATTGCAAACAAAGATACATAGCTTAAAATTATCATAAATTTTAATAAAATTACCATCTATAGCACAAAATAACCTTATTAAAAACTTTTATATCATCATTTTACACATGCTCACCAAGTTTGGTGACCCAACTCATTGCACAATCCAAGATACACATGTTAAGGGTTTCTTGCATTATAACCCTTATGCCACCCGAGGACACTCAAAGTAAGATCTTCTTCCATAAACAACTTCATATCTTTAAATTAATTCTAATATATTTTAATAGGTGATATAAATCTTTTAAAATATTTAAATAAATTGAAATAATCCATACTCAATTATATGCATATCAAGATAAAGAACATACCTTGACCCAATGACTAGTTTCTCACTTATCAACCTTGCAACACCATTCCATGATGATTTAAATGATTGATTAATTCATATATGAATCCTAATAGATACACATCACCTTACAAGGCACTTAAAACACCTAAAACTTAGGATATTCCTAAGTATCCATACTCTCACTAGTTTACTTGTCTTTCCTAAGCCTCTTCATAAGCTTGATTGGCTCATCCATCTTCTCTTTGACTCCTTTGTCAACATGCCTTGATAAATATAATTCTTGTATTTAATTCATATCTAACACATAAAAAAACCATATTTAATGATATTTTCATCAACCAAACCATTCTTTGTCTCAATCTGATCTCTCCTAATAGTCTTAGGTCTCTATATCCATGTATGACCTCTTCCTTGCATACTAGGAGCTACATACACCTTGTTTTGCCTTGAGAATTCATTCAACTTGTTTTTAATTTTTTTTTAAATACTACCAGATCTATGACATCTGAAACAAATAGTATCATTCATACCTTTTGCTTGATGATAGTTTTTATGTCCTATGGACAAGTTACTTCTCCTTTTGTAATCTCTTGAAATGTGACCAAACTAATTGCAAGCATAACATTGTTTATGAGATGAATTGACAAACCTCATAGAATTGGGATGCCTTGTTTATCTTCTCACCTTATTCTTCATGCTATCATCCTTATTGACTTGATTTGATTTCTCTTGCTGAACCTTGCTTATTTTGACCACTAACTTCTCATGCTTAACCTTCAAGGATCCTAGTTCATTTTTCAATTGATCACACTCATCCTTATTTTCCCTCAAATTTGAATTTTCAGCCTCTAACTGATTCTTAAGATCATGGATATTCATCTTATCTTATTTTACTATTTCCATCATTATCTCAAACTCGGTTTTGAGATGACTCACCTCCCCTTCACATTCTATGATCTTTTCATATTCATCTTCCTTGGAGTTAGAGTTACTCCATCTTGTCTCAAAATAACTAATATTATATTTAAGATATTTTACCATAAGTCTCAATTTATTATTCTCTTTCCTTAGTTTCTTACCCATTTTTTGCTTCAAAGACCACCTTCTAGCTGTTAAGCCTTCCTTAAGGACTAACTCTGATACCAATTGTTAGAAGCACAATCACCGAGAGCAGGGGGGGTGAATCAGTGATGCAATAAAATCAAATTTTACTCCAATTATTCAAAATATTAACCATTAAAAAATCATTTATGAAGCATATAAACCATTCATTGTAATGAACAAAGAAAATAATGCAAGATCAAAGCACACAACACATGAATTATGTGGGAAACCCTCATGGGGAAGAAAACCCATTTGAAAAAAGATTTGGATTAATATAATATAAATATATTACTTCAATTTATATCAGTACCAAATGATTAAGGAGAACCTACCACTCAATTTAGTCAAGCACCCACTTGGCCTTTAACTAGCACCAACTAGTGAGGAGGCTACAACCCCTAGATGATCAAGCACTAACTCAATCACCTCCAAACTAATATTCACCTCTGATATGATGTCTTACACACCTAATGATGGTATTCTATATTTATAAAACCTGAAAACCTACCTTTATACCTCATACAAGTGATGGTAGTTCATACAGACACAAATCTGCCTCTTACATAGGCATATAACAACTCTTTCTCTTTTTTACCCCTCAAACGCATGCTTATGACCATGAGGTCATTCCTCATTCACACTATGATATTATTAGATGTAAATATAATATTATGAAATAATAAATATAATTCATGAAATACCTATGCATTACTCTTTCAATATATAATCAATGCACTTCTTCACACTAGGTCATCTAGATTCTAGACAAACTAGGCCTAATCATGCCTTGAATCAATAAAAATCTTTCTGATTACCTTCAAAACCATTTTCTAATCTTTATGAAATGTTCAAAATTTTATTCTTAGGATTTTTATTCCCTAAAAAACTTATTCAAAGTCTCATACCATTCACTTCATTCCTCAATTATCAAAACCCTTGCACTAGGTCACCAAAGCAAAATAAGCCTAATAACCTTGAAATAAATCTTCTTATTTTATCATGACTTAAAAAAAAAAATTAAACCCTTGTCACATATTCAAAATTATTTTATGATGTTTTTCATGGAATTTTACCCTTATAAAAATTGATATATAATTTGTTTCACTCTTCCATTAACTAGCAAACACAATGAGGCCAAAATTGCCTTCTACATATGCAATATTCTTTCTCCAATCAATCTTTTTCGGCCACAACACTCTCCTTAACCCTTAATTCATCTCTCTCACTTAGATAAAAATATAAATATTTCCTAGGATATATTACATTCAATATACATCCATTTAATATGTCGTCCATGATTCAAATGGCACTAACCCCCTCACTTGGCTTAAGCAAATAGCCCTCCATTAGGCACAAGTTACATTAATACCTTTTTACAATGAAATAGACCTCACCAAACATAAGATAAATTTTAGAAACATATAAAATAGGTCTTATATACCTTATCTATATATTTAAATCCTTATAGCACATGCTTACCTTGTGAAGACACCAATAGGCCTCAAGCCTTCATTAGGTCTCATGGAGACCTATTCTAATTACCCTTATTTACTCAATGAACAACAAATGAACCATGATGGTCCATAAAGCTCTTATCAATGAATCAATATTTCTAAATACATTTAATACAACATATAATATATATTAACATTATCAATATTCATCAAATCACTCACTCATACTCTAAAACCTCCATTAGGTCTTAAAGACCTATTAGGCTTAACTAGCCCAAAAACATTGTCTTCACAAATGAGGCTCAAAATACCTGAATATAAAATTTAAATCTACAATTCACATATGTATAGAAATATAAATACATAACTAACATAATCCAATCCATTATACACCTTCATTCAGCCTCAAAAGGCTCATAAACACCACTGCAAGAAGCTTACTTAGACCTACAATAATTACAGTCAACAAAAGTCAACTTTGACCTACAATAAATTTACCTGTATTGATATTCAAAACTAAAAATCACTTTAAGGATGATCTATATGTAATTTTATTCAATTTTTATTTTTATACTAAAAATATTTGATCAATACTTTGTCATATACAATCATGTCTTTGCACCCTAATTTATTTAGAAAAAACATAGTCAAAAATTGTCAACTCTCACATGCAATAAATGTGAATGTACGACCAGTCAAACCTCCTAATAAATTTTCTTAGACATTTATTGAATTAATATAACACTTTTATTTTTACATCACCATCAAATTCATCCATTAGCAAAAATTATAAACAAAATACTAATGACTAGTTTTCCTTTGTAAATATAAACTTGCAAATTTGGCTAAGTTTGGAAAATAGTGAAATCTACCTAGGAGACCAACTTTTCACATTCATATATTTTGATACACATATTTTCATGACCTAAGATTTTCACCATATAAACTATACACAAACATGAACAAACTCATGTGACCACTTTCTTTTGACACCTTCACATGTGCTAATTTTGACATCATCAATCTACTTACTTAGGAAGCTCCACCAAGTTGACTAGGATAACCTAGACCTTCACAACACTGATCTAATGAATTAATTTAATTTTCATAAGTTCCCCAAGAAATATTGATACATAAAAACATGGTCAAACACCTTAAATACCTACACACATGATATTCACTCTCAAATCAACTTGGTCCACTTGGAACCTATCACTTTGTCATTAATACATTATGTACTAATATCACCTTGACATCAATGACAATCAATGCATATCAAGCGCATTATAAATAATGCAGTGTATCATAAAAACCATTTTATTATAATATATCACATAAACATGTGATTCATACTTATTAAATGATAATGTCTCACTAAACATACCTTGGCCCAATGTTTTACAAATAGTAATATAAAAGTGATCCATAGATCTATCAATTTCATGCACACCACTTGATCAAACTAACTTCGTCTAATATTGCAATGACAGTAATATAATGAACTCCATCTTACTCCTTAATCCACACTATCAATGTATATTAGTCAAATATAATTCAACCATAAGATTCAATAATTTACATCCCACTAGAAAATGCATCATATGACATGCTATACATAAGAGTAATAATAACATACATTTAGTCTATCAAAAATATGCATGAATCTTTCAGTATATTCTATCCCATACTAGAAATAATTATCATAAAATATACCATCTGGGCAAACATACAATTTAATAATATAATTGGTTTCCAATTATCTACACCCTATGGTAACCAATATTACCATAGTCCAATGTTCTAAGACTTAACTACCAACTCCACAATCAATCATATGAAGTAGTCTCAAATACATAAAAACACAAGCATTACATAAGTAACTATATATAACAAAGAAAATCATCATTTCTATAGAACATAATAACATACCAACACAACATTAGATAAACTCTCAAAGTTTTTATGTACACATACACACGTCTTACCAATTATAACAACACATGCTATCCACATCAATAACTAGTATGTATATAGTAAACAATCAAATATAGATATGAGTTAGGTATAATATTTATAGTATGTACTACTCAAGTACAACATATTTTTATGCTTTAATACCCTATGATATCCCACACTATCATAGGTTCCAAACTACATAAGAACACATAAACCAAACTTACAAATTTCAAGATTCCATCAGTCCATGTGGATAATAACAAGCAAACAATTAGGAATTACACCACATGCATGTACCTTAAATTATACTATGTAAAAGAATACCAAAGTATCATAACATGTAAAAATGCATCATGATGCACCATTATGCACTAAGTATAGCTAAACATTTATACATAATAGCACACTCATTGTATATAATGCACACAAGTATTCCATACTAAATACATATGACTAACATTCATTCATATTATTAGTATTGAGTCAGATAATTCATAAAACCATTATGAATTTACATGTAAATGACTCATTTTCTTCTTGGATACTCTTCCAAGGGTTATAGTTCTTGATTTTTAGGTAATTTAATGACTTATTCCAATCATCTAATGAATTATAGGTATAATCCATATATACTAGCACTTGCACACCCTAATGTACACCACATGTAGATATTCCATTGCTATGTAATTTTTAAACCATGATTAGTATTTTAATCATAAATAGTAGGCATAGTAGACAACTCATGAAGTAGTTATAGATACATAGAAACACTCACTACATACAATAACTCGAAAAACCAGTACTTCATTTTCCTGAAACACAAGTAATCTAGTTTCACAATTGATTTATATTTGGGGGTTTTACAAGAAATAATTAACTATCATTAATAAATCCATCCAATTTTTAGTTAATATTTCTCTTAAGAATATTAACTAAGTAAATCTATCCCAATTTTCTAATTAAGCTAACTATCATAAATATGTAACTTAAAGTCAAATTCGACATGATGGTTTTCATATAATAAGTGATATAGATAATTTTCATGGTTTACCTTATTTTACTTGGTTTACTTTATTCACCCAGAGTAATTTTTATCCCAAACAAGAAGTTTTATAAATAAATTTAAAATATTTTACACAAGCGTAAATCATCCATTAATGACTCCATAAGAGAAATAAATTTCTATGGTTTTAGGAAATATAACAACATCACCTATTTAATTAAAGTTTGAACACTTCTAAATGAGAATTTGTTATATTATTATTACTAATATGACAACTTCATATAATTTCTAGTATTCATATTAAAACCATCTTATGTTATTATGGCACTTAAGAGTCCGTCTCATGCCCAAGGATACTAAGTGTTATGGGTTAGCCAATTTAACATATATTCATATGCCCTTAGTTTAACAATTTCAATAACTAATTTTTTTGCATAACTATATACTTACTCTTATTAATTTTTAACCAACCCATGACTTTCTCAAATCTCATGCCTAAAGTCATTTAAATTTAGCAATTTCTCAACTAACTCCTTTAGTCTATTTTAGATATGGCAACTTGACCAAAAGCAAGTATTCATTATTTACTCACTAAATTTATATTAACTTAAATATTATTTTATACTTTCAACCAAAATTTTTAAGATATTTACAAACACTATAAAGTGGCTTTAATTTTTTGATAGTCATTATGTTAAATAAGCTGCAATAGGGCAACACCTTGCTAGAAATAAACAACTGATTTATTTTCTACATACCACGATATGATCTACCTTAAATGCCTAATTTTTTTTTCACATAAATTTAATAGAATAAAATTAAACTATTGGTCATTAAATTTCTTGATGTATAAAAATTATAAAGCTTATAATTTTAATAGATTTTAATATTGGGATTTATAAACTTATAGCTACCAGTTTTATAGAATTATTGAATAGTCGTTCCTCTAAAACTTAGCCTATTATAAAGCTTAAAAATAATATAATTCTATTTAAAGTAAATATGTTCAATAAGATTTCTATTATAAAATGAAATTATGTTCAATAATAAAGTTAATACTCAATCTAGTCATATAGTGACTTCAACACCTTATTTAAGAGCTACTAGGATTGATAAGGTGGTGCTTAAGTGCTCTTTTTCCAAAACACCCTTCAGGATGTAAAAAAACATGTAACAAATATTAGTATAAAGTTATGGTTTACTCCTTCACCATACACCATGTTATTCACGTTAATAAACTAGGCACTACTATTATGAGTAAGTGTAATTATAACTATTTAAAAATAAATATTCAGCTGGCTAGAAGATAAAATAGGGCATTGCCAAAGTTATGGTAATAGTTTCTTTTTGTTATTTTTGAGAAGCATACTTTGGTACATATTTTTATCTCCCATCACCCACTCCTACACTCTTTTATTCATTGTCTATCAAATCCTACACCATCATCATATCTCATATGATATGCTCTTAGATAGATAAGCTTTAACAGGACTTAGAGGTAGCAATCATTAGATGGGTTTAGAGTTTGAGTAGTCATGCATATGCATAACATCTGTTATGAAACACATGTAACCTCTATGTTATATCTACTCTACAACCCACACGTACCATATTAACTATATCATCTCATCATTGTTGTGCATTTTTGTGTCTGTTCTGCCTCAACTAGCCATCCATGCATTTAGATTTGTATGGGACTTGTGTTTTTTATGAAAATTTTTCATAGTTATGTAATCAAACTTATAATATATAAATATAGATCCAAAATTAATCCATTATCTCTATATAGTGGTGCTGAACTAATGACAAACTATCTCAATTTTTTTTATCTTTAAGGAGTACATGATAAATAGGATTACTATAAATTGAAAATTCTATTTGTCGATCCCATGGCTTACCTTCACTTGTTGCACTATATAGTATACCTATCATTGCATAGTAATTGTTGACCAAATTTGACCCTGTAGGACAAATTGGGACCCATATAGGTTAAATCTTGATCTCTATAGGTTTATAAGGGGTCTAATATTTTGTCATGGGGTGTATTATAAGTTATTTGATGTCATTTAATGCCATATTAGCCTTGGTCTTGGTCTAAGCCATTTAGGGGTCATGAATGAAAATGGCATAGTTTTAAAGGTATCCAAGTTTCATAAGTTCATTTCAAATGTCCAATAAGTTAGATTTTGTATCAATAATTTTAGTCCCATTGAAATCTTGTAGGTTATCTAATTTAAAATCAAGACACCAACTGAAAAGAGGGAGTTTGGCACTTGTAAAACCCATGGAAAAAGGTTACATGTGGGAGAAGGTCATGGAATGTCTCTTCATCTTCATTAGACTCATTTACATGCTTGACATACTCTATAAGAGCCATTTTCAAGCTAAAATCATTTTGCTCCATCTTTGCCCTTCTAGACACCCAAAACCAGTCAGCAGGTTTGTGCTTGATACAGATAGTTGAAGAGGTTTAAATTAAAAATAATTTGAGAAGTGAAATTAAACACATATATATCTATTTTCATAATAATATTTTGAATATTGGTCAACTATGCTTTATGAACCATCTCTAACAAGCTGACTATGTTTTTTTGCTCACTATTTCATATACCCTATAGGTTTTGCTTTAGTTTTGATTTTTATATACAATACAACTATTTTAATTTAATATAAAGGATATAAAAACCATTACCTCATTTTATACATGATTTAAAATTCTTTCAAAATGTTTTGATATGCAAATCATCTTAAGTTGTAAGAGGAAACACTTTTTTGTGCAATAGGTAGGTTTTCACCATTTTCAAAATATTCATGCTTTGATGGTGACTTAACTAAATTTTGATAGGTGAATCATTATTTTTATGATGTATTATTTGTACCATTTAACTTTAAATCTATTTATCCAAGCAATATTCATGAGAGTGCAGTCATAGAACACCATACAGTCAGTCTGACCGATGAATCTCATACACAGTCAGCTAGGTACCATGAAAGAAGAGTGTAACATTTAAAATGGGGTTTGAAATATTGAATGAGGATTTAAAACATCATAATTTTCCATTATAAAATCATTATATTATATTATTTGACACGTAAGGTATATTTCTTGAGTATATGGAACATTTGATGATTACTACCTACATATAACTCAAGTGCATCTACAGGAGCCTCATGAGATGACTTCATGGAAGAAAGGGAATTTTTATAAGTGGTTAAGTATTTTAGAGTGATATTGGTACACTTTTAAACCTTTAAAAATATTTAATTTTTTCACAATCATGTAAACCCTGTATACTAGCTACAATTCTCATCCTCACTGCCTGTGTATGAAATTAACCACCTATAGGCGGCCCTAACAGAGGTTTGAGGTATCACAAGAAAGTTATGAAGCATGATAAAAATTTATTTAAGTCCTAATATATATTTTTTATTATAACATACCTATTTTGAGTGTTAAATTTTAAAATTAAAGTGTGGATCACCTTCTAGGGTGAGATGACTGAGTTCTGGGATCAAATCCCTAAGAGTGCAAAATAAAGTTCCTTGATGTTTTGTTGATATTTTTTAATAGGGTTACTAAAAAATTTGAGGCATATTGATGAATAAATATTGTGTAAATATAATATTAAAATAACCCTACAAAAAAAATTTCAAGAGGATTAGTGGAGGATGGTTATTGTGGGCCTCAATGTTGATATTGGAATACTGAATTTCTTCACTGTCATCTATAGGATTTTGAGCTTTAAGGAAGGCCCTTACACCCATGGTCGCAAGTGAGATATATAATAATGATTAAATAACCTTTAAAATTTAAAATTAATTTAAATGAGTATTAGGTTCACCTAAATAATATGTTATACTATGTTTTGTCTCTCATTAGCACCTACATGTTCCCTTTTCATCACAAATATAACCTACAAGTTGGTTGTAGGGTTATCATGAGGATTGAGATAGATAACATTGATGATTGAACTAAATAAAAGAATAAAATTAATTATTTTATCTATATTATGTTATGGATAACTTCAAGGAAGACATTAGGCATGCAAACAAGGTCTAAATCATACAACTCTACCTATAAGTTCCCCTCTAATACACAAAACATAGTCAGGAAAGGTGTATAAAATCTTGACTATTAAAGGAATGGGAAAGAGAAAATGGAGGGTTGAAGTGATGGGAAATATTATAAATCATCCATAATTATTATATCTATCTCTATAATCTCTTGATAGTGTAAAAAAAACTTACACATAGACGTCTTACAGTCCTATGAGCACCTACAATTGAGTGCTTAGTCTTGATGAAGGTTGAAGGATGCAAGTGCTAAGAAGGTTTCAAGGAGGATTTATAATATTTTAAAAATGTATCATGAAATTTTTTATATTTTTCACACACTCTAAGACAACATAAATTTTTTGATTAGCACCTCGGGCGTAGACTTCATAGTGAGGCAATTCATACAACCACACTTGGAGAGCTCTATATTGCTTATAGCTTGAAGGAAGAGATAGAAGTGGAGAAGGTATGGTTTAGTTAATTTAAAAATTATCGAGCATGAAATTAATATGGATAACATGCTGAGGGAACCTAATCACATTGGTTTTAACCTTGAGAAGTCATTCTTAGGTGAAAGTGAGAGCATGCAAAAAATAATCTTGTTTTAGAGGCTTTTTGGAGATATTGAGATGGTTAAGTGCCTATATGGATGAGTATAACTTATATATTTGTTGAAGAGATTCATTATGATCTAATAAAACTTCTAAAACATTCATTTTTCATTGGAAATGAGGGATATAACTCACTATTTTATCTCTAAGGTCAGCCAGTCATGAATATCAGAACTTTGACAAGTCATGCAAATGAAACAAAAATGGGTAAGAAACTTGATAGGAGGCTAGGGGGATATAAAATAAAATAATTTTAGGTGTATTTAAGGTGAATTTATGATATTAAATAATCATACAAGCCTAATATTCTTTAAATGATCAAAACTCTCTTGCACACAACCAGACCAAACAAGCTCCAAATAGGCCTAGTTGGTAAACGAGAAGAAGAGATGAGGAGTGCTTCGAAGGTTTTAGGGAGACTTATAAAGATGAATTAAATCCAATTAAAAATTATATAAATTACATAAATGTATGAAACTAATCATATTATTCTAAACCTATAAGGGTTATAATCAGACCTAATAGGCATGTTTAGGCCTAAAGACCAAATGTGAGACCAATGTCACTTCCAGTTCTAGGAGTGAATTTTAATGGAGTAAAACATGTTTATGAGGTAATAATAGAGGTTATAAATATTTTTTTATGTAGATAGAACATTATTAAAGATAATTTTGGCCTAGAGCTACATTAGACTTGTGGAAAATGTGAAAACAAGTTCGACAAGGTGATTTCAAATGATCACATCTTTCATGAGGCTTTGCATGGAGGTCAAGGAGGTTTGGAGGGATTAAAAAGGGTCCTAAAATATTATATAGTGAGATTTTTTTTCATATTCAATGTCAAAAATTTATGAATGAAGCTTAAGAGGGTAAAACAAGCCTAGACTCACCAAAACCCTTGCTAGTGACCAGTTTGAGGAAATGAAAGAGATAATGCACCAAAATGGCATAGTTTGCCTAGAAAAAGGATTGGATGTTGTATAATAATTATTCAGGATCCATAACAGTAGGATTAGTTGTACAAAATCTATATGGACAAAGTATAAAACTAATTTTATTGACTATTTTAGTTATTGTGCAAGTTCTAGGAGGTTTCAATAGATGAGATAAAATTTGGGAGTGATATTGAGACTTAATCTAAATCCCCATGTCAATTTAATGCCTTGTAAAAACTCTTAAGTGTTCCTAATAGATACTTCATCTCAGCCAATCAAAACTAACATAGTGAACATGGTAGTGAGAAGGGTGAAAATCTTACAATAAGTTGCTTGTAAGGTGTGTCTGATGCCTATAAGGCCATGGATGGTATTGAAACATTTAATTAAATTTTTATATGGATTTTCATGGGAAAATAAATCCATTTTGGAAGACAAGTGTGCAAGGTGTGTGGAAGAAGAATTAATTTGATTGAAGATGGTGATAAATCATTTTGGGAAGATTCCAGATGATTAGGACTACAACTAATGCATGGAGAGGCATGTCTAAAATCCTTCCCTCTCATTCCAATCATCATAACTATCCATAGTAAATTTTGATATTTTCAAATAGGTTTAAATCATGAAGGTAGTTTTTTGAGCTAGCAACGGGAATTCCATGCCACTTTTATGAGTTTCATGACTTGGAAAGACACTTGTCTCTTTTTACCTTGCATGGTACATTTCACACATTTGTCTCATGCACAAGTAACTCATTTTATCATTTAAAAAAGTGTCCTTTTGACTTTATAATTCTCTCTTCTCCTCTCTCTCTCTCATGTTTTATAAGAACTAGCCATTTTAGCCTTTGTAAACTATGATCCCCCTAAGTATTGAAAAGCCATGCTCATTTGCATACCATGCATCAATAGAGACTACTACTAATTTTTACCTTTTCCATGACTATTCATACTCTTTTTTACTTGGATGATTGATCTTTCTTAGTGATGACTCTTGTTTCCTTAGCATGTTGTCTCATTCTCTCACCTATTTTTAGTTGGAAAGCTTCTTCTTGTAGGTCATGTGAAGTTTTATAGAAAGTGTCAAGTTTTAATGAGTTATCCTATTTAATAGTGCCATTAAAAGCCTATTTTGTAGTCCTCCTAGCCTAAACATTCATCCATAACCTCATTATGAACTATTGATGTGAGAAGATGCAGATTGGATAAGTGTATGTTTGGTTAGTCCCTTGTTCTCATGTATAACATGCAGTTGGTTGGTAGTCATCAACTAATTTTTTGTATCACCTCCTTTAAGATAGATTGATTTCAATTTTATCTCTCCCTTTTCTCTCACAAGCATAGGTATAATAGTGTTCTACAAGTGGTACCTCAAGGGAGCTAGCCCTATCTAGAGATTCACCTCATTCTTAGGCTACCCAAAGCTTAGAGGTGTTTCAATTGTGCCACTTAGATGAGGAGAGATGAGACATCTCCTCAAAGGGTGTAAATTCAAGTGAAAATAGTTTTTGGCATGCTCGGTAGGACATATTGTCTAAAAAGTTGAAATATTTTTGGTATTGTCTTTCAACACATTAGATTTTAGAGGCATCTATCTAAACATCAATGGTGACTCTAAAGTTATATCAACTTGTGAAGTATCATAGGTTTTCCATTTATTATTTTGGTAATATTTTTCTTTGTGTTCTTGCTTCCCAATGAAGTTTCATGGATAATTTTGGCGTGGAGTATTATTTTACAGAAGTTGGTGAGGTTTATCAAGCTTATGGAATTCCCTATCAGCCTTTGTGTGATCCTTACCATCCTTTTTATGATCTTTATCAACTCCAACATGATCCTTATCAACCTTATCATGAGTTATATCACTCTTATGACTATACTTCTCAATATCTTTCTCCTCCTAGTTAACCTAGTCACTTCTCTAATTAGTCCATTTCTACTTTCAAGAAAACTCTCTTGGGCTATGAGAAGTACATGTTGGATCTTGACACACCAAGGGGACATGGTCAAGATATTCCTAGTCATTTCATTCATAAGGTGAGATATGCATTAGATATAGTTAAAAGAGAGTGGGCACCTATTGAGAGAGCCAATTAGGAAAGGCTTACAAGTGAGATGCTAGATGTGGGTGGCTTGATTGGATTTTTAGAAGATAGGCTAAGAATTCATGAGGAGTAGCCTCACCAAGTATATCATCCCTCATATCCACCTCCTCAATATTTATATCAGTCTTACATGATTCATAATCATGACTCAATAAAGATTATCAAAATCATCCTTTTCCCAATCAACTAAAAGAGAGAGTTGGAAAGACAAACCTTACTTTTGAAGCAAATTTTGATAGGTATATTTAGTTAGCCAATAAGTAGATGTATTAGTACATATTATCAATAAATGAATTGGAATTTAAGCCCTCATTTCCCTCTCCAATTTCATCCCCACCTCAATAAGTGACCTTTAGATATGAAATCCCAAGTTGGAGACAAGGTGGAGAATCCAAGCCTAAGGAGATTCCAAGTTTCTTGAACACTTCATTCACTCCTAAAATTACATCACCACCTCAAGAAGAGACTCCTAATCCTAAAATCCTAAGATGGAATAAGATATTGGAATGATGGGGAAAGAAATTGGATAAAATCCTAGACAAAGAGTGTGAGGTTGAGAAAGAGTTTGATTCTATGCAAGTCCCTCCCACCCTTCCTCAAGAGACATCTTATTCTCCATGTCAGCCCTATTTTAATCCTCATCCTCATGAATATTCATATGAAATTAAATAAATAATTTTCCAAGAGAAACTATAAAATTAAATTGAAGAGTTAGAGTCGAGGATGAAATTGCTAAGTCAAGATGTGATGGAAGGTTTAGAGCCCAAAGAAGATCCTATGCCTAAACACACCTCATACAACCTTCCTAAAAAGAGTGATAAAGCTAAATAATATGTCAATTAATTTATTTTAAAATGGAAGGAATAAAATCAAGCTATTTTATCCCAAGGTTTGCCTCTTCTTCCTCAAGATCTTCCAAAAGAATCCCCTACATTTCTCTCTCAATCTGATTTTGAGTTCTATGTTCCACCTCCACCAAATAGTTCATCTCTTCCTCACCCTATCACTATTTGATTAAATGGATTTGTGGTATGGGAAACTAAAGAGGATAAATTGGTTGATAAAAATTTATAACTCTTTCTTGAAGAAAAAATATCTCCTTGGCATCCTCATTGGACTAAGTCACCTGATTTCAAGATTCCTAGTCTTGGCATCACCAAGAAGGAAAATGAGATTGAAGATATTTCAGCCCTTGAGAAGAAAATTCAGGTTATGATAGTTGAGATGCAACTTGAGGGCCCTTAAAGGGTCCTAAATGTTGAATAAAAGGTGGTCTCTGATGTTGAAACTTATAATTAGGTTGTTATGGAAGAATGTTTTCTTTCGATAAAGAAGAGGAAATCATAATTGTTTATTCCATCACTATCCAAGACATTATAAATATTAAATAACAAGTCTCTAATCAGAATTTGGATGAATTATTTGTAGTCATTAGAGTAGGATATACTCTTCTCCAAGGAGGCTATGATTTAATCAAGAATGGAGAAGGCAACCTTGACACTCAAGTAAGTATGCAAAGAAAAATCAATTTCTCAAATTTTCCCTTTCAAGAGACATATACATTACATGATGACATGTTTGAAGTCATCAAAATAGGATATCTCATCCTCTCAACCATTTGGGAGAAACAAATAATCTCTTGAAGGATGAAACAAGCTTCTATTGGCCTCAATATTTTAAGGAACAAGAAACCACTCCTCTTGAAGCCATGCCTACCAAGAAGATACAATTTATCATGAGATGAGGTATGTTTACAAGGCAAAGATGAATATGTTTACATTGGATACCTATTTTAGGATGATCTACTTGAGAGAAGATCAAGTGAAGTGTCAAGGGATATGTCTGATCTACAAAGCATCCAATCCAAGGAGCAACATGCTTAGCATTATGATTCATCTCAGGAAGAAGGAGATTCAAGAAACTTTCATTTTGATCCTATAAAGGAGGTATGATTAGTTTCTATTTATGCATAGTTGTTTGTTTTCTAATTTCCCTAAGTGCTTTGAGCACATGTGCATCTTTTTAATGTGTTTTCTTTGTTTTATTTGTGTCCTTTGTTTTGTGTGGTTGAGTTAATTATTAGTCTTGTCTTGATCTATCTTGTTTCCAATGGTCAAAGTAATCTTGTTTTGTTTTATAATTTAGATGAATTCCTAATCCCAATGGACTGATAAGGCTACTAATCTCTAGCATAGCAGGAATGCTACCCTTATGAGTCACCAATTTGTTGACCAAATTTGACCCTATAGGTTAGATTGAAACCCCTATAGGTAAAAGCTTGATCTGTAAAGGTTTGTATGGGGTCTAATATTCTGTCATGGGGTGTATTATAAGTTATTTGATGTCATTTAATGACATATTAGCCTTGGTCTATTTAGTCAATATGTCATTTTGAGTCATTTAGAAGCTATTTATGGGTCACAAATGTAAGTGGCATAGTTTTCAAGGTGTCCAAGTGTCTTGAGTTCCTTTTAAATTTCCAATAATTTAGATTCCCTATCAATAATTTCATTCCCATTTTAATCTTATAGGTTATCTAACTGAAAATCAAGAAACCAACTGGAAAGAGGGAGTTTAAAACTTGTATGTCCTATGGGAGAAGGTGAAATATGATAGGTCATGGAATGTATCATAATATTACTTAGAATAATTTCCATTCTTGACATAATTTAGAAGTGCCATTTTCAAGCTAAAACCATTATGCTCCTTTGCCCTTCTAAACACATAGAACCAGTTAATAGGTTTGTGCTTGGTACATATAGTTGAAGAGGTTTCAGGTCAAACAACTATGGGAGGTGAAAGTAAAATTAGAGAGATAAATTTACATAACACTATTTTAAATATTAGTCAACTGTGATTTATGAACCATCTCTAACAAGTTGACTATGTTTTTTTGCTCACTATTTCATGCACCCTATAGGTTTTGCTTTGGTTTGAATGTTTACATAAAATACAACTATTTGAATTGAATATAGAGAACATGAAAACCATTCATGCATATTAAATATTCTTGGTTTATTATTTTAAGGTTTTTTGATGTGTGAATCATCTTAAGTTACAAGAGGATGTACTTTTATATGCAACGGGTAGGTTTCCACCATTTTCAAGATCTTCATTATTTTATGGTGACTTGATTGAGTTTTGATAGGTTCATACTAATGTTTATTACTTTTATTTTTTACCATTTACCTTTCAATATATTTCTCTAATTAATCTCTATGAGATTACAGTCATAGAACACCATACAATCAATCTGCCCTATACTCTCATACACAGTCAGCTAGGTGCCATGAATTAAGAGTGTAACATTGAAAATGAGGTTTGAAATATTGAATGAGGATTTGAAATATCCTAATGTTCCATTCAGACATCATGAGAAGAGATCATTTGACATGGAAGGTGAATTTCCTGATTATATGGAACATTTCATGATTATTGCCTGCATATAACTCAAGTGCATCTATAGGAGCCTCATGAGATGACTTCATGGTAGAATGAGAGTTTTGATAAGTGGTTAAGTATTTTATAGTGATAATTGTACACTTGGAAACCATGAAAAATCTTAGATTTTGTCACAATCATGTAAACCCTGAATACTGACTACAATTCTCATCCTCACTGCCTATGTATGAAAATAACCATCTACAAGTGGCCCTAGTAGAGGTCACAAGAGAGTGATGAAGCATGATAAAAATTTATTGAAGTCATAATATATGTTTTTGACTATAAAATACCTATTTTCAGTTTTAAATTATAAAATGAAAGTGTGGATCACCTTCTAGGGTCAGATGGCCAAGTTCTGGGATCAAATCCCTAAGAGTGCAAAATAGAGTTCCTTGATGTTTTGTTGAAATTTTTTAATAGGGGTACTAAAGGGTTTGAGGAATATTGATGAATAAATATTTTGGCCCTATAATAGTAAAATATCTCTATAAAAAATTAAGTCAAGATGATTAGTGGAGGATGGTTATTATGGGCCTCAAAGTTGCTATTAGAATATTGAATTTCTTCATTATCATCTACAGGATTTTGAGCTTTAAGGAAGGTCCTTACACCCAAGCTTGTAGGTGAGATATATCCTCATGATTAAATGAACTTACCAATTGAAAATAAATTTAAAGGAGTATAATATTCACCTAAATAGGATGTTATACTATGTTTTGTCTCCCATTAGCACAAACATGTTCCACTTTCATCACAAATGTAACCTATAGGCTGGTTTTAGGGTTATTATGAGGATTGAGCTAGATAACCTTGATGATAGACCACACTCAAAACATATAATGAATGAGTGTATCTCTATTATGATATGTATAAATTCAAGGAATATATTATGCATGCAAAAAAGGTCTAAATCATAAAACTCTACTTATAGGTGCCCTCTCAAATACAAGAAACATAATCAGGAAAGGTGTATACAATCTTGACCAGTAAAGGAATGGAAAAGAGCACATGAATGGTTGAAGTGATGTTAAATATTATAATCATATATAATGATCATATCAGTCTCTATAATCTCTTAATAGTGTAAAATAAGCTTAAACACAAATGTCTTAGGGTCCTATGAGAACCTATAGCTAAGTGCTTAGTCTTGATGAAGGTTGAAGTATGCAAGTGATAAGAAGGTTTAAAGGAGGATTGATAATATTTGTAAAATGTCTCATTAATTTTTTTATATTTTTCACACACTATAATATGAAATTAAATTTTGAGTTGGCACCTCATGCTTAGACTTCATAGTGAGACAGTTCGTACAATCACACTTAGAGAACTCCATGTTGCTTGTAGCTTGAAGGAAGAGCTAGAAGTGGAGAATGTATGGTTTAGTAATTGTAAAAATTATTGAGCATGAAATTGATATGGATAAAATTTTGAGGGAACCTAAACACATTGGTTTTAACCTTGAGAAGTCATTCTTAGGTGAAAGTGAGAGAATGCAAAAAATAGTCCTATTTTAGAGGTTTTTTGGAGAGATTGAGATGGTTAAGTGCCTAAATGGATGATTAAAACTTCTAAATTTGGTGTATATGATAAATATAACCTAATAAAACTTATAAAACATTAATTTATTCTTGGAAATGAGTGATATACCTCACTATTTTATCTCAGAGGTCAGTCAATCATGAAAATTAGAACTTTGACAAGTCAAGAAAATGAAGCCAAAATGGGTAAGAAACTTGATAGGAGGCTAGGTGGATATCAAAAAACATATTTTGAGGTGTATGTAAGGTGAATTGGTTATAGGAAACACTCATACAATTCCAATATTATTTAAATGGTCAAAACTCTCTCCCACATAGCTTAACCAAACAAGCTCCAACCAGGCCTAGTTGGTAAATGAGAAGAAGAGGGTAGAATGAGTGATTGGAGGGTTTTAGGGTGACTTGGGAAGCTGAATTAAATCCAATAAAATATGACATACCTTACATAAATGGATAAAACTAATCATATTATTCCAAACCTACAAGGGTTACAGTCAGGCCTATTAGGCATGTTTAGAGCTAAAGACCAATTGTGAGACCAATGTCACTTCCATATATAGGAGTGGATTATAATGGAATAAAACATGTTTATGAGGTCATAAAAATGTGATAAATATTTTTTTATTTATATAAACCCCTAGGAAATATAATTTTGGCCTAGAGCTACATCAAACTTGTGCAAAATGTGAAAACAAGCTCCATAAAGTGATTTCAAATGCTCACATCTTTCATGAGGATTTGAATGGAGGGAAAGGAAGTTTAGAGGGGTTAACAAGGGTCCTAAAATATTGTATAGTGTGATTTTTTTGCAAATTCAACTTCAAATCTTTATGAATGAATCTTAAGAGGGTAAAATAGACCTAAACTCACCAAAACCATCGCTAGTGACTAGTTTGAGGAAATGAAAGAGAGAATGAACCAAAAAGGAATAGTTTTCCAAAAAAAAGGATTGGATTTTGTAGAGGAATAAGTTAGTCTCCCTACCAATAGCATGAGTTGTATAAAATATATATGGACAAGGTATAAAATTACTTTTCTTGACTTTTTTGTGCATTCTATAGGTTTTAGGATGTTTAAAGAGATGATATCAACTTTGGGAGTGAATAGATAATTAAGATAACTACCCATGTCCATTTAATTCCTTGGAAAATCTCATAAATTTTCTTACCAACTACTTCATCTGATTCAGTCAAAACTGGCATAATGAAATGAAAAGTGAGAAGGGTGAAAAGCTTTAAGTAAATTGATTTTAAGGTGTGCCTGATGCCTCTAAGGCCATGGATAGTTTTTAAACATGTCATTAACTTCTTTGTATACATTTTCATGGGAAAAATAAATCATTTTTGAATCTAAGTGTGCAAGGTGTGTGAAAGAAGCGTTACTTTGACTACAAATGGTGATAGATCCTTTTGGGAAAATTTTAGATGATTAGGATTGAAACCAATGCATAGAGAGGCATGTCTAAAAAACTTAACTCTCATTATAATCATTAGACCTATCCCTAGTCAGTTTTGGGATGTTCAAATAGGAATAAATCATGAAGGCAATTTTTTGAGCTAGCAAAGGGAATTCCACACCACTTTTCATGAGTTTCATGACTTTGAAAGACACTTGTCTCTTCTGACCTTACATGGTCCATTTCACACCTTTTTCTCATGCATAAGTAACTCATTTTCTCAGCTTGACTAGTGTCTTTATGACCTTTGGACTTATCTCTTCTCCTCTCTCTCTGAAGTTATATAAGAACTATCCATTTTGGCCTTTGTAAACTATGCTCCACCTGAGTATGGTGAAAACCTGCTCATTTGCATACCATGGATCAATAAAGACTACTAATTTTTACCTCTTCTATGAGTATTCCAAGTGTGTTTTACTTGGATGATTAATCTTGCTTAGTGATGGCTCTTGTTTCCTTAGCATGTTTTCTCATTCTCTCACCTATTTATAGTTGGAAAGCTTCTTCTTGTAGTTCATGTGAAGTTTTATAGGAAGTGTCAAGGTTGAGTGAGTTAGCATATTCAATAGTGCCATTCAAGACCTCTTGTCTAGTCCTCCTAGCCTAAACATTCATCCATAACCTCAATGAAATATTGATGTGAGAAGATTCATATTAGAGAGGTGTATGTTTGGTTAGTCCCTTATTCTCATGTGTAACATGTCACTAGTTAATAGTCATCAACTAATTTGGTGTATCACCTCCTTTAGGATAGTTTGTTTTCAATTTTCTCTCTCCCATTTCCCTCACAATCATAGGTATAGTAGTGTTCTACAAGTGGTACATCAAGGGATCTATCCCTATCTAGAGATTCACTCATTCTTAGGCTACCCATAGCTTAGAGGTGTTTCAATTGTGCCACTTGGATGGTGAGAGCTAAGACATATCTTCAAAGGGTGAAAATATAAGTGATAATAGTAATCACTATGTACTTTTGAATATAATCTCTATATGTGACATCTTTATTTAATTGTAGATATTGTGTATACTATACTGTTCACAAATATAAATCGTTATCTTTTCTTAGGAGTCTATAAATAGATCACTCTAATCCATAATTTCACATAGCCAAACTCTATATTATAGATAAACATACAAATTTGTAAGGAATCACCTGCTTGGAAGTTCCATGCTACCCTATCTTCTTTGCATTGTTTCTTCACTTCTCCTTCTTCTCCAATACATAAAACTATCCCAAATTCTTTCTCTTAAATATAAAATAGATGCTAATATCTTTTCTAGATTTTTTTTGGCTTTCTTTTTGTTTTATCTTTTTATTTTTGCTAATTTTAAGACATTTAATTCTTTTTTTGGGTTTTTCTAGATTTTTAATTTATTTCTCTTTCTTTTCTAATTTCAATGTTTTTTTCTTTAAAATAAAAGATAAAAAAATTTCATTTTTATATTTTATTATTAAATTTCAATTTCATATTAAACCAATTTAACATTTAAATACACCTTAGCAATTTTAATGGTAAAATCATAAATATTAACCCATATTAAATTTTAACTTTATTAAATTTACCTCTACATGTATTAATGACACATTAGGCTAAATACACAACAGAATTTATTCCTAAAATTTACCTAATCAAGCAATAAAAAAAAGAACAATTTTAACAAATGACAAAACAATTATTTTTAAATGCATTTTCTACCATGAGTAATTATTATGGTGTGTGTAGAGTTTTCCTAGCTATCTATCGATCAATGATGTTTGCATCTACATCATCTTCTCTGATGATGTTCTCCCTCCAATACACTAGAGGGAAGAATTATTTTTCATCTACCTCACAACACAGGTAACTATATCTTTTCACATGATAATAATAAAAAACATATATAATTAAATTAAAACATTAATATACTTTAAAATATAAATACATACATCAACCAATTTATAAAAAGAAATAATGTATTATCATCTAACTAAGAAACATTATATTATCCAAAAATAGTGCAAATCTCAAGATTAGTCAGAAATGTAACCAAATCTAAATTTATTAATTATAGATATCCACAGATAATCTAGCAAGTTTGTCTGATGAGGAATCAAGATGTAACATTCATGGCCTAAATCAAGAAGTCATGCCAAGGGAGATTCAAGATGAAAATGATTGTATTCAACCCAAATCTCCACACACTTTAGCCATAGATGATAAAACCAATAGGTATTTAACATGGGAAGAACCACCCCATATTTTCTTGACAATGACGAAAACCACAAGGATGTTACCAAAACATCCATTATAGTCTAAGAGTAACTCATAATTGATTTATCTATTGGTTAAAACAAAGAAAATGACTTTGCCGTATTAGATACACACATCATTTTGGTATGTATGGATTTTCATCCTTATTCCTCATCTCATTTCCAAGTGTGGTCAGAGTTATTTATCTTCACTTATCTCTCATGATTTATGAAAGTTAGATGTAAGCATAATTGTGAATGTTATGGTCTGATTTTATTTAAATTACATGAATTGAACATTGAAAAATCATTATGGGATAACGCATTCTATGATATAGTAAAACATAGAATAAGGTAACATTGTCCTTTACCTTTATTAAAATCATGAAAAAATAGGTGTCTAACTAGTTTCAAGCATGCATTTACTTGAAAATCTCTATGAATAATTTCTCTTTTCCTTTTTTTTTTTCCTTTTTAATTTTTTCCTTCCCATCCCTTATTGTCAATTTAGTTTTCATTTATTGATTTAATTTTATGGTCCTTATATATTTGCCTTGAGGTTCCCCTGTTAATCAAATAAATGAAATGAAAGGCATGTTTCATAGGTAGGCATCAATGGCACACATGAATATGAATGAAAACATTGCTTGAACATTTGCATGAATTGTAAAGGATAATTATTCAAAATATAATGTGTGGATTTAGAAAAGTTTTTTTCTTGTTTAAATCCATATATAAACTTAATTGAAACATCTAAATAAAATGCATCATTGTCTTTTTCAGGTTTGTCTTAACTGATCATGAACTTTCTGATTTTCTATAAACCCATGGATTGATCCCCAAACCTCCATGGATATGAAAATTAAAGTCTCTTTTCAAAATAATTAAGCCAAAATGAGAAATTTAAAGATATTACTCAAAAGGGTGATCTTGGGAACCTCCACCACAAACTTTTTGGTCTAGTTGGCAATGGATCAAGTCCTTCAGAAGAGACCAAAAGTGTCTATGTCAGGGCTATAGATGCTTGGATGAAAGTAGAGCAATGCCCACACTATTCCCCCATGAAAAATAACTAAAATTTCCTTTTTCAAAAGTTTTGGTCATTTATACAAATCTAAATTATTGTGTGTGCACATGTAAACAAACTGAATTAATCACTTGATCACACACACAAAAGGTTTTTGGTGGGATTAACACTATGTATGTTATGCATTGATGCATAATTTATTATTTTTATTTTCTGATTTTGTCTCAAGTCATCATTTTTTAGCTAACACTTGTTATTTGGATGTAAGGACCATTGATTCTATATTATTTATATACATAGGAGTATCTACCTACATGATTCATCATTTGTTGTTGCCTTAACCAATGCACCCCATTTTTAAACTAAAAATTGGGACCCAGTTTATTATCTAATATTTTCCTATGGGGTTGTAATCATTTATCTAACTAAGCGCTTCCCTGATTGGTAGTTAGCTAGATGATTAGTTACAAGTGACTGAGCATGTTTATTTCTAATGTCTTTGCATTTTCTTCAATTTAGTATATGACTTCATCTAGGAATATTAAATTCTAACTTGTAGGTATGTTTCAATCCTATGAAGTCTTTCTTCATGATAAAATGCTCTAGTATGCACCCATTTGAAAGTTAAATCTAGGATTTTTATGAGTTTATCTTGATTTTGATACCCTTTTATGGCTTCTTTGTGGTAATATAACTCACTATTATGCTTCTTATAGTAAATTGTCTTAATGTTTTCAATGCTTCATTGTAATCTTAGCTAAATCTTAAATAATCATGATGCTCTTTACCTATGTGTGAATAAAGTCTATTGCCATTTTTTATAAAATCATTTTATTAGATGTGATATAAATTTTATCCTATGAATGTTTTGGGATTTAATCTTTGTTTTATGTGAATGACTAATTCAAACTCCTTTATAAATTGACTACTTCTCGCATAGAGATCACTTGGCAAAACTTGGCTTTCTAAAAATTATTTAATTATTCAATTTTATTATTTTATTGTAGGTTTTAAAGACTTTTTAGGGCCCCTAGATCCTTACATTCATATAATATATGTCGAGGAATAACTCTACAGTCAAATCATTTTTGAAAAATAACTGAATCTTTTAAAATCCCTTGGGCCTCAAGATCATACCATAAGGTATGATCCCAATGACTCAGCCCAATGAAAATTTAGCATGATATGTAAAGCCCTTAGCCCTCGAGGGTCCAATATTATACCACTTGGCACCATCATAAAATCCTAATGGATTGGGAATGAACCAAAAATGGTACTAGCTCCATGCCCCTAAGGGCCTAAGATTGCATAGCTTGGTACCATCGTGGGAGCATGGGAGCTTGGGGCATTGGAAATTTTAGCCGAGGACCACATGGATTTTTGAAATAGTCTTGATGAAGCATGGAATTCTCAAGAAGTAAATGAGAAGCCACGTGGCTATGGTAATGATCGAGACGAATGACAGAGTAGAGTCCAGGGATGCTGATAGACTACCAAGTGATAAAGTGGGACCCATCAAATCAAATAAAAGGCCTAATGAGGGGAATGGACTGATACTTTGAGGAAGGGACACATGGCATTGGTGAATTTAATATATGAGGAGACTAATATTGATGGCTCATCTAGTCATTACAATAATCAAAAGTATGAAAAGGAATGTGTCAAGTTTGGAAAGTGAAATAAAATTATAGTTGGTTCCTCACCAACTAAAAGGGCCTAAAAGTGATAAATTTCAAGGATGTTAAAGGGGAAAATTGATCTAAGAGACATTAAAATCAATCTAGGGATGGATCATTCATTTAATTAGTTTCTAATGTGAATGCAAAAGTCTATATAGGATATGGTGGAATGGTAGTCCCAAGAGAATCTTAATGATAATCTACCACAAATATTTGAATTTAATTATAACTAGCCATTCAAAATTGAATGTAGAGTAGTTAGTATGGCATGATTCATCACATGGTATGTGCAAGATAAATATCCAAGAAGGGAAAATGAACAAAAATACAAATTTTAGCCTTTAAAGAGGCATGGCCTCTAAATGCAAAGCATGGGCACACCTTCATATCTATCAAATAATTAGGACACTTAATTACATGTCCTCAATCATCAATGAGTGCTTGTAATCACCCTAATAGTGGGATGAATTTGAAAATTCATAGAAGGAATTATGTATATAAGATCATCTCCTATGATGTAAGAAGGGTTGGATCTTTTTAGTTTCAATGATAGTATAGTGGACTATACTATTTAGTTCTCCATAGTTAAATAGACCAATCACTATTTTCATGTAGTTTCCCTAATTTATAAATTACTTTGATGAGTTAAGGTTTTTTTAGCAAAGTCTGTAACTCAGATGAGTATTTGATGAGGTCATAATTGATCTTTTTATTATAAATATCTTAATGTGAAAGACATGTGATTTGATAGACTTAGTACACAAATGCATATGGTGACACTATTTTCCACTTTTACATTGATACTCAACCCTCAAACTCACCATATTTTTCCATGGTTGTGTCATGTTGGCAATCTCAAATACTGGTTCATTTAAGGACTTGTCTATTCAAGAAGAATAGATTAGGTCCATTAGAAAGTGAGACCTTTCTTCTCTTTCTCCCTACCCTTCACTTTTTTCTTTTTCTTTAATAAGTTTTATAGTTTAGTCTTCTAGTCAATTTGTTGTTAATTATTTACCTTGTTTGTTCTCTTTTTCTATCACTTATGCATTGTTGAATCCATGCAATAGATATGTTTCATTTAATCAGATCTATTCCTCATGTCATATATATATATACTGAATCTGATAAGATTAGTTTTCTATCGATGTAAATGAAAAAAAATTAGAGGTTAAATGTTCATCCTAATTACATGTTACTTTTTTTCATTATTTCTTGAACATTGTTAAATTTGTATGTGCAAAGAACATCCATTCTAACTAGCTATTTATCCTTTTATGGTTAAATCTCGATATGTTATTTCCATAGGCATTAACTCATATTTTAAATGTATATTTATTTATCTAAAATACTCATGCATGTCCCTTGTATTAAATTTGTTCCAATGAGACAACTGAGTTACCCAATGTACCAAGACCTATCACTAATCACCATGTATAGTTTTTCAAAAATGACTAATCACCATGTTTTGAGGCAATATTTGAGGAATCAAATCAAATTAGACATGGATAAAAAAAATTCATGAAGTAAAATGTTAGAAGAGAATAATTATTTAATATTTATAATCATATGATTTTTCAATAAAAATATATGGCTACACAAAATCACCCTATCAAGTAGATTTGACAGTTTTTATACTTAGCCAATTTTCTTTCTTTTTTGTAGTTGTTAAAAATGGGCTATCAACACTATTTTGTGATGAAATTCACATAATCGAATTGAATTGAATAAATCTTTAAAAAATAATTAAAAAATACAAATATAATTAGAACACATTGGTTCAATCTTCATAATAAATTAATTTTTAAATTAAAAGTTATTGCTCTATAAAATCAATGTATGAGGGAGATTTGGCAATTCTGGTATTTAGCCAAATAAATTGTTTCAACCTAAATAATATTATTTAAGCTAAATAAAATCATTTAAGGATAGAAATATTTATTTAAAAAATTATCTAAATCTCATATAAATTTGGAGGAACAAGTCAACTAAATTTATTTTTAAGTGGAAATTAGTTGTTAAAAATAAATAAAGCATGCAATTTGGATGAAAATTCAATTCAATTTTTTATTTTTTAGTATGAATAAAATTAAAACTATAGTTCACTCTTCGTGTGAGATATGCATTAGTGTATTTTGCCCAGTTAGCTTTATTATTAATAATTTGTATTGAATTGATTATTATGGAGGATAATTTTGGCTATCAAAGTGAATATTTAATTCTATAGATTTTTCTATAAGTTTATCTTAATGTGCAAATATTTGTTCTTCTCCAAAATTTTATGATCCATTTAATAAGTTACAAAATTTATTCCTAGTTACAAGAGTTAATTCAACCTTAGCTTCCTATTTCAACATTGGAGTTAGAGTTTTAACAATCTCAATGAGACTAGATATGAATTTGTGTATGAACTTAATCTTATCAAAGAATGACTTAATCTATTTTTACTAGTAGGGAAAGGTAAACTAGAGATAACATCAACATGTTTAGGGTAAATAGAGATACATTTCTTTATGATTATATGACTAAGAATATTACCTTTGATAATACCAAACGTGTTTTTCTTTGGGTTTAAGGAGATACAATACCTTGAACATCTTTTAAATACCCTATGCAGGTGATGAATGTGATTAAACCTACATTTCAAGACAAAAATAAAGTCATCCATGTAAATAGCAATCCATTTTCTAATTAGGTCTTCAAAACTGAAATCCATGGCTCTCTAAATTTTTTCTCCCACATTGATGAGGCCAAATGGCATTTGTTTGTAATCAAAGGTGTGACACTTGGTTGTGAATGTAGTTCTGGATCAGTCTTCTAGGTTGAAAAAAACTTGATTGTATCTTGAGAATTTGTCTAGGAAGGACATCATTTGAGATCTACTTACCATATAGATTACCTCATAAAAGGATGGTAAAAGCTAGTTATATTTTTTATAAGTTTGATTTAGATTTTTAAAATACACACAATGTTTAATTTCATCATTCTTATTTTGAATTGGCACTAAGTTAGCTACTAGGTAGAGTGATGGATTAGGAAGGTGATATTAGTTGAATAGATTTTATGAACTTCCTTATGAATAAGTGGCTCTAGGATTGGGTTCATAGGTTATTGCCTCTATTTGAAATGCTTATGGTTTTACTTGAGTGGGATAGTGTGTGAGATGAAATTCAGGTTAAAGACCTTAAGTCTCCATAGGTCTAGGTGATATAATCTTAGTACTATAACAAAATCCTTCTAAGTTGTTCTATCTCAATATGGGTATGATCAAGGTCAACATGAACATCCTAGGGTAGGTCTAATGATTCCAAATTAATAGTTTTGGACCTATAATCTAGGTGTAATAGTTTCTCAGGTATATGTGCAGGCCTATTAAGGTTTGATATAATTTCAAGGGAGATCATTCTCTTTAGAAATTGGTTTTATTTTAGATTCATAATACCATCTAGGTCATAGTCTAAAATCTATTGATTGTCCCTTTTAGCCTCATCTGTGAATTGAGTATCAAATAATATAGAATTATTAAGAAATTACAAGATGTGTTGATCATCCTTGAATATATGAAAGTTTTTTTAAAAAAATTGGGATTGAGGGACATGGAATCACTTCAAAAAAAAAATCATATAATTCTATGCCAACTAGGGGTGTTAGGATTGTAACAATAGTTACTAATGAATCAACCACCTAATTTTATTCTCTAGGAAGAGGGATGACATTAAAATCATTTAAATTGTATATTAGATCTCATGCACTATGTTTATACTTCCTTAAATAGGATAACTTGCATTGGAATTTTCTCCTAACTTGATTCACTAGCAACTTAGAATCTCCAAATACTTTTAGTTCTCTGACCCTATGTTTCAATGAAAATTATAGTCCTATGATAAATGCATAATAATCCACCAAGTTATTGGTGCATGATAACTATAGCCTATAAGCAACTGACGATAATTTCCATAATGGGTCAATCAAAATAATTCCTACCCCAGAAAAATTCTTATAATAAGCTCCATCAAAGTATAAAGACCATAGACCTAGTAATTTGTGGTCTTTGTTAACTTGGTTTTAATCATATTTTATGGATATAGTGTAGATGCCTATGTCAAAGGATACTAGGTTCACCCTCTCATAGAGTTTATTATATTTTGTGATCATATGTTTCATCTTAAGCTCTTTATTAACACAAATTTGATTGGATACACCTATCCAAGGTTTAGGATTTTGGGATGTATACTACTTGAATGTCCTTAAATTTTTAGACCATGGGTTCAAATTCTAGTTACATATGCACATTTAAGAGCTTGCCTACCATCTTAACCATAGATTTATGAAACTAAAACACTATATTATCTGACTTAATAGGTGTTAACCCTTATTTTTGATAGATTCCATTAGGTGTGATATTTTTTGAGGATATCAAGTCAAATACATAGTTATGAAGGTTCTTCCTAAAAAATCTAATAGTAAAGATGTTGAACATTATTTTTATTGTTGAGGCTTGTCATTGATGTCAAAGGTTGCTCATGAGGTCATTGGACAATGTTTTTATTTGATTACATCCTTGAAAGGTATGAAATTTGTTTTAAAAATATACAAGGCATGTTATCAAGGTGTATAATCATAAAAGAGTGTTTCAATATCAATTTCCAAATTTTTCAAGTGTTTTAACCTTGTAAGAGACTTGAGAAGGCATGTGCATAGGATACCTAGTCTTATGCATGAAGGAGCATGGTGGCCTAGTGAGATGGATGCACATAGGCATAAGAAGATGTATGAGGTTGTCTAAGAATGAATATGAGGCATTATATCACTCATGAGTGTCTCAGAGTAAACTTATATGGGTAAGACCTATAGACCTAAAGTGCAACTAAACTAGTTATAGACCTTGCCTGATCCAATGAGGTGTCATGATATATTATCAAGGCATATAAAGAATGTATGGAAGCTTTTAGTCATGTTATTAGGTTTTTTTACATGCATATTATGTGTTTATAGTTTTGATAGTGGCTAAAATATCAGTTTCAATGCCTAATGTGACTTGCAGGTTAAAGGCCTATAGAGGAAAGAGAGAGATAGTAGCCAAATGGGGGTATCAGGATTAGTTTCTAAGGAAAGTGTGAGTATGTAAGCATTTAAAAATGTATTTCATATTGTTTTGATTATTTTTAATAATTTTTAGGCCAAATTTTTGAAGTTTAAGGCAAGAAAAATGTTTTGAGGTCTCTCATGTGCACATAATGAAGGGTTATCAACCCAAGAAGAACTTTCAAGTGTTTATTTGAATGTGTAACCACTACATTGGAACATAATATATTTACGATATATGAGAAATGCTACTGGATAAAATTTATAAGCATTGGTTTCTATAATTAGAGGCTAAGCTTTATGAACAATCGTTAACACCATAAATAGTGTCAACCCTCTCTAAAACCCTAACATTGACTTGATGAAAAAGATATTATTATAAAGTTATTAGAATGTATTTGAATGGATATAAAAGTTATTTTATGTTGTTTTAAACTCTCCCAATCACCTCTAAGTGTGTTTGGTTAGCAAGGTAAGTGAGTGGACCCTACAAGAAAGGCCTTATTTCTTAGAGATTTATTGTAACAATCAGAGTTGACCAAGTCAAAGTTTATAAATGGATGGAGGATAAATATTGAGACTTTTATTTAATTTATATGTTAGTTTATAATCATTTTATATCATTTATTTGTAATAAACTTGTCTTACAATTTGACTAGTTGCTAATAGACCTAATAATGCACATAGTTAGAAAACTAGGCAAAAGTGAGAAGGTGATTAGGGATGTGCTATCATGGAGTAGGGATGAACCCAAATACATGGATAATTTTTTAAAGATTTATAATAAATTTTAATTATATATATATGTTAATTATTTCATTTGATATGATGAAAATGTTGCTTATAAGTTGACCTATCTAGTTTAAATGAGACAGTGACGTACAAGACTATGAGATTAGTCTGCAAGACCCATATTGCCACTTAATAATATTATATATCTATCTAATAATGATATAATTAACCCATAGGATAATATAAATTTATTTTAATTCTATAAAAAAATTTCTATCAGTGTTTTAGGTCATTTTTTCTGTGATTATGTTTTGAGACTAGTTGGCAGTTCTGAGTATGCTAGTTGTAGAGAAGGGTTTAAGTCATTTTTTCATGTGTAATGAAGTATAATTAAACTGGTGAAGTTTTTAATTCATTTAAGTTTCTATTAATATTATTATTTTCCATGTTTTTTTGACAAAATTGTGTTTTTTACTTTAGTTGTTCAAGGCAAAAATTTTGGGCATGCACAGGCCTAATTGTGAATAGTGTTAATGGCATGCTTCAAAAGGTGGTTGAAACTAAAAATTGTCATGGACATAATATTAGATAATTGGGGTTATATTTGAGTGACAAATGATATTTTATTTTAGTATTAATAGTTTTAAATTTTTCCAAGGAGTTTAAAGGGTAACATGTGCTAATGAAGGCCTAATTGAGTTAGGTCTCCTTAAGGCATAAAAGAGGTTTTTGGTTATATATACTGTGATTTACCTATTTCAATATTTATTTCATATTTTATTCATGTCATAAGTCCAATTGTATTTAAAAACTAAATGATCAAGTGTGCATTATTGATCAACATATTGCTTCATTTAGTACTTTACCATTTCTAGGTTCTCTCTTAGTATGGCTAGTTACTCTTGTTATTGGTGAAAGTGTTTGTAAAGCTAAAAAAATTGGATGTACCTTCAAGGATGAGGTGATGTAAATTTTTTGGTACCCATATAGTGAAAAAAATGTATACATTTTTCATGAGGTACGTAAGGAAGTGTTATACCAACATTTGGCTAGTGGCAACCAATTAACCTATCAATCTTGTTTCACTCACATATCACCTCTAATACTCACCCTCAACAAATAATATATCCCATGGTTCAAGATATCACTAGAAAAAATTAGGTGCATCCTTAGCTTATACAAGAATAAAATAATTCCACAATCCCTCTGCATCCCCAACACACTGTAATGGGACCCAGGGATCAACACAAAGCATATGATACTATTCATCAGTTGAGAGACACACTGATTAGGATTTTTATATTAGAATGAATTCAAAAGGAAACCATATTAAAATATATCCTTTTTTAAACAATTAATCAAGTATATTTACCTTGTGATACTGAGCCAACATATTTTTATCCATCATGAACACCATAAATGACATTGAATATGTTATATCTTTTGGCAATGAATATTTTCCCTCACTGATGTTTATTGATTAGAATATCCCACTCTTCATTAAAAACAAATTAAAACCACCACAATTAAATGAGTTCTAATTGATAGTGGTTCAATACTTAACATATGCAACCTTAGCTTTCTAAAAACTATGGGGGTTGTTATAGCATCCATTCAAAAGACATATAAGAACATTCGACAGTTTGGATTCCATTACATTGGATATCATATTTGGGTTAAAAACCCTATCCATATAGTGTGATGCCTAGCCATTTGCATTGCATTTTATTACTCAGGTAGCCTTCGATACATGTCATTAGGGTTGTACCCTCTAACTTTGTGACATGTGCCCATGTATTACTTACTTAGACTTAGTAACATGTTCCCATGCCCCTTGTATTGTGTCCCCTTACCATACTTTGTTTTCCTCATGTGTTTGTGTGTATGCTTTCATGTATGCCTCATGTCCAAGACACTTGTTTCTTGTTTATTACTTTTATGCTCAATTTATGATGCCATGAGGGACCTCATGCATCTCCCATTCCTTATTGGGTGCCTTGATGGACATCATGACCCATCCCCCAAGTATCTTACTTAGATTATACTAAGATTTTGATGTTCATATACATGCTTACATTATTCCACTTATAGAGGTGTCAGACATCATACTCCATCCCCCAAGTAGCTTACTCAAGTTATGCTTAGATTGGGGGCATCATGTGTGGCATGATCACTTCCATTTCAATTTTAGACATGAATAGACAAAGATTACTACAACTCATTCCATAATCCATATGCTTAAATATCAGTTTGGGGGCATGTGCACGGGATATTGGCTCCATATGCTCAATTTTATACTAGTTACTCTTAGATGGAATGAAAAATCCATTTCATCCTCCATGTCGTATACACCAAACACCATTTGCACCAATTCCATGAAGTGCCATGAATGTCTAGGACTAATTATACCTTGATTATAGCTCATCCATTCAATGGAATAAACTCAATGCTACAGATAATCCCTTCTACCTTTGCCAGCTTGGGTCACATAATTTGATTGGAAATGGCTTCAACACAATGAAAATTTTAAATTCTTGGGTATAATCTTTTCTTTACAAACCTCCTCCTCTTGGATTTGGTAGTATGTGGGAGATAGACTAGAAAATAAACTCCTATATTGGGTCACCAAACCCCTCTCTTGCTAGAAAATTACAATGTTTATCCAAAGTGCTTGCAGCCACCCATGTCTCCTACTCTTCCTAATGGGTTCCTTTCAAAGAGGTTGTGCACAATCTCAAAAAATTAATTCATGATTTTATATAGACTAACCCATCCATTGGAAAAGGTTTTCATATAATTTATTAGGAGTATTATTATCTCCTATAGGAAGAAGTTGGTATGGGCCCCATTGATATCTCATGATAAGGCTTTGGTTGGTGTGCCAAATGGATTGTTCTAGCCATTGAAGGTAAGGAGACCTAGAATGTTGTCATCTACAATTGTATCAGTCAGAGATCCACCTATGGACACATGTATTGTAAAGGTCTTAGCTTTGCCAACCACTTTATGCTTATTGACCCCTTCCAAATTATGGGCTCCTTTGTTATTAACAGTATTTGGAAAGCTTGGGAAAAAGTCAAGCCTTGGCTTCTCTAGTATGGGTCTAAATTTTAGGATGGTCTCTCTATAAATAATCACTCTCCTTGGTGGTCCCCTATCATAAACATGTAGGTTTTTCCTCTTGTCAAAGTGCTTCAGATTCATGCTCTCAAATTCTATCATAGAGTAATTTGCACCATGCAAGATGTTTTTTGAAAAAATTCTTGATTCTAGATTCAGTGGAATGATTTCAAAACTAAATTATAAATCTCATATGATGACAAAGAGTATTTTGAGGAAATTATTGTAGTTATTTCACTATAATTCCTCCACAAAATATCAGTCAACTCCAACCATCCCTGGTGGAAAGATTGGAAGTGGTATAAAGAGATGCCTTTCCAAAACTATACTACTAGAAAAGGTTAGGAATGGCCCTCTCCTCACATACCCATTTTGTATAAGATAAAATAGAATTGGGGCATTTAATCTTCCCATGCCACTTGGGGTATACACTTCCAAATGAGCTGGTCTGCCTGTGTTGATCCCAAAATTTATCATTTTACTTGGTATCTTTTTCATCAAGGTTTACCTCTTGGTAGAAAGCTTGTTCAAATGGGGGTGGCTTAACCCAAATGCCCTTTTTTTGGTCACCTAAATACCATTATGCACTTGTTATGGTATTTTTTGAAGGCCCAACATATTTGGACTTGGATACAAGGATTTTCCTAACCCATCTATACAAATAATTTTAATTGGTGCCATGTCATGTTAGGAGATAATTTGAATATACCACCGTAGTTTACCAAAGTATAGCTTGATTTTACAATGGAAATTTTGTTCTAGATATGGAAAAAGCATATTTCAACATTATTTATGCATAATTTTGTTGATTCCATGTTTTCTACTTATGATAAAGCTACTATTATTTAAGATGTTCTCTTTCAAATTCAAGTGCAATCGCATATTTTTTTTATGGAAATTGATTACCTATAGTGGTGTCTTCACCATTGGGGTGATGATCCTATCTTGAATATTTGGTTTGCACCTAATCTTGTAGAAATGGAAGCATATATTGTAGTTTTTTTCATGTCCATGTGGAGAAACAAAAATGATGAGATATAATATAGCTATCAACTTACAACCATGGATCCTTGTTGGGTGCTTCAACTCTGCCACTTCCCTAATACACAATCAGACTCCAATACTATGGATGATTTGTATAAGTGTTTGGTGATGGAATTTGGGTTATCTAATGCACTTGACACATTTATAAGGGTGATGAACATAAAGCTAAGATATTACATCGGTAATTTTGTGATTTTTTGTTTGATGATATTTTGATAATTAGTAAGAGTAAGGAATAACACTTAAAACATTTGATAATGGTGTTATATTTGTTAATAATGGAAGATCTCTCTATAAATCTATAGAAGTACAAGTTTATGCACAATAGTTTGGTATTTTTGGGATTTTTCGTTTCAACAAATGATGTAATAATGGATGAAGAAAAGGTATATTCAAAATTTTAGTGGCCTATTCTAAAAATCATAATAGAGGTAAGAAGTTACCATGGTTTAAAAAAAATTTATAGAAAGTTCATTACATATATTAATCATATTGTTGCACTAATAATAGATTACATTAGGGGAAAGTTATTTGTGTGGATGAGGGTATCAATAGAAATCATTGAAATGTTGAAGAATAAGTTTTACATAAAACCCTATTTTAGCATTACCATATTTTGAAAAATTGGTTCTGTTTGATTGTGATGCCTCACATGTGGGATTGGAGTTGTGTTGAGGAAAGAAGGAAAACCCATAGCATATTTGAGTGAGAAATTTAACAAGGTAAGAAAAATTATTTTACATATGATATTGAATTTTATGTCATTTTACAAACATTAAAACATTGGAGGCATTACCTAGTGCCTAAAGAATTTTTCCTATTTACAAACCATGAATCCTTGAACTATGTAAACACTCAAAAATAAATTAAATAATAAGCATTAAAATTTGGTGTATTTATCATAGGGATATTAATTTAAAAAAAAAATTAAATCAGAAAGCAAAATAGGGTAGATGATAGTTTGAGTAGGCAAGTGGGATAGTTAACTACTATGGTGAGTAAATTAGTTAGATTTGATTTTTTAAGAAATTATATTATACTAATCCATATTTTTCAATATTGTTGAATAATGTAGTAATCTAACAATAGGTTAGAAAAGTATTATTCATGGTGAGTACCTTATATATGACGATTATTTCTTCAAAGGAAAACAAATATGTATTCCAATTAGGCCTCTAAGAAACAATAATATAAGAGAATTACATAATGGTGGTTTGGGTGAACACTTTGGTAAAAGTAAGACAATAAATTCAGTGGAGAACTATGTTTTTGCCAAATATGAAGAGATATATGGTAATGTACATTTCAAGTGAAGCATATTCAAAGTAGCTAAAGGTCATGCAAAAAATTCACAGTTGTACATGCCATTAATGGTTTTAAGAGGACCATGGATAGATGTAAGTATGTACTTTGTGTTGAGATTTATAAACATAGAGATAGGTAATGATTAAATTTTTTTTGTTGTAGATAGTATTTTTAATATGGTTGATGTTATTTCATGTAAGAAAACCAATGATGCTACTATAATAACAAAATATTTTTAATTATATTATGAGATTACATGGTGTTGAAAAATCCATTGCATTAGATAGGAACACAACATTTATCAATCATTTATAAGGAAGAAAGTTAGAACTAAGATACAATTTAGTAGTGCATACCACTAAAAAATAAATGGACAAATGGAAGTAGTAAAAAAGAGGAAGAGAATTTTTTTAATATGCATTGTTGGAGAGAAGAAACAATGTGACTTAGTTTTAAATAAGTTGAGTTTGTATATAATAGTTCTGTGAATAGATCAATAGGAAACTACCAATTGTTGAATGAATTAGTAATGATTGGGAAGCACTTACAAAACATATTTAATAGTTATAAGAATAAGTAAGAAGGAAGTTACATGAAAGTAATGAAAATTATAAAACAACAACATATGTCACAAGAAGGTCAAATGTACTTGAAGAAGGATATTTGGTGGTGGTTTATTTGAGAAATAAATATTCTTAAATAAACATACAATTTGAGGTAAAAGAAAATCGGTCCATGCAGAACTGTGAAGAAAATCAATGATGGTGCTTATGAGATGAATTTACCATAGATTTATGATATTTCTCAAGTTTTTAATGTTTCAGATCTATATTTATTTTTTGGATGAGATGGTGAAGGGGAATAAGTTTAAGAAGTATATTGGAAGCAACATGTACAAAGGAAAAAAAAAGAAAAGATAACATAGAGTCTGGAAAACAAGACAATGAACACAAGACAAGTTAGAATAGGTATCTGGTATGGTGTGAATTATTAATATAGGAAGACAGTAATTGGATTTAAGAATTGGAGTTGAAAAATATTTACAAGAATAAATCGTAGGAGTATAATCAGGGTAACTGGAAAGAGCTAAGTTGTTTTCAACTAGAAGAGAATGATGTGTAAATCGAAGTTCCAAAGGCCATAGATTTTCACTTGCTAACGTGATTGAGATTTCCTTCATATAAAAATGAAAATTAAAGATGCATGCAACCATTACCCACTTCTATGGTTAATGGATATTCTATGTTGTTTGGAGAGTCATATGAGATCATTTAAGGGTCTGAAACTGCATTCTAGTATCTTTAGTCATGCCAAAAATAGTTAAAATTACACAACTTTGTAATCAGATGTGAACCTATGTTGAAACTTGTCTAGAATCATGAATTTAGTGATAAAAATTTATATTTAAAATTTTAGTCCCATCATAACTAGCATTAAAAAGTTGTTATAAAATGTAATTTTCTATTTATAGCATGGTAATTAAGGCTAGGTAGTTCTTTTTATTTATTTGTTTTTTAATTTTTCATGTCAACTCCAATTTTGGGTTATGATTTATTTCAGTAATTGTATGTAATAATTTTAATTGATTCATGGAGAATCAATAAATATTATTAATTTAAAAAATTCTATGTATCGTTCCAATTGACATTTTTCTGTTTTGCTAGCATTTGGATTCGTCAGACATGTGTACCCTAACTCAACTAAGGTCAAAGAAATCCCCTAAAATATCAAGGGCACTCTAGATGATGTATCTAAAAAACTTAAATATGGATAAAGTGGAGAGAAAGAGACAAGAAGACATGACAATAGAGTGAGAGATAAGAAGAAGATTTGAAGTAGAGAGAAAGAGACAAGAAAACACAAGAATCACATTAATAACACTTAATTTTAACCAATTGTTGATACATAGATAAACACACTAAAGTTATAAAATTTAATAGTTATAAATGTGAAGGCATCCTTTTTAGGTGTGTAGCTTAAAAAAAATGGGAAGGGGGTTTGAGGGACAAGAAAAAAATATTTATTTGTAGATACTCCTTCAATTAAACTTAAGGGCCAATTACAGGAGTGCTCTCATCGATCAATCGAGTGTCAACCCAACTATAATAGATAGATAGATAATATCTCCCATGGCTCCCCACTATATATAAATGAGGTAGGAATTTAAAAAATATACTTTCACTTGAAACCAAATGAGCATTGAACTAACAAACCCTTCAATGACATCTCTATAAATATCATTTTGAAATGTTAAATATTGGGAATCAAGGTTACGACAACAAGAAACAAACTATACACACACACACACACACGTGTGTGTGTATGTGTGTGTGTGTGTGTGTGTGTGTGTGTGTGTGTGTGTGTGTGTGTGTGTGTGTGTGTGTGTGTGTGTGTGTGTGTGTGTGTGTGTGTGTGTGTGTGTGTGTGTGTGTGTGTGTGTGTGTGTGTGTGGATTCACATATTCAAATTAGCTATAATTCAGTTATATCCACTCAAATAAAATCAATTAAGTTTATTCCTTCAAATATAATACATTGAACAATACATATTTTTCAAACATAAAATATCCAATTTTAAAAAAAATGGTATTAATAATAAATAATAATAAAATATGATTTTCCACTCCTGATGACATATTTTTGTTAGACAATGAATCTAAATATATTATATGAAATAAAAATTTCACTGTTTATAGCAGTAAATAAAATTGTGATTATGACTTTGTTTAATGAATCTAGTGCTATGAATTTTGGCTCATATGCCATCATAGTCACATCTGAAGGAGAATGTCAGGTGTCATCTCCACCTGGAGGAAACCAAGTCCAATAGCTATGGGCTAAATTATATGCAAATATATTTTGGCCAGTAGTGATCATTTCAACGTTTCTTAATTTAAAGGTAGCTTTGGTGTCAATTTGGTAATGGGCAAAGTAGTGCCCTTCACCATCATCTTTCCTTGAACAAAATGTGACATTGTGAGATGTACACACACCCTCATTCTACCCTCTTCGCTTCGAAATGGAAGTAGTATAGTATAGATAACACCATTCCCACAAGGCTCACCCATATCCCCACTCCCATTTCCACTTCCCCCTTCATTGGAAGAATAAATTTTGAATAGATATTCAACACAATCAACTTCCTCTATGCTCCCTTTCTATACAACATTGAAAAGAACATATGGATATGCAATTCAAGAATTACCTTTAGTAACAACAATAACCCTATATATACATATTGAAATACTACGTTGTCTATAAATGAAGAATACATATCTAGGTTTTGGGCTCGCCCCAAAATCTACGAATTGCACTCGCTAATCATCCACGCTTGATTAGAGGCTTGGCAGTGCTGCAGTTTACTTGCCATGACACTTGCAATTTCCCCTCCATCTAACTTCCTTTCAGTACTTCTCCTTCACCATCTCCCTGATGTACAATCAAATCCTGTATTTTGCTCTTCAATAAAGAAGAACCCTATATACAAAGAAAGAAATGTGCCATAGTGAATGTTGGAACTTACTTGCTGTATTTGAGTGGGATTTATTTACATGGGGTTTTCAAAATATAAATTATTTGTTGTTTTGTGATGAATAGTCAACTAAAACACCCACTTCATAGCCATGTCGGACTTCACTGCCACGTCAGAAGTTCCATGTCTATTAATGGAGGGGATCGAAATGGAAATAGATGATTATGTTTACCTTGAAAGTTACGATTAGAAAGTTGATGAAAGTTTGAAAAGTCCTCCCAAATTGAACTGACACTAAACACTAGCACACATATAATTAATACGTACTGATTAAGCTCAGCGAACACTGACCTCTAACCATCATAAATATATTTACATGTATCAAAACTTGTTGTAATGCCAAAAACTAATCATAAAGATATTTCATTTTATTTTAAATTAATGGCAGTTAAATTTTTCAAATAAGTAGCTATGCCCCGCCATACGTCGCATTACTAACAATACCTTATGTTTCAGACCTACAAGTCTATCTACATTATCTTTGACCCATCGTCACCGACTTCATTTCAGATTAGACTTATCATTCCTTACCACCATCACTCTCATCTCCACATGTTATGCAGTCATTGGGTTTGGCATTTTTAATCATAAAAATATTTCATTTCGTTAAATTGTTCAAATAAGTAGTTATGCCCCGTCATACATCCCATTACTAACAATACCTTATGTTTCAGACCTACAAGTCTATCTACATTATCTTTGACCCATCGTCACTGACTTCATTTCAGATTAGACTTATCATTCCTTACCACCATCACTCTCATCTCCACATGTTATCAGATGTTTTGATTTAGAAATGGGTTTGGCATTTTTACAGGTGGTGCGCTCCATATTTTTTACATCCCTCGCTTTGTAGATACGCTTTTTGATTTCCTCTCCTACTGCCACGTAGCTCTTCTTTGAATATATTCTGAGGTATTATATTTTGCCTCTTATATTGAAACACGTGTTTGTTTTATCCACATTATACATTGCGACGCGTTTCTCATCTCCCGTTTAATCAAATTATTTCTTTAAAAAACACAAAATATCAGAATCTAATATATCTCTTGAACCCTAAAATTATGTTATACTATATCATATTTTTGTTATTATATATATATAAAGTCTTTAATATGAAAGTATCATATGCATCTTATAATAAATGTAACACATAGACATTATAATAGATATGTATTATAATATATATTATATAAAAATATAAATTTAAAAAAATGTCACCTTCATTTTCTAGCAATGTCACCTTCCTATATTCATGGATGTCAAGGGTACTTTATAACAATATCAAGGGTTAGGCTTTATTTCCCTTACATATTGACTGTATATCTTACAAGAAACTGAGTTTGTGAACAAATATCAATAATCTTATGGAGCTGAAGATGACATTTTCACTTTTCTCTTTGAGGAATAATGTACCAAGAAATTTCCCATTATCCCAAAAAATGATTCTCATTTCATTCACTTCTCTAGACCATGTTTAATAGGTTCTCTTTGACTAAGAATAGGGTATTTAGGATACCTATAGGGTTCACAAGTTTGAAACTCTCTTACTTAACTCAGGTTGTGAATTTTATATTCATACTTATTACTCTTTCACCTTACTCAAATTATTTCAATCTAATAACCTACCTCTTGATTAATATAAAAATCTCTCTCTCTTTCCTCACCTTTTCCAAAATCAAGAGATCCTCTTCTCAATGAGACAAGATGACACCATAGATATTTTAGGTGTCACTTTCAAGGTTGACTTTGAAGTAATTGAGTTGGTTGTAGCTAATGATTTTCTAGATCTTTTGGGTTGCCCTTGATGTTATGCGAAAAATGCTAACTTGAGCTTCAAAAAACACTACATCAATTTTAAAAATGATGATTAACATGTTATAATCCATTTAGACTATGCTCAAGGACATAATTTCATTGAACTATTTAATGTTGATGAGGACATTAATCATATCTATAATGTCACTGCTCAGGGAACTGAATGCTTGATCCTTATCCAAATGGCATATTACATTAGGTTGATGCACAGTCTATCTCGGTCACTACTAGTAATGATTGTGACTATTGGGCTCATGGTGAGTATGATCTCATTAGATAAATTTGTGGCATTATTGGTAGTCAAGAGGATGATCCATGAAAGTAACTTAAATTCCATAAGTTTTCTCTCCTTCTTTATGGATGTATTATGGCCGTGTCACTCATGTGGTTAGATGAAGCTCCTAAATTTCATGGTCAAATGGAAGTTCAAGAGTGTGTGCAATGGTTGGAGGATTTCTATGTGTTTGATGATGAATAAATGCATATGATTATACATATTTTTAATGGAAAAACTGCATAGTGGTGGGTAACTCACCATCATAATTTTATCACTTGAGACTAAGTTCATACACCATCATTCTCATCCCAATAATTATGTTTATGGCACCTTAAGTTATGATTCCATTAGTGCTAAAAAGTCTCATCTCGAGCCCTAAACAATGATGTGGAATGTTGATAACACATATTTTCTTGAATATCTATGGGTTCATACATTCTATGGTACTCTACTCACCTGGGATAGAGTATGGTATGCACATAAAGAATGACACATGGAGACAAATTCTTGGCATGTCATTTAAGGTAATATTATTTTAGCATTATCTTACTCATCTCCTCAGATGGATTTATGCCTCACCCTGTAATCTATATGCCAGGATATCTTAGGTGCTCTGAACCTTGTTGAAGATTGTATTAGACATATATATGGCATGCGAGAGGAGAGCTTAAATTTTTTCCAAGAACCTGATATGGAATCATCATCTCCTTCACCACTTGAATCTCAATTGGACAATGCATTATGAGAACAAATTTTAAAATACAAACATAAGGTTGTGTACTAGGTTGATGAAGGTACTGGTTCTAACATGCCATATCCATCCATTGATCACTTGTCTTTACATACTAGGTATGGAGTGCATGATGTCTGAGACACCATATAATATGACCAACATCTATATTTAGAGACACTTTAGATGATACAGCATAATATTAGCAAGGAGGTTATGCCCAACATGGTCATTATGAGGAATTATTGGTCTAATACTAAGAACTACAAGTGTTTTTAACTATTAAAGGAGTATCAAGATGTTTTCCATAGAATTACAATGAAATGAAAGGAGTGCACTCTTGATTGGTTAAGATACACATCAAGTTGGTAGAGGGTGCTGGACTTGTTAGAAATAGACCCTATTGTATGAATCTTAACTTGTGCATTTAGGTCAAGGAGGAGATTAATAGTATGTTGTACATTGGAGTTATCACTCCTATTAATGAGTATGAATGGGTGATCCCCATGGTAATTAGTATCAAGAAGGATGATCACATTTGTGTTTATGTAGACTATCAGGTACTCAATGTTGCTTATGTAATTGACCCCTTTTCGATGCCCTTCATTGAGGAGATATTATAAAGATTTTTTGGGTGTGAGATTTATACCTTCACTAATTGTTTTTTTTATATCATCAAGTCCAGATCATAGAATAAGATAAATTGAAGACCACCTTTACAACTGAATGGGGTTCATTCTCTTACAACATGATGCCTTCGGGTTGAAGAATGTTTATGCTATGTTCTCATAAATTATGCTTGAATATTTCGAAGATTTTATTAATAAATTACTTCAAGTATATACTTGGATGATTAGACTGTCTACAGTCTTGTGCAATACCATTGTGTTAATATTCACCTTCTTCTTGAGCACTGATGACATCTTCAGATTTCTTTAAATTTGAAGAAGTGTGTTTTTAATACCTCATTTATAATTTTGTTAGGTCATGTTATTTGTCATGATGGACTCTTGGTGGATCTGGCCAAGATTGTAGTCATTTTTTGCCACCTAGTGTTGACCACCCAATGAGAGGTTTGCACCTTCCTAGGACACACGGGATACTATCAAAATTTCATTCAAAGTTATGATAATATCTTTGCGCTACTAGAGGAACTACTTAAAAATAATGGTTAGTTTGTCTAGATTGATTCTCACTAGAATACAATCATCAAACTCAAAGAAAAGCTAATTGCTTCCCCCATTATCTAGTTTATGGACTGGACAAAGCTCTTTCATGTGCATGTTGATGCTTTAGGCATGGTAGTAGGTGTTATCCTTGCTCAACCCAATGAGAGAAATCTTGATCATCCTATCTAATTTACAAGTCAGAAGCTCAATCCAACTAAATGAAATTATTCAATTAAAGAATGTGAATCCTTGTCCATGGTACACATGCTTCAAAATTTCTATCAGTATTTTTGGCCATCCTGTTCATTTTATTTATAGACCATGAATAACTTAAATACCTACTGACTAGGCCAGTATTACATGCCATATTTTCTAGTGGATTGTGCTTTTTAAAAACTTTCAGTTCTTGATGATGGTGAAATTGGATAAGGCTAATTATGGACCTAATGACTTATCATGCATTAAATCTGGTAAACTAATGCACACCATTAAAGATGACATACCTGATCTATAATTTTTTCAAGTCACACACATGCTCAAAGAATTCGAGGATATCATACCTTTTCTTAATACAAGTTCAACACCATCCCACCTCAACACTCAAGAGAAGAAGTAGTTGGCTATTTTTGCTGCTCCTTTCCATATCATTGGGGGTGACCTTTATAAGCTTGGACAGGATGAAATATTACACAGTGCATCATGTAACATGAGCACATTGAAGTTAGTCAAGGGGTTCATGAATGTGTCACTAGAGGACATTATGCTAGTGATGCCACAATGTAAAAGCTTCTATTAACTGGGTTTTGGTGGCCTACTCTAATTAAATATGCTGAATCTTATGTGTGATAATGTGATATCTATGAACACATGGGTAAAATAAACTAAAGGGATGTTGTGTCCCTTCATATGATCCTATCTCATGAACCCTTTGAGAAATGGCATGTTGATTTTGTTGGCCCCATTAATCCAATGGGAAGGCATACTAGAGTGTGCAATGTCATTATCACCACTTATTTCCTCACTCATTGGGTTGAAGCAACACCAAACTAGGATTTTATTGCTATTAGATTTATTTAGGAGAATATTATTACAAGGTATCGACATTTGTTAAGTTAACTAGTGATAGAGGAACTTACTTCCTTAATGAGACCCTCTACATCCTTTTAGCTGAGTCCATAATTGTGAACCACAAGACTACACCTTACCAACCTTAGGCTAATGGTACAACTAAAATGTTTAGAAAGATCTTGTGTCATACATTGACAAAGATTTGTAATATTGGTCTCACTAATTGGGATGATCATGTTTCTATGGTATCATGGACATATTACACCACATATAAATTATTGAACAAGATTACCCCCTTGAATCTTGTATTTGGTGCCAAAGTCATTCTCTTCGTTGAGTTATTTGTACCTTCTCTACATATTGTACATGTTGGTCAGTTGGATGATGAGAAATATTTTAAAGCGTGTCTAGATGTTTTGATTCAGTTGGATGAACCCAGTTTCTACTACATTGGAGTCAAGGAGTGGAGAAGTATAAATAGAAGGCATGACATGATCGAAATCTTAAGAATAACACTTTTTCTCTAGGTATGTAGGTATTAGTTTATGGCTTCAAGTTCATGCACCATTCAAGAAAACTTCACGTCTATTGGGATGGTATTTTTATTATTCATATTATTCATCCCACAAGCATGTGTAAGTTGAATTAGTTGGATGACTAGTTCCTTCCAGGCCATTTCAATGGTATTCAAATTTTTCCCTACTATTTTTAGTGAGTTTTTCCTATTTTTTAATAAGATGTATACCACTAGTTTAGTTTAGGATTTTGGTTTGTTTTTCAATAAGGTAGGGCATTGGTTACATGATCTTGCTTAGGTTTAGATCAACACTTCGTTATTTCTTATTTTATTTTTCATATCACAAAGGACCACATACATCTTTTAGTGTGGGGTGAGCATGAAAGAAGTAAAACTATAGAGCACCAAGGAAATGCTGAAAGGAAATGTGCGTGAGGAAAATAGGCATGTAAGTGTAAGTACATGAGGACAAGTGGATAATGAAATATGTGATGCATAGCTACTATGAAGAGTAAAAATAAATAAATAAGGTTCTTACCTTGGAAATATAAAAAATTTAAAATTTTTATAGCTGCCATGCAATTTGGGAAAGCATGGGATGGGACAAATGTGTTAAATGTGAGAAAAGAAATTATAATGGAAATTGTGCCAAATATATATCATGGAAATACTATTAGAGGTATTAAATGCATGAAGTTGTAGATGAGGTAATGGGGAAGTAAATGTATATTACCTCTCAGAGATATAAAAGGTTAGCCACTCATCATTTTTGCACTTTATTATTGTTAATTCATGAATTTATAGAGCCAGAAGAGTGATTTAAAGCTACTAGAGGAGCGTTTATCAACTTTTAGTGAATAATTTATGTATTTTGAGGTGAGGAAATCATGATGAATAGGAAAAATGGTGAAATAGTGATTGGGAAAGTGCATATTGAATGAATTATAAGTTATAGGTGTCAACATCCATTATTAGATGACATTAAATTAGGAGAATTAAGGAAGTTAAATCTGTAATCATGTATTCATTCAGAAGGGTCAGATGGTCGTGCCTCAAAATTTAGGCTCCTTGGAGGGTGATGCATCTAAATAAAAAGGCCTAGTAGAGCAAGTCCTTGTTGGTAATTCACAAGGAAAAAGAATTTGAGAGCCTAGGAGTACAACCAATTTTAATAAGAGAATAAGTACATGAGGAAATCTTACTACAAAAAGCCAAGAGAATAGAAAAGATAAAATATATGATAGCATGCTAGGTAAAGAAGAAAGTTACAGTACTGGACCCACCCCCATTATTTATTGAGGAGATATAATATCCTGAATCAGTGTTGCAAACAAAGAAGTGGGATTTGAAAGTGTCAACCTGGCATGTTTTTTACTACAATCACCACTAATTGGGGAATGAGGTGGAGTTACAATGTGACTGCCATGTTGAGAAGTAAAATACCCATAATGAACTTTTTTATGACATGAATATTTTAAATAGACTTAATAGACTCATTAGTGCTAGACTTTTTTAGCTATTTAATAAACTGTGCTTTAAAAAACTTGTGAATCTTTTGAAGTTTATTATTTCAAATGTACATGAAGATTACTTCAATTTTATAGGGTATAAGATGAGGGTCACATCCCAAAGAGTTATAAAATTTTTATGTTTACAATACTTGGGTGTCGACCTTAGTGGAGACTTAGAAGATTAGGAGGAAATTAAGAAGACTATGGTAGCACTTGAATATAAGAAGTAGTTCCACACAATGCATATAACTAGTCTTCAGGATCCTACCCTTAGAGTGGATGCATGTTTGGTTATGATCAAGGTTGGAGGTGTCGATAGGTGAAAATAAGTGGACATGGCACATTCGTATGTTGTCCATCATGTTACCTTTGGAGTCAAGTAAAATTGGTCATAATATTTTGTTGAGAAGATTGTTGTAGATGAAAAAAATTTCCACCACCTACCTAATTATAAATTTTCTTGGGGGAAACTATTCTTTTATTATTAGTATTTGATGAAACTGGTGTACCAGAGTACACAAGTGATGAGTTGAAGTGGGCTTACCCCCTAGATAATAAGTATCTTGCAAAAAGCTTTAAAGCATTTGCATGCCCTGGAACTATAATCCCTTCCCATAAATCTGAGATGAAGGGATGGTATAATGGAATGAAGGAATCATTTGGAAACAAGTGGTGCATTCCCAAATACTTACCTGCTTAGCTAAGAGACCAACCCAGTTTGTGGTAAAGCAACATTTCTCTCTACCATGTATATGAATGAGCTCCTTAGGTGACTTGTTCGGATGGCTCAAGTTTCTATATGCTTTCACTACAAGATATGTTATGAATGTCATCAATAGGATATATGATGCATGCTCCATAAGGATTGATGCTAAAAAATTGATGTTGAGACTCATATTCTTTGTTAAATGTATGTTTATCTAGGGAAAAAGACATATAAAGAGAAACTAAAATTGAATAATAATGACATCAAGGTTCAATAACTTTTGGTCGATAATTATTTTCATTCATTATTTTATATGTTAAAGCCATAAAAGAAGATATCGGGGAAAGACCAAGGATAAGAAAGAGACTATTCTATCCCTACCAAAAATTGGAAAGCATCAAAAGTAGAAGAGGTTAGGGCATGATGTCAGCAATAGCATTCAACCTAAAAAATCTAAGTAGCAAAGGACCTTCCCTTTACCAAAAAAAGATAACGTGCCTATAGGTCGACCAAAAGGCCCTAATATTGTGATGAAGACATTTGTTCCTCCTGAACAAGATACTTTAACACATAAGGATGGTGACCTTGAATCGAAAGAAACAACTCTAAAAATGACACCAAAAAAGGAGCCTTCCCTTGAGGAATAGGAGGAACAAGAATTCACCTTAGCACTGGAGAAGATGCCCTTTCTAGTGAGACACAAAGAAATCACCCTTGATGAATGACAAGTGGATATTGAGAGTCCCACTGGTGAAGAGGTGGATGGTCTAAATGCAACTTTGGGCATGTGTGGTATTGATATTGGTCCAAATCACTAGGAAGAGGACCCAAATGTCAAAATACTCGAGTGAGATCCCTTTAAAAGGAAGTAACTAGTTGATGAATCTACATAACAAAGGCTAGTGACTACCGATGCAACCATGAACCTTCACACTCATTATAAATAGGGTGTGCCAAACAAACACTTATTTATCAGGGACTATTTATCTAAGGAGGACTTGACCGAGCACATTAAATGAGAATTGTCTTTTTATAATGATATATATAATGAAGAGTGCCATTTTGAAATACCCTCAAAAAGTATTATTTTTACACCGAGAGAAGTGGAACTTCATGACACAATTTTGGTGGATCCTCGGATGTGCACCACATCACAGAAAAATGTGGCACTATTGAAGTCTACTCATGAGGTGACTAGGGAGAATACTTTGAAAAAATTTGCTTTAAAGAGGATCCAAAAGAAAAATCAAGAGGTAGTTACTCTCTATTGCAGTGAGTACACAACAAGGATAAAACTTGAAGAGGAGTTAGGAGAGTTCAAGTGCCAACTAGAAACAACAATGAAAGCTAGAGTAAAGACCCTAACACTCTACAAGTCTATCTTGGACCATGATCCAACCCTTGCAGATGGAGTACCTCTTACTAGAGAGGAAATTGATAAGTTGGGAACCCTGGTAGAACTATTATTGAAGAAATGTAAAGACCAATCTAATCCCTAACATGAGTAAACTTAGGCGATTGAATAATTTACTAAGGCCGTTGAGATCTGTAAGAGATTTTTGAATAGGGTTGGTGATATGATTCCCACCATTTATGGGTTTTTTCTAATCTAACATGGCCAATAATGTTTTTGGAAGCAAGAATTTAAGTATAAGAAATTTAATGCCAATAGTTCGTTGAAAATACATTGATAATAAAATATCAAATTGAGTGTGCCAAAGCACTCAAATATGTGGAGGCCCTAGAGAAAAAAATAAGTGATCACCATTATGAGTTAAATTCCAATTTTATGGTGGTCTAAGGATAGATTTTGATAGAGGTCATGTCGATGGAAGATGTTCATAAGGATGCTTCTGCATTACTTGAGCATTTAATCATTTAGGCAAGTGACTATCTAGAGCCACCTAAGAAGACACAAAAGCTTAAGGATGTGGTTGAGGAAATCATTTCCAATATCTAAAATTCATTGAACCATCGGGAGGGAGTGAAGAGACATATTAAATAATCAAGACCTAATTTTTTGGTAGAGGGACATGGACAAGATGCACCATATGGGATAGACTATTGATTTCATATGAGGTGATGTTGGGCCCTTAATTTTGAATACATTTTGGCTAAGTAATATGTGATGACAAGTGATAGGGGAGAAAATACCATGGTGAAAACGAGGCATGTCATGTGGAATAGAGAAGCATGATACAAAGAGAACCCAAGAATGTAGGACTCAAATATTAGTGAAAGACTTGGGGAAAGTGCAGAAAGTGGAGATGGTTATGGAGTAGTTCACAAGAATGTTGGAAAAGAATAAGTCAAGCATGAATCTATCACCAACCCATGAGAAGATAGGTTCTTGGCAATGAGGATGTAACATAGAGAGAATATAGGGTCAGATAGACCTGAGTCCTTAGGAATTCATTGTAAATAGCTTGTCATGACTCAATTCTATTTAATAATAATCGGTGAGTCATTTTATTTGTATTTACTTCTAAAATTAAATGGTTGGGGTAGACCATGTATAAATACCCTCTTGTTCTACTTAGTGTTGTTTTTGATGAGTTATTTATCATTGTAATTCTAGAATCATTATAATCATGACATAGCCTATGAATGTAATGAAAGGAAGATTGTGTTGATGAAATTATTGTGTGCATCTGTCTATAGTTATAATGGAGTTGATATTATTTGTTATCAGTTTACACCAACTTATTTTTCTTTTGTTAGTTAAGAGATGAATGAATAGTTCAGTGTTAGATATGGAACTAAGAATGAGTTTAGGACTAAGTGCTTGTTCGAACACCCTAGCTTAAGAAATTAGATGACTACACTTTCACATGACAAAACCAATAGGAACCAGTATTAAACTGCATGCTTTGGGTGAGTGCATGAGAACCTTTTCTTGCATGGTATGATGATGTGATATCTTGTTGGATCACCATTAAAATAAATCAACATGTAATCACTATGGTATTGATCTCGAATTAGACTCAAACACTCCAAATAACCCTATGAACTTAGTCTCCCCAACTTGCCTCATATGAACTTCATTCATATTATAAATTTTACCTCATAATGTCACATATTATGATTTAGCTTCACTTAACTCGATGAACTCCTTTGATCTCCTCAGTGCATAGATCTAACTTCAACACTAACTGGAAAACATATGAGCTCCTTATTTAACTACAAACCACCTATGATATTCTATCTTCCTTTCAACTCAGACAATCTCGATGATCTATTCTCTTATGGAACATTAACTATGGCTATCTCTAATCTATCAAAACTTGATTGTAAATCCTCCCATAGACCCCTCAACTCAACATCAAAGGTTGCATCTTTATCAGTTGGACTACTCTTGCGAGCTAGACCTCATTCTGACTTGGCATGCATGTGATCTCCATCAGCTCTCTAAACCCTATTGCCCACAACTCATTGATATACACAACACAACCCTTATGACTTCATCCAAGGCATCCAAATCACCCCAAAATCATGGATCTCTTTTGACAAGTTATTTCATGTTTTTTTCCATGAAACTTGCAATAACTCCAAATTAAATTCAATGGTCTTATAGCCAAGGTATCCCTAATTAGGTGACCCATTTCTTCTATTTTAAAATGAAATTTGTGAGCACTCTAAGTTAAAAGTTAATTTTCACATATATATAGTTAGAAGGCTTGATAGCATGACTAGATATTGGGTTTCGTGAAGGAACTTTGGTATGGTGGAGGTCAAGAGGTCGATCCCCAAACATCCCACAAATGTACATTTTTACTCAAAAAATATTTTAAAATATTTTTTAAATAAGGATTTAAAGGTTTAATTTTTAAAAGGTGGGTGAATATTTTTAAGGGGGGAGTTTTTATCAAAGTGGTGAAAACTTGTAAAAAGGGAGTATATTTTTCCTTGAAGCAGAAAAATATTTTTTGGAAAATTTGTAAATAACGAAGTAGGGCGAGAGGTATTTTTTTAAATGAATGCATTATGGATAGAAACAAACATCCAAAATATTTTACATTGTGAGGGGGGCAATTTAACACAAAGTAAAACTTGTGCTACAACATCAAACTTGTTGAGTAAGTGACAGTTAGAAAAACTAGAGGAAGTAGGAAAAAAAGGATTAAAGCTGAACATCATGCTAAATTTGTAGAACGATGTTCTCTCCCATGTTCGTACTAAGAGAAGGAGTGTTAGGAATTAGTCTTCACATGTGTATTTAGTGTTCCACATTAGTTAATTAAGTGTGTGAGAAAATAATAATTGGAGTGAATAAAATATTTATGTAAGTAATTTTTACGTGACTAACAATCACATTAGAATAGAATTAAGATATATTAGAATAAATCACAAGTTTGTGTGAATTAATGAGTTGTTAAAACAACTCCCATATATTGAGGAGAGTGATTATAGGGGATGAAACTATAACTACTATATATTTGTAATATCATATTGAATAATTTCATGTATTGAGGAATGATTAATTTGATATGCATGTGTTTAAGCATTTGGCTCTACTCTAGTATGGAGGTTAAACATCAGCATCCACTTGAGCTAGAGCCATAGTTTGTGCATTGGTAGATCTCACAAAGTGATGCAAACCAAGGTGGGATTGATGTGAACCAAGTAGGGAGGATCAAGGTTGAGTGGTCACCGAGATGTGCAGGGCTTGAGGAGAGTCGATGTTGCCTATTGTGTGTAGGAGAGTTTACCAAATTTAAGATGGTGGTCTATGCAACTCAATCTTGTGTCAAGCCAGTATCTAAACATAGAAAGCAAGCCATTATTCGGTATGACCACTAGATATCAGTTGTATATTTTAGTGAACAACTTATCAGATGTAAGATCTAGAAAAACATTCAAATCCTCATGTGAAATTAGAGCTTAGTCTATGAACAAACAAATGATAGTAGGATAACATGTGGTTTACAACTACTCTTTTGTTTTCATCTAAAATGAAAGACATATCAAATGAAAAGGTTTTCTCATGGGGTCTACCCTAATTAGCTACATTATGATCAAGGCTTGATTTTCAAAGAGGCTCATTGAACCTGCTCTAATACCACTATTTCAAGTGGTTTGAGTAGAAATCAAAAAATAATTTTCGATTGGTTAGTCACAACACATTTGATTGATAAATCACCTTGCATATAAATAGGCCATAAATAGACCTCTAACTTCCTCAACCAACGTACTCAACTAATTTGAGTTTGCTATAACAACTCACATACTAACAAAATATACTTATAATATATGTCCTAACAATACTATGACATACACTGATGTATTATTTCTTATAAACATGACATATGGTGGTCTAATATATCTCTTTAATTGTGAATCGTGTTATAATATATTCTATATGTTTTTATTATGGTAAGTATTATTTTGTCTATTTTATATCATTTTTATAATGTATATACTAATATTATATATGTTTTAAGTAATGTGTATATGTTATAATGTATATAACACATACACATTATAACATATATGCATTATAACACATGTTATAAAAATATGAATTTAAAAAAAGCATGTCTTAAGCTTAAAATTGGCATGGATTTCTGAGTCTAAGCTTTGGGCTTGCAAAAAAGAAACAATTTAATTTGTGTTTTCCAATCATTATATCAAAATAGATCTTTGCCATGGAAATTATCATAGATTTCATCAGGTCATTTTATGAAAATATTTTGAATATTTATATGTAAGCTTCTATTTTATTTTTTATTTTCTACTTTAAGATTCAAATTTGACTTATCATTCGCACCGTCGTATAATGCAGCATGTTTCATTTATAGTTATTATACTTGGAGTATTTTAAATGGTCACTAATTAGATTTTCATTGTGTAATCTAATAAAAGAATATGTTGTTTAAATTTTTTAAAAAAACATGTATTTCAAAGTAGATCCCAATGGGGATGTTACAAGTAGTATCAGAGCTATAGATCGAAATATAGGACCTAATGAGTCCAATAACATTTTCATATCCTTCTATTGATAGAAAAGAGGATGGTGAAATTTAGAGTTTCTAGAGAGGGTCCATCAAATGTCAATGACAGTTTCCCTTCGTTTGATCCTAACTAATTTTCCTCTAAGTAAGAAACAAAGATGGATTAGATCCTCACAGCTATGAATGAGACTATGGACCGAATTACAACATTGTAGTAGGTAGTTCATGGCCATGAAGAGGAAGGTCATCAAGATGAACCTAAAGAGCATCCCATTGAGTAGAAAAACCCTCAAGATGTGAGAGTTCAAGTAGATATTTAATTAATTAAATTTTTCCTACCTAGGAAAGCCATTTTACTTTCTAAGAAACCAATTTATTCTATAAGGTTGTGGTCATGTTGTTCCAAAATTATTTTTTAACCACCCATTTAGGAAGGGGATCCCCAAGTATTTTATAGGAAGAGAGCCTAAATAAAATCTAGGAATTTGTTTGATATTATTTTGTTTGTGGGGTGATGTGTGGAGGAAGAAAATTATAAAACTAGAAAGGTTAATCCCTTGACTCGAAGCATGTTGATAATAATATAAAAAATTTCTCAGCACTCTAGCTTCTCGAACATGAGCAGAGTTTTCCAAAATCATATCTTCCACAAACTAACCATGAGATAAGTCTACATTATTAGAAATATTGAAGCAACTAATGATATTAAACTATTTTACCTTTAATAAGGCTCTACCCAAGGCTTCTACTATGCTGATGAAGGGGTAGGTAGATGTAATATATCTTTGACAAAGACATCTTAAAGCTTTGAAAAATCTAGCTGGGACTCTATTTACAAGAGCATAAAACATAGGATTATAAACTAAAGACTTGAAATAATCACACTAAACCTTTGAGAACCCAAAATTCCTACAGATAATGAAAATAAATTTCTAGTTACCCCTATCATATGCTTTGTTGATATCAAGTTTGATGATCATTGCCACTTCCTTATTAAGTTTACCTGAGTGAATAATCTTGTGTAAAATAACCACTCCTAAGATTTGCATATTTTGGATAAAACCTCCTTGTTCTAAAATAAGAAGAGGAAGGAGGAATTGGAGATGATTAGCCAAGGCTTTTGAGGTAATATTATAAATGTTGTTGTATAGGAATATAAGTATGAAGTTGTCTAGAGAGCCTATAATAGATTTATTGGGGATTAGAGCTATAAAGATGCAACTAAAATCCTTTAAATTTTTTATCAAGGATGTGGATTGATTGGAAACTTTGAAAATATAAATTTTTATAATTTTTCAAAAATGTTTAAAAAATCTTAGAGGGAACCCATTAGGACTCGAGGAATTTTCATTGTCCATACTCCAAAACACACTCTGGATTTATTTTTCTATGAAGGGCATCATTAAATTCAAATTTTGATTATCATTGATAGTTTTTCTAATAATATTATCAAATTCTTGTTGGTTTAAATAAAAATTTGGGGAGGTGTCCTTAAGGAAGTCTCAAAAAATGGACAACCTCCTTTTTAATCACATCCATATCTTCAATATATGGACACTACTAGTTTTGAGTTTAGATATCTTATTATGATTATGAGTAACCAAGTTTGATTGGTGAAATAAATTAGTGTTATGGTCTCCTTCCTTAAACCAACACTGTATATGTTTATTTTTATAAAATCTCATATTTTACCAAAACTAAGTTTAGTTTTACACCTAGCTATTTTTCCATAAGAAGTGAGGTTATGTCATGATCCACCCTCTACACTTGGTCTTGAAGGCTCTAAATATTAAACTCAATGATATATTTTGCTCTAAAGATCTTCCCAAATACTTCCTTTTTCCATTTTCATAGGTGTTGTCTAACATTTCTCATCTTGTGATCTACAATAAACATGTTGGTGCTACCTCTAGGGGTTGGTTCCTTACACAAATATTTCATAAGGTCCATCAAATTTGGATACTTTGGGTGCATACATTAAAATATGAAATGCATTTTCAAAGGAGATTTATCTCTTTTGATAGTGAGGGAAATAGGTAGATGTTCAAACTATGAGACTTTTAGAATAACTGAGTGAAGGATCTAATTT
>JARHVA010000925.1:3390000-3405000 GCA_037957365.1 Torreya grandis | reverse complement strand
TTAGTCACCTAAAGACCATTATGCACTTGTTATGGTATATTTTGAAGGTCTAATGTATTTGGACTTGGATACAAGGCTTTTTCCAACCCATCTAGCCAAATAATTTTAATTGGTGCGATGTCATGTTAGGAGATAATTGGAATATACCACCCTAGTTCACCAAAGTATAACATGATTTCAAGGTGGAAATTTTTTTTTGCATATGGAAAGAACATAATTCAACATTATTTACACATAATTTTGTTGACTCCCTATTTTCTACTTATGATAAATCTACTATTATTTATAATGTTCTCTTTCAAATTCAAGTGCAACCGAATAATTTTTTTATGGAAATTGGTTACCCACAGTGGCTTCTTCACCATTGGGGTGATGATCCAGTCTTCAATAGTTGGTTTGCACCTGATCCAATAGAAATGGAAGCATATATTATAGTTTTTTTCATGTCCATGTGGAGAAACAAAAATGATGAGATCTAATACTACTATCAACTTACAACCATGGATCCTTGTTGGGTGCTTCCCCTCTACCACTTCACCAATACACAATCAGACTCCAAGACTATGGATGACTTGTATGACTGTTTGGTGATGGAATTTGGGTTATCTAAAGCACTCAACACATTTATAAGGGTGATGAACATAAATCTATGAGATTACATTGGTAATTTTGTGATTTTTTGTTTGATGATATTTTGATATTCAGTAAGAGTAAGGAATAACACTTAGAAAATTTGATAATGGTGTTATATTTGTTAATAATGGAAAATCTCTCTATAAATCTATAAGTGCAAGTTTATGTACAATAGTTTGGTATTTTTGGGATTTTTAGTTTCAAAAAATGATGTAATAATGGATGAAGAAAAGGTATATTCAAAATTTTAGTGGTCTATTTTAAAAATCATAATAGAGGTAACAAATTTTCATGGTTTAATAAAATTTTACAAAAATTTCATTATGAATATAAATCATATTGTTCCACTAATAATAGATTACGAGAGGGGAAAGTTATTTGTGTGGATGAGGGTATCAATAGAAATCATTGAATTGTTGAAGAATAAGTTTTAAATAAAACCCTATTTTAGCATTACCATATTTTTAAAAATGGGAAGGGGGTTTGAGGGAGAAGAAAAACATCTTTATTTATAGATACTCCTTCAATTAAACTTAATGGTCAATTACACGAGTGCTCTTGTTGATCAATCGAGTGTCGACCCAACTGTAATAGATAGATAGACAATTTCTCCCATGTCTCCCCATTATATATAAGTGAGGCAGGGATTTTAAAAATATACTTTCACTTGAAACCAAATGAGCATCAAACTAACAAACCCTTCAATGACATCTCTATAAAAATCATTTTGAAATGTCAAAGATTGGGAATCAAGGTTACGACAACAGAAAACAAACTTCACTTTATTTTTGGTGTCATTATAGTGAAAAAATCTACACACACACACGTGTGTGTGTGTGTGTGTGTGTGTGTGTGGATTCACATATTCAGATTAGCTATAATTCAATTATATCCACTGAAATAAAATCAAATAAGTTTATTCCTTCAAATTTAATACATTGAAAATACTTATTTTTCAAACTTAAAATATTCAATTTAAGAAAAAAATGGCATTAATAATAAATAATAATAAAATATGATTTTCCACTTGTGAGGACATATTTTTGTTAGACAATGAATCTAAATATATTCTGTGAAGGAAATTTTTCACTGTCTATAGCTAAGAATTTTGGTTCGTATGCCATCATAGTCACCTCTGAAGGAGAATGTCAGGGGTCGTCTTCACCTAGAGGAAAACAAGTCCAATAGCTATGGGCTAAATTATATGCAAATATATTTCAGCCATGATCATTTCAACATTTCTTAAGTTAAAGGTAACTTTGGTGTCAGTTTGGCAATGGGCAGAGTAGTGCCCTTCACCATCGTCTTTCCTTGAACAAAATGTGGCATTGTGAGATGTACACACACCCTCATTCTGCCCTCTTCACTTGGCAATGGAAGCAGTATAGTATAGATAACACCATTCCCACCTGGTTCACCCATACCTCCACTCCCATTTCCACTTCCCCCTTCATTGGAAGAATAAATTCTGAATAGATACTCAACACGATCAACTTATTCTGTGCTCCCTTTCGCTACAACATTGAAGAGAACATCTGGGTTTGCAATTCAAGAAATACCTTTAGTATCAACAATACCCTATATATACATATTGAAATACTACGTTGTCTATAAATGAAAAACACATATGTAGGTTTTGGGCTCGCCCCAAAATGTAGGAATTGCACTCGCTAATCGTCCACGCTTGATTAGAGACTTGGCAGTGCTGCAATTTCCTTGCAACGACACTTGTAATTTCCCCCTCCATCTAACATCCTTTGAGCACTTCTCCTTTGCCATCTCCTCGATGTACAGTCGAACCCTGTATTTTGCTCTTTAATAAAGAACCATATATACGAAGAAAGCAATGCGCCATAGTGATTGTTGGAACGTACTTGCTGTATTTGAGTGGGATTTCTTTGCACGGAGTTTTCAAAATATAAATTATTCATTGTTTTGTGACGAATAACCAACTAAAACACCCACTTCATAGCCACGTTGGACTTCACTATCACGTCGGAAGTTCCATGTCTGTTAATGGAAGGGATTAAAATGGAAATAGATGATTACATTTAACCTAAAAATTACGATTATAAAATTGATGGAGGTTGAAAAGTCTTCCCAAATCAAACTGATGCTAAACGCTAACACACATATAATTAATAAATACTGATTTAGCTCAACCAACACCAACCTCTAACCACAATAAATATATTTACATGTATCAAAGCTCGTTGTAATGCACGGGACTAATTATAAAAATATTTCATTTCATTTTAAATTAATGGCAGTTAAATTGTTGAAATAAGTAATTATGTCCCGCCATACGTCACATAACTAACAATACCTTATGTTTCAGACCTACAAGTCTATCTACATTATCTTTGACCCATCGTCACCGACTTCATTTCAGATTAGACTTATCATTTCTTCCTATTCCCACCGTCACTCTCATATCCAGATGTTATGCAGTCATTGGGATTCGGAAATGGGTTTGGCGTTTCTACTTTGAAAGCGGATTTACAGGTGGCGCGCAACCACTGAAGTTGAGCTCCATATTTTTTTCATCCTTCGCTTCATCGAAGGAAGCAAGCTAAGATACGCTTTCTGATTTCCTCTCCTGCTGCCACGTAGCTCAATTCTTTGGGTATATTCTGAGGCATTATATTTCACCTCTTAGATTGAGACACCTCTGTGGATAAAAAGTGTTTGTTTTATCCACATTCGTACATCGCACAACGCGTTTTTCATCTCCCTTATAAATTTTGTGGTTTTTTTCATCGATCCATCCATCCATCCATCCATCCATCCTCGTTATCTCTATTTCTAAGAGTATAGTCACTCCATATTCTTTGTATATCTCTGTCTGTAAGAGTATATTCTTTAATTTGTATATCTGCTTTACTAAGTACTGATGGGTGCCCTCGCTCTTATACAAAGCTTAATCGAAACAGCAATTATTCGCCGGACCACGCTGAAACGGAAGCAATTTTAGGTATCTCTTTTTTTGATTTTGCGTTTTCATTTTTCATTATACATGAGATGAGATGTGTTGAAAAATTAAATCAATGGCATGTTAACCCCAATTTCATTATTGCTTGCAATTCCAGACAGTAGAGTTGAGAGTTCAGATGGACTGTGAGGGGTGCCAGAGAAAAGTAAACAACTCCTTAACAAATATGAAAGGTGAAGTAAATTATATATTTCAATAAAATATGTTTGGTTATATTGATGATATAGAGCTAATGGATAATGAATTGCAGGCGTGAGAAGCGTGGAGGTGGATAGAAAGCAAAACAAGGTAACGGTGACGGGGTACGTGGAGGCGTACAAGGTGTTGAAGAGGGTGAAAAGAAAGACGGGTAAAAAGGCAGAAATGTGGCCATACAAGCCGTACAATCTGGTTTACTATCCTTACGCTGCTAAGGTGTACGATAAAAAGGCTCCGTCAGGGTATGTAAGGAATGTCGACCCCACCTTCCCCAATCCTCACGCAACTGACGAAAGATACACATACCTCTTCAGCGACGATAATCCAAACGCCGCTTGTACCATTATGTAGATGGAGATCTCATCTTCTCTTCTCTAGCATGAAAACATAATCCCATTACCTGCATCCAAATATGCTTCTTGTGGGTAAACAGGGACTCAAATTGTTTTTAGTTTTGCTCAAACATGTACCTAAGTTCTTGGACACATTGAACAACTGTATGTTAATGTACACTTCATCTGGGCTTTACCGAGAAAAAAAAAAGGGACAACAATGTTCATACAGAAACCAATTTTGACAGAATCAAATTTCAAGGGCCGTAATGTTTAAAGGCCATGTGTTCTTTTATTTATGTTGAAAGCAAAAGCCAAAAAAAAAAAAATGAAAAAATATGTGAGATTTTTACTGCTGTGTTTTGTCATAACAAGGAGGAATATTAAATTCAATTTATTGGTTTCTCACCTTCTGCCTACCGTCTTTTCCATTGGCAAAGCTTTTATATATTCAATGTATCATATGCCACTGTTGTTTTATAATTCTTAAAAAAAAAATTGTAATTTGAATTTAAAATTAATGTTATCGTTTTTCCCTACACCTTCCCAACTGAATTGGTATTCCGACGTGAATTTAAATATAAATTTGATCTGTGATTACCTTATTTTTTGGTTTACAAAAATTTGCATTGCGATTAACAAGTTAAAGGTTGTCAACCACTATTTCTTCTGATCTACATAGTTAACAAAACATATATAAAACATTTCCAAATTCAGTGTAGGACTCTCCCAGTAACATGGAGGAAAAATCAGTGAAATATATCATTCTTTTCCTACTTTATCATTTCTATATTAATTTATCACAATTTCAATCAATCTATTTCATTAAAAATTATTATGTTTATTGTTATATTTAAATTAGTGCATCTCAATAAACATCGCATCTGCATACACAATACCTTATCTCTTAACAGGGGAGATGAACAAATATATCGATTCTATATACATTCTTACATACCATAAAAGCGGTGAAATATTTCAAGGTGAGTTAGCTGATAATGATGAGAAGCAATGACAAATTAATAGTTAAAGATTTCAAATGAAATTTAACTATGAACTTACCCTCTTTCGCTTTACAAAATCTCTCTTACCAATATATAAACTATATATATAATTAATTAGAAAAAGAAGAATCATAGAGTTTGTTGGGCATGAAAGGCATCAAAATTATAGAAAAAAGGAAGGTGAGACATAAATATTTATATTGAGAATCATAATGGTTCCATAGAAATAGGTTAATACCCAAATGCGATACCTTGACATTTAAAATATATATATATATATATATATATATATATATATATATATATATATATATATATATATATATATATATATATATAATTTTAATTTTATGTTTTTATTATAATAATAATATTATGTATATTATTATTTAAATATATATATTTATAATTATAACAAAAAGATATACTATATAATAATTTATTATAACATTATATTTGATGTTAAAATTGTGTGTGTGTGTGTGTATGTGTGTGTGTGTGTGTGTGTGAGAGAGAGAGAGAGAGAGAGAGAGTAATATTTTTATAATTATTAGTAATATAATGTATAATTAAATATATCTAATTTATTAATAATTTATAAAATGCAATATAATCAAATATGATATAGTTAATATAATTTATATAGTTATGTATATGTATGTATATTAGTAATATTAAAATATAATGATATTATATATTATATTGATATAAAAAAATATTAATAATATTATATTTTATAAATATTATATGGTTAAATATATTAATATAATATATATTAAATAGTTATAACATATACATATTTATATTATTTATATTTATATTATTATATAATATTGTATATAATAATATATTATTATTTATATATATCAAATATAAATATAAATATATCTATGAAAAAGTAAAATATAACTATTATTAATATCATATATGAGTTATATGCATATATATAATTTTACAATTTAAATGTATTAATTTTTTTTAAAGTTTCAATAAATTATTTAACCAACTAATTATATCACATCTTGTGTTCAAAATCAATTTAGTAGTTACTATATATTTGGGAATATTAGAGAATGAAAATAACTTGTCAATGCATTGGGGGGTGATTTGGTTAAATATTATATATTTATGTGTATTTATATGTTCATCTTAAAATTAAAATTATTTGATAAATGAATATAGTATGATATTCACCCTCTTTTAACCATTTAATCACTTTATATTAAATGAAAGAATCTCTCTTGCATGAATGAACGTAGAAGATCAAACTATATATTTTTTTAATTCTTTATTTTTTTAATAAATATTTTGAAATTTAAATAATATTTTGTTTGAATTATGTGTATGGACATTTCAAATTGTTAATAGTAATTTAAAGGTTAGTGACTAGTTTATTTATTTAATATTTCAAATTAATAATTGTGTATTGCATGAAATTTATGATGAGACATATGTTTTAATAATAGTGTTTTGAATTTTCTATATAATGTTAAATATCACTATATATAAAAATGTATAGATATAAGAATTCATATTAATGGAGAAACTATTAAAATTATTGTCCAACTCAGAATATGGACTTATAAGTACTTTATTTGATACTAAAAGATAGGACCAGCAAAAGGATTTTAAATCCTATGATATTCTCTTAACATATCCATAATTGAAAGTTAGACTGTGTATAAAAAATATTTTTAAAGTAAGTTAATAAGGGACCCCTTCCTCTCCACCCTGCCCCACCCTCTATCCCTCGCCCCCTAATATCTAATATTATCTATCATAATATATTAATATTTACAAATAGAAAACCCCTAAAAAATGAATATATATACTATAAATATGAACTAGTTATAATTGCAATGTATTTACATATATGCATTTTGTAAAGACATAATTATTTTTGCTATATTATATTTTCGTATAATGTTTTCAAAAGCATGCTTCCAAAATTAGTTATAATCTTCAAATAGTTACATTTCTACATAGTATACTATTATTATATGAAAACAATTAGACTATACATATCATTTACAATAATTTAACATTTAATTTTTTTATGATGATTATTGCTGACATTCATGGGGAGTAAAAAACCAAATAAAATAACTCGTAATGTAATATTTTGTTTGGACTATTTCTTATTTTTACATTTTTTATTTAGGTAAACATTTCAAATCTTAAATAATATTTTGTTTGATTTGCATGTATGAATGTTTCACATTATTAACACTAATCAAAATATTCATAAATATTTAATTTGTTTAATTTTTTAAACTATCTAATATAAATGTGTTTAGATTGTGTGTTTGTAATGTTACACTTCACTTTCAATTATTTGATATCTACATTAAATATTATTTTCATATGCACAATTTAGACCCTAAATAGTATTTTCAACTAATTAACATTTAATTTTTACTTCATGATCATTAAAAACATCCATGGAACATGAGAAAGAAAATAAAAAAAGTCAGATGAGTTATGTAATACACAATGATCAAATAAATGAACATCATCAAATTAATTACCATGGACAAAAAATAACTATCAGCCCCAAATTATGTGATCTCTCTATTGAAGAACATCATAAGAGATTACATGAAAGGATCAATCACATTTCTTCAATACATGCATGTTTCATATTTAAGAAGCTTTATTCAGGGATTCAAATAAAGATTTTCCATACTGAACATATTTGTCATTGATGCATTGCATAAAAAACCAATAATCATTTTTCTACTTTAAATAACATAGACCCATGTATACAACCTAGAATTTTATCCAACTTCACTTATGTTTAGGAAATTATCATTACATAAGTTAATCCAATATTACAAGTAACCCATGCACATGGTGGACAATATAAATACAATGGCCACACTAGTATATATCCTCAAGATATATCTTCCATTGTTAGGTGTATGCGATGCTGAGCTAAAAATCTTGACATCCTGGAGATAAGAAAGATTAGCTCAAAAAATAAACCATATGATTGTTTTATGAGTAACACACATGTCACATAAGCACTAAAATAGAAAATAGAAAATAGAAAATGACCCTTATTATAAATATGCTCAACTAGACCATCAATCATTTGATGCACTCCCATATGAACCTACTAATATATCATCTACCCTTAACTATATTACTATAGACATGGGAGGCATGCAACTCCATAATATAGACTTTGAGACATAAGTGCACCTAAAAATAAACATGATTATCAAATGTCATATTTTGTACAATCAATTCTAAATACATGAAGAGAGGTGGACCAAATAAGAGATTACATAAATAATACTAGTATAAGTCTACCATCTGTAATACTTTTCCTCATTTCATTATAGTAAAATTAAAATTATCATTCCTTTCCACCATTGTTCATCTCTAGAGTTTTGTCATTTCTTCAATTTTTATTTATCGATTATGCTTACATTTTCTAATTTCCTCTCTCGTTGCCATCAGTTATCAATGTATATTCTAAGTTGTAAATTTTAACCTCTTATATTATGACACTTATACTAATTAAAGAAGTGTAGAATAAAATGGATCAATTAAGTGGACCCCACTCCCCCAATGCTCAAACAAGTCATGAAAGATCCACATCCTTAAAAATTTTCCTCTTAGAAATATTTGCATTTATAATTATCAATGTATATTCCAAGTTATAAATTTTCACCTCTTATATTGCAACATCTATATTAATTAAAAAGTGTAGAATAAAATAGCTCCATTAGGTGGTTCCCACCGTCCCCACTCCCCTAATCCTCAAACAAGCCATGAAGGATCCACATCCCTAAAAAAATTTGTCGAAATTCACTCAACAAAGGTAACAAGAATACATCAAAAATCTAGATAATGGTCTATTTTGTCTCCATATCTCTAAATCTTCATTTGTTTCTTAGATTATACATGAAATTTGGTCACAAAAAATAATACATGATGGTTTAATATGTTTTCAAATACATGTGATAAAGGTCATATTTAGTTTTTCACTCCAAAAATAAAACATACATCAATAAGAGACAAATAATGATCTATTACATTTATTTCTCATAAATCAACCTTTGTTTCCTAAATTGAATGCGATAAGAACCTCAATTTATTAAATTCACTTTACAAAAGAAATACGAACATACAAAAACTACACATGGTAATGTACTATGTTCCCTAACCTTAAATTGATGTCTTTCTCCTTGATTATATGTAATATGGATCATGTTTAACCGGATTATTTCTATAGAAAACACAAAATATAATAATCTAATATATCTCTTGAGCCCTAAAATTATGTTATAATATATTATATATGTTTTTGTTATACTAATTTTTTTTGGTTATATATTATTATGATGTCTTTTAAGTATCAAAATATGATATACATGTTATAATAAATGTAACACAGAGACATTATAACATGCATGTATTATAATATATATTATATAAAATCTAAATTTAAAAAAACCATGCTCTCAACTTAAAATTGGCATGGATTTTTAAGCGTATGTTTTAAGTTTATAAACCAAAAAACAATATACTCTATGTCTAACAGTAATGGATTTCAATAAATCCTTTCATGAAATTGTTGTCAACACTTATTTCTAGACTTCTATTTTAATTCCTCCCCTCTCCATGATATGGATAAGGATTTATTATTTATTTATAAACATTATGTCTATTTTTAATTTTTACATTTGCCAAAAATTTTATGGTGACAAATTATTTCTACTTCTTTGTATATTAAAGATTTTTGTTTTTATTTTTTATTTTTTATTTTTATTTTATTGAGTCATTTTTTTTCCTAAAAAGGAAGGAGGAAGGCACAAGCTAGGGAGCACAATGAGTATATACTTTTCAAGATATGCTCATTTTAAAAAAATAATAATTATTAAAAATATATAAAACATTTTAATTATAATTTTAGTGATGTATTTTAATTCTACATAAAATTATTTAAAAAATAAAAATAAAAATGCTGATATTTAAAAAAATGTGGGTAAGATATGATCATTTATCTACTATGATTTTTTTTAAAGAATAAATTTTTGATCTATTTAAACTCTACAATTTTAAAATGAAAAATAATAATTTAAAAACTAAACTTTCAATTGTTTTCAAAAATCAATAGTTAGAGTCATCATGAGTATTTCTATATAGAAGAGTGGTTGTAATGCAATAGACTACTTATAAACATATTTCATTTCATTTTAAATTAATGATAGTCAAATTATTAAAGTTAATGAGGAAAAATACATTGCTTTATAATTACACCATAATCCCTTAGACCAACCTTCATAATTTTACATGTTCCATCTCATAGTTCTTGTAATATTAAAGTTTATACTACATTGAGATGTGTTGGGACATCTTAACATGTGATGTATTATTTTTTGTTTTAGGTTAGACAAGATAATTATTCTTTTTTTAGGGTCATTCTTTCATTGTTTAAGTATGTTAACCATCATCTTGTAGTTTTTAAATAAATTCCTTAAATATAGTTAATAGAAAATAGACCAGGTTAATTTTGCTCATTTGATTACAACTTGAAATGATCATGATTTTATTCTTTTAATAAACAAAATTAATTTATAAGTGGTGTTGATAGCTTAGTCCTAATTATTTTAACGAATGAGATCGCTATGTTGGGCATCAGGATTGTGGGGTATCTTGGTGATCACAATGGAAGTGGTATACATTCATTAATCTTTTTATAAACTTGGAAGAATTTTGTTTGCCCTAGTTACTTGGCCTTATATATGCATGTGTTTTTACAGTCCAAAGGACCAAGTTCATAGGGAACTGATAATTTTGAGATAATTACCTCTCTAAATTTATGAATAATTATCATTATTTTAATATTCATTTACATTTGTGTTGTATTCTAAATTTTGAGTAGAAAATTTTTATTTTAGTTGATTTTTTTGATAATTTGTAACATTTTTTATTCTTGGGTCGAAGTGTTTGAATGCTAATTTACTTTTAGAGGAGATATTTCTATATAATTTCATTTAAAGTGCCATAATAAGATGTGTTTTTTAGATGAGGACTTGGTATGTCAGAGGCAACCTTTCCTATCACTTTGTAATTAGATCTGGGTATCCTCGAATCTACATATAATTCAATTCCCTTGATTAAAAATGAACCTTTATTATTACTTTGCAATGAAATCTGAAATATATTCCTTTCTTATTACTTTGGGTATTTTTGAATTACATATTTCAATGCCCTTATTTAAAAAGGTTTTTTTTCTATAACTTTGTAATTATATATGGAACATATTACTTTCTTTATATATGAATTATATTAGTTTCTTAATATTTGGGTATCATTACTCATAAATAACAGACATCAACAACCTATATAAAAATATAAGCAATATATAGTTTTGCATTACAAACTTCAGATAAAAATGTATGAACATTCTAAACTTCACAAACATATACTCTCTGAGGGCATCATACCCTTTGGTTTTCAACCCAATAATTAAAACTAAAGGTTTCCATAGGTTTGAAAAATACTCTTCTAATATGTTGAAGGAATGATAATTGTAGAGAGGGATGACACTAGACCATGCATCCTTCTAGAAGTTAATACCAATTTTAATATCCTAATAGAGGTAATTAGAAATAAGGAGTCTACATTTCCCAAGGAAGACCCATATGAGAGACCCATACATCTAATGATTTATACAAAAATATGAGCCAAATCATTTACATTATCAAGATATTTTATTCAAAGTAAGATGCTCCTAGTGTTGTCCTGATATACTCTCCATATAAGTTTTGCTCTCAGAGATACATTCATATTAAAGAATTTCTAATTCTAGGCCCACCTTTTGATTTAGTGAACCATACCTCTTCTTGTTTCATTAGAGTAATTTTTGTAGACTCAAAATGACCATTCCATTTTTTTTTTCTAATGTTAGTTAATTTGGATTTTACGCTAAGAAGAGCATCGAAGATTGAAATCATATATACTATAATTGTTTGGAGAACAACTTAAATTAATTTAATTTTTCCTACCTAGGAAATCCATTTTCCTTTCTAAGAAGCCAATTTATTCTAGAAGGTTGTGGTCATGTTATCCCAAAATTATTTTTTGACCACCCATTAAGGAGGGGGATCCCCAAGTATTTTATAGGAAGACAGCCTAAATAAAATCTAGGATTTTGTTTGATATTATTTTGTTTGTAGGGTGAAGTGTGGAGGAACAAAATTACAGAATTAGAGAGGTTAATCCCCTGACCTGAAGCATGTTGATTATAATATAAAATTTTCCTCAGCACTCTAGCATCTTGAACATGAGCAGAGTTTTTGAAAATCATATCATCCACAAACTAACCATGAGAAAAGTTTACATTCTTAGTAATATTGAAGCCACTAATGATATTTACCTATTTTAACTTTAATAAGGATCTACCCAAGGCTTCTTCCATGCTGATGAAGAGGTAGGTAGAGGTAATATATCTTTGACATAGACCTCTTAAGGCATTAGAAAAGCTAGTTGGGACTCTATTTACAAGAACATAAAACATAGGATTACAAACTAAAGACTTGATCTAATCACACTAAACCTTTAAGAACCCAAAATTCCTAAGGATTATAAAAATAAATTTCTAGTTAACCTTATCATATTCTATGTTGATATCAAGTTTGATTATCATTGTCACTTCCTTATTAATTTTACCTGAGTGAATAATCTTGTGCAAAATAACCACTCCTAAGATTTTCCTATTTTGGATAAAACCTCATTATTGTTCTAAAATAAGAAGAGGAAGGAGAATCTGGAGATGATTAGCCAAGGATTTTGAGGTAATATTATAAATGGTGTTGTATAGGGCTATAGGTATGAAGTTGTCTAGAGAGCCCACATTAGAAATATTGAGGATTAGAGTGAGAAAGATGCAATTAAAATCCTTCAATTTTTTTTATTAAGGATATGGATTATAGGAATCTTTGAAAATAATATTTTTATAATTTTTCAAAATTTAAAAAAAAATCTTAGAGGGAACCCATCAGGACTCAAGGCATTTTCATTGTCCATACTCCAAAGCACAATCTGGATTTCTTTTTCTATGAAGATCCTCATTAAATTAAAATTTTGATTATCATTGATAGATTTTCTAATAATATTATCAAATTATTTTTTCTTTAAAGAAATTTTTTGGGAGGTGTCCTTAAGGAAGTCTCAAAAAATGGACAACCTCCCTTTTAATCACATTCATATCTTCAGTATATGGACCCCTACTAGTTTTGAGATTAGATATCCTATTATGATTATTATGAATATTTGTTAAAAATGTTTCAAATACAACCTAATTGATGTTTAGCTACAAGATAAAATAAGGTAAAGAGTTTGAAGGATTTAGAACACTTGTCAAGACAAATTGCTTCAGGGATCTTAGTTTCTTATTTAAAAACTAAATCTAGGATTTGGATTTGAAGTTATCATTTGAGAAACACGGTTAAGTTTGTAGATTTATAGTTGCCTTACCCTTTTGAGGTGAGATAAATTCCAGGTGATATTTTTACATCACCTCAAAAGGGGGCACATTACTGGGGCCATACTTGGAAAGCATGTTCTCCACACCTTGCACAATTCTCAAATTCAATGGGATCATGTCATATGGACATGGCCTCCACACATTCATAGTTTTGAGATTATAATGGGGGCACACTTTGAAAGCATGTTCTCCACATTTATTTAGTATTTAGTACTTATACCAGTTTGTAGATTCAATAGGGGAATGCCATTTGGGCATGGACTCCACACATTCATATTTTATATATTATAGTGCGGTCATTATTTGGAAACATGCTTTCCATATTTATTCATTATTTAGTACTTATACCAATTTGCAAATTTAGTAGGGCATGCCATATGGACATAAATTCAACACATTGTGAGGACAATGACAAAGGTTCTCATTATATGGTCATCATCAAGCAAGAGTTTTTAGAGGAAAACATTGGTGACAGCAAGGATATAGAAGACTAGATATTATAGCACAACAAACTATACCATAATTACCACCATAACCACAAAGAAATATATATGATCCAATACATCCATATGAAGACCCAACCATGCAACCTACATTGTGTTTTTCTATCACAAGGCAGATTTTAAGTGGATCATGTCATGCTCATGTTATTACGCCTATTCAATATATAATTTTCACACCACTATGGATCCATGCTTTGCAAGAGGTTCTTATTGGTTGAGTAGATGGAGTGACTATTGGTGAGTAAAATATAGTTTATTGTGATTTTTTTTTTTAGGTAGAGAGATATAGAGACATGCTATATATATATATATATATATATATATATATATATATATATATATATATATATATATATATATATATATATATATGTATGTATATTTTAGAGATATATGTAAGATTTGATGTAAATTTTGGTTTAGTTTTTGTAGATATTGTCGTGGAGGAGACCAAATGGGAAACTATGGTGGAGACCACCCATAATTATATATTAGATGGCATGATACCATAACATGATACTATGAAAATGGTTGATCCTTGGTGTCTTCAACACCTACTTATGCTAGTTGGTTTTTATTGGTCAATGATACAACTCAAGAGCTATAGATAATATCAAATGTAGCTTAGGTAGTAGTACCACTAGGATTTGGTGATGGGGATCTCTGAGTATGGCATTTAATATACCATGAGAGATCCACTCACTTGGATTCATCTGGATAGTTAGCATAGGTTCAAGGCTAGGTGGCTCAACTATAGGGATAGATGGAGGGTCTACGATAACAAACATGATCGCTATAGTGATATTTAGAGAGGGAGGTCTTAGGGCTCTATGGG
>JARHVA010000925.1:3317500-3385000 GCA_037957365.1 Torreya grandis | reverse complement strand
CATGTATGCCTCATGTCCAAGACACTTGTTTCTTGTTTGTTACTTTTATGCTCAATTTACAATGCCATGAGGGACCTCATGCATCTCTCATTCCTTATTGGGTGCCTTGATGGACATCATTCCCCATCCCCCAAGTAGCTTACTTATATTATACTAATATTTTGATGTTCATATACATACTTACATTATTCCACTTATAGAGGTGTCAGACATCATACCCCATCCCCCAAGTAGCTTACTCAAGTTATACTCAGATTGGGGGCATCATGTGCAGTAGGATTACTTCCATTTTAATTTTAGACATGAATAGACACATATTACAACAACTCATTCCATAATCCACATGCTTAGATATCAGTTTGGGGGCATGTACATGGTATATTAGCTCCATATGCTAAATTTTATACCAATTACTCTTATATGGAATGAAAACTCCATTTCATCCTCCATGTCATATACACCAGACACCATTTACACCAATTCCATGAAATGTTATGAAGGTCCACGACCAATTCTACCTTGATTTTAGCTCATCCATTCAATGGAATAAAAATCAATGCTACAGAGAATCCCTTCTACCTCTGCCAACTTGGGTCACATAATTTGATTAGAAATGGCTTCAACACAATGAGAATTTTAAATTATTGGGTGTAATATTTTATTTCCAAACCTCCCCCTCTTGGATTTGGTAGTATGTGGGAGATAGACTAGAAAATAAACTCCTATATTGGGTCACCAAACCCCTCTCTTGCTAGAAAATTACAATGTTTATCCAAAGTGCTTGCAGCCACCCATGTCTCCTACTCTTCCTAATGGGTTCCTTTCAAAGAGGTTGTGCACAATCTCAAAAAATTAATTCATGATTTTATATAGACTAACCCATCCATTGGAAAAGGTTTTCATATAATTTATTAGGAGTATTATTATCTCCTATAGGAAGAAGTTGGTATGGGCCCCATTGATATCTCATGATAAGGCTTTGGTTGGTGTGCCAAATGGATTGTTCTAGCCATTGAAGGTAAGGAGACCTAGAATGTTGTCATCTACAATTGTATCAGTCAGAGATCCACCTATGGACACATGTCTTGTAAAGGTCTTAGCTTTGCCAACCACTTTATGCTTATTGACCCCTTCCAAATTATGGGCTCCTTTGTTATTAACAGTATTTGGAAAGCTTGGGAAAAAGTCAAGCCTTGGCTTCTCTAGTATGGGTCAACAAACCCCTCTTGGGTCAACAAACCCCTCTATTGGGTCAACAAACCCCTCTTGCTAGAAAATTACAATTTTTATCCAAAGTGCTTGTAGCCACCCGTGTCTACTACTCCTAATGGGTTCCTTTCAAATAAGTTGCTCACAATCTTGAAAACTTAATTCATGTTTTTATATAGACAAACCCATCCATTGGAAAATGTTTTCATATAAGTTTTTAGGAGTATTATTGTCTCTTTTAGGAAGCAGTTGGTATGGGCCTCATTGATATCTCATGTTAAGGCTTTGCCTGGTGTACCAAATGGATTATTTTAGCCATTGAAGGCAAAGAGACCTAGAATGTTATCATCTGCAATTGTATCACTCAGAGCTCCCCCTATGGACACATGTATTGTAAAGGTCTTAGCTTTGCTAACCACTTTATGCTTATCGACCCATTCCAAATTATGGGATCCTTTGTTATTAAGAGTATCTGGAAGGCTTGGGAAAAATTCAAGCCTTGGATTCTCTAGTATGGGTATAAATTTTAGGATGGTATCTCTATCAATAATCACTCTCCCTGGTGGTCCCCTATCATAAACATGTAGGTTTTGCCTCTTGTTAAAGTGCCTTAGATTCATGCTCTCCAATTCTATCATAGAGGAATCTGCATCATGCAAGATATTTTTTGAAAAAATTCTTGATTCTAAAATTAGTAGAATGATTTCAAAACTAAATCAAAACTCTCATATGCTGACAGAGAGTATTTTGAGGAAATTATTGTAGTTATGCCACTAGAATTCTTCCACAAAATCTCAGTCAACTCTAACCATCCCTGGTGGAAAGATTGGAAGTTGTATGAAGATATGCCTTTCCAGAATTATACTACTAGAAAAGGTTAGGAAAGGCTCCCTCCTCGCATACCCATTATGTATAAGATCAAATAGAATTGGGGCATTTAATCTTACCATGCCACTTGGGGTATACACTTCTAAAAGTGCTGGTCTACCTGTGCTGACCCCAAAATTTATAATTCTACTTGGTGTCTTTTTTTATCAAGGTTTACCTCTTGGTAGAAGGCTTGTTAAAATGGGGGTGACTTAACCCAAATGCCCTTTTTTGGGTCACCTAAAGACCATTATGCACTTGTTATGGTATTTATTGAAGGCCCAACATATTTGGACTTGGATACAAGGCTTTTTGTTACCCATCTAAACAAATAATTTTAATTGGTGCCATGTCATGTTAGGAGATAATTTGAATATACCACACTAGTTTACCCAAGTATAGCTTGATTTTAGGGAGGAAATTTTGTTCTGGATATGGAAAAAACATATTTCAACATTATTTATTCATAATTTTGTTGACTCGATATTTTCTAATTATTATAAAACGACTATTATTTAAAATGTTATCTTTCAAATTCAAGTGCAATTGAATAAATTTATTATGGAACTTGATTACCTAAAGTGGATTATTCACCTTTGGGGTGATGATCCAGTCTTCAATGGTTGGTTTTCACCTGATCCAGTAGAAATAGAAGCATATATTACAATTTTGTTTATTTCCACTTAGAGAAATAAAAATGATGAGATCTAAAACTGCTATCAACTTACAACCATGGATCCTTTTTTGGTGCTTCCCCTCTACAACCTCTCCAATACACAATCAGACTCCAAGACTATGGATGACTTGTATGAGTGTTTGGCGATGGAATTTGGGTTATCTAATGCACTCAACACATTTATAAGGGCGATGAACATAATGATATGAGATTACATTGGTAATTTAGTAGTTTTTTATTTGATGATATTTTGAAATTCAATAAGAGTAAGGAATAATACTTAAAACATTTGATAATGGTGTTATATTTATCAATAACAGAAAAATGTATAGAAGTGGAAGTTTATGCACAATAGTTTGGTATTTTTTGGATTTTTAGTTTCAACAAATGATGTAATAATGGATGAAGAAAAGATATATTCAAATTATTAATGGCCTGTTCTAAAAATCATAATAGAGGTAAGAAGTTTCCATGGTTTAATAAAATTTTATAGAAAGTTCATTAAGAATATTAGTCATATTTTTTCACTAATAATAGATTGCATGAGGGGAAAATTATTTGTGTAGATAAGGGTATCGATAGAAATCATTGAATTATTGAAGATTAAGCTTCACATAAAAACCTATTTTAGCATTACCATATTTTAAAAAAGTCATTGAGATTGATTGTTATGCCTCACATGTGGGATTGGAGTTGTGTTGAGTCAAGAAGGAAAACCCATAGCATATTTTGGTGAGAAATATAACATGGTAAGAAAAATTATTTTATGTATGATGTTGAATTTTATGTCATTTTACAAATATTAAGACATTAGAGGCATTACCTGGTTCCTAAAGAATTTATCCTATTTACAGACCATGAAGCCTTGAAGTATGTAACCACTCAAAATAAATTAAATAATAATCATTAAAATTTGGTGTATTTATCATAGGTATTTTTGTTTTTTGAAATTTAAATCAGAAATCATAATAGGGTAGATGATGGTTTGAGTACGCAAGTGGGACTGTTAACTAATATGGTGAGTCAATTAGTTAGATTTGATTTTTTAAAGAAATTATATTATACTAATCCATATTTTTCAATATTGTTGAATAATGTAGTAATCTAACAATAGGTTAGAATAGTATTATTCATGGTGTGTACCTTATATATGATGACTATTTCTTCAAAGGGAAACAATTATGTATTCCAATTAGTCCTCTGAGAAACAATAATATAAGAGAATTACATAATGGTGGTTTGGGTGAACACTTTGGTAAAAATAAGACAATAAATTTGGTGGAGAACTACATTTTTGCCAAGTATGAAGAGATATATGGTAAGGTACATTTCAAGTGAAGGATATTCAAAGTAGCTAAAGGTCATGCAAAAAATAGACAGTTGTACATGCCATTATTGGTTTTAAGAGGAACATGGATAGATGTAAGTATAGAATTTGTGTTGAGATTTATAAACGCAAAGATAGGTAATGATTAAATTTTTTTTGTTGTAGATTGTAGTTTTTATATGGTTCATGTTATTTCATGTAAGAAAACCAATGATGCTACTATAATAATAAAATATTTTTGATGATATTATGAGATTACATGGTGTTCAAAAATCCATTGCATTAGATAAGAACACAACATTTATCAATCATTTATAAGGAAGAAGGTTAGAACTAAGCTATAATTTAGTAGTGCATACCACCAAAAAATAAATGGACAAATGGAAGTAGTAAAAAAGAGCTCGAGAATTTTTTTAATATGCATTGTTGGAGAGAAGAAACAATGTGACTTAGTTTTAAATAAGTTGAGTTTGTATATAATAGTTCTATGAATAGATCAATAGGTAACTACCAATTTACAAAATGAATTAGTAATGATTGAGAAGCATTTACAAAACATATGTAATAGTTATAAGAATAAGCAAGAAGGAAATTATAGGAAAATAATGAAAATTATAAAACAACAACATATGTCACAAGAAGGTCAAATGTATTTGAATAAGGGTATTTGGAAGTGGTTTATTTGAGAAAATAAATATTCTCAAAGAAACATACAATTTGAGGTACAAGAAAATTGGTCCATGTAGAACTGTGAAGAAAATCAATGACAGTGCTTATGAGATGAATTTACTGTAGATTTATGATATTTCTAAAGTTTTTAATGTTTTAGATCTATATTAATTTTTTGGATGAGATGGTGAAGGGGAAGAAGTTTAAGAAGTATATTGGAAGCAACATGTACAAAGAAAATATAGCACAGATTATGGAAAAGAAGATAATGAACATAAGATAAGGAAGTTAGAATACATATTTGGTATGGTGTGAAGGATTAAAATAGGAAGACAGTAATTGGATTTAAGAATTGGAGTTGAAAAATATTTACAAGAATAAATCATAGGAGTATAATCAGGGTAACTTGAAAGAGATAAGTTGTTTTCAACTAGAGGAGAATGATGCGTAAATCTAAGTTCCAAAGGCCATTGATTTTGACTTGATAACTTGATTGAGATTTCCTTCATATAAAAATGAAAATTAAAGATGCATGCAACCATTACCCACTTCTATGGTTAAGATATATTCTATGTTGTTTAGAGAGTCATACGAGATCATTTGAGGGTCTGAAACTACATTCTAGTATCTTTAGTCATGCCAAAAATAGTTAAAATTACATAACTTTGTAACTAGATGTGAACCTATGTTGAAACTTATCTAGCTTCATGAATTTAGGGATAAAAAGTTATATTTAAAATTTTAGTCCCATCATAATTAGCATGCAAAAGTTGTTATAAAATGTAATTTACTATTTATAGCAAGGTAGTTAAGGCTAGGTAGTTCTTTCTATTTATTTAATTTTTAATTTTGAATGTCAACTCCAATTTTGGGTTGTGATTTATTTGAATAATTGTATGTACTAATTTTAATTGATTCATGGAAAGTCAATAAATATTATTAATTTAAAAAGTTCTAAGTATCGTTCCAATTAACATTTTTTTGTTTTGCTAGCACTTGGATTCATCAGAAATGTGCACCCTAAGTCAACTAAGGTCAAAGAAATCCCCTAAAATATCAAGGGCACTCTAGATGATGTATCCAAAAAACTTAAATATGGAAAAAGTGGAGAGAAGGAGACAAGAAAACATGACAATAGATTGAGAGATAAGAATAAGATATGAAGTAGAGAGAAAGAGACAAGAAAACACAACAATCACATTAATAACACTATATTTAAAGCAATTGTTGACAAATAAGATATGAAGTAGCGAGAAAGAGACAAGAAAACACAAAAATCACATTAATAACACTATATTTAAAGCAATTGTTGACAAATAGATAAACACACTAAAGTTGTAGAATTTAATAGTTATAAATGTGAAGGAATCCTTTTTAGGTGTGTAGCTTAAAAAACTGGGAAGGGGGTTTGAGGGAGGAGAAAAAAATCTTTATTTGTAGATACTCCTTCAATTAAACTTAATGGTTAATTACACAAGTGCTTTCGTCGATCAATTGAGTGTCGACCTAACTATAATAGATAGATAGACAATTTATCCCATGGCTCCCCACTATATATAAGCGAGGCGAGGATTTTAAAAATATACTTTCACTTGAAACCAAATGAGCATCGAACTAACAAACCCTTCAATGACATCTCTATAAAAAATATTTTCAAATATCGAAGATTGGGAATCAAGGTTACGACAACAAAAAAACAAACTTCGCTTCATTTTTGGTGTCATTATAGTGAAAAAGTCTTCCCAAATCAAACTGATGCTAAACGCTAACACACATATAATTAATACGTACTAATTTAACTAAGCCAACACGAACCTCTAACCACCATAAATATATTTACATGTATCAAAGCTCGTTGTAATGCAAGGGACTAATCCTAAAAACATTTAATTTCATTTTAAAATAATGGCAGCTAAATTGTTGAAATAAGTAGTTATGTCCCGCCATACGTCACATAACTAACAATACCTTATGTTTCAGACCTACAAGTCTATCTACATTATCTTTGACCCATCGTCACTGACTTTATTTCAGATTTGATTCAAATTAGACTTCTTTGGTATATTCTGAGGTATTATATTTCACCTCTTATATTGAAACACGTGTTTGTTTTATCCACACTCTACATCGCAACGCGTTTCCCATCTCCCGTTTAATCAAATTATTTCTTTAAAAAACACAAAATATCACAATCTAATATATCTCTTGAACCCTAAAATTATGTTATACTTTATAATATTTTTGTTATAATAAATATTATTTTATTTTATATATATATATTATTGTGTCTTTAATATCAAAGTATCATATGCATGTTATAATAAATGTAACACATAGACATTATAATAGATATGTATTATAATATATGTTATATAAAAATCTAAATTTAAAAAAATCGTGATTTCGATTTAAAATTGGTTTGGATTTCTAAAGGTATGTTTTAAGTTTATAAACCAAAAAACAATATACTCTATGTCCAATGGTAATGGATTTCATTAAATCTTTTCATGAAATTGTTGTGAACACTTATTTCTAGACTTCTATTTTAATTCCTCTCCTCTCCGTGATATGGTTAAGGATTTATTATTTATTTATAAAGATTATGTCTATTTTTAATTTTCATATTTGTGAAAAATTATATGGTGATAAATTATTTCTTCTTCTTTGTATATTAAAAATTGATTTTATTTTTATTTTTTCAAAAAACGTAGGAGGAAGGCAAAGCTAGGGAACACAATGAGTATATAATTTTTAAGATATACTCATTTCAAAAATTAATTAAAATATAATAATTATTAAAAATTAATAAAACACTTTAATTATAAGTTTAGTGATGTCTTTTAACTCTACATAAAATTATTTAAAAATAAAAATATTGATATTTAAAGAAATGTGGATAAAATATGATCATTTATTTACTATGAGTTTTTTTTAAAAGAATAATTCTTTGAAAATTACTTTTTGATCTATTTAAATTCTATAATTTTAAAATAAAAAATAGTAATTTATAAGAAATGCACTTGTTGGTTTCATCACAAAATAACATCCTTGATACAATATTGTTTTCCTTTGTACTATGGATTAAAAATCCTCTATTGAAAACTTATTCCTTGAAACTTTAATGGCTCCTCCTTGATGTTATTTTTCCTCTGCCCACACATTTAAAACTCAATTCCTATCCCATCTTTCATATCTTCTCTTTTGGAAACTTGCCTTTATGTTTCCACTAGGCACCTTTTTGTTTTTTAGGGCCAAATCTTCTTTTCTTGGTTAATAACTCAATCTCTTATCAAATGTTGTCTTATATTTTCTAAACCAATCTATTCAGACCCTTTCCAACTAATATCTTTCCCTTCATTTGATTTTATCCTAACAATTTTCTCTCACTGGCTTGGTTAGGCTAGTAGCCCTTTTTTGAGTCTTTTCTCTTAAGATAGCCTAGTCAAAGTACTTTTCCCAAGAAGAATTCAATTTACTAGACTTATCTCATCACCTTTTAGCTATGTTGAGTTTTAGGACTTAACTCTCATTCTAGATGACCTTTCCCTTGTAAATCCACCCTTCTTTTGGCCTAATTAGGCCTATTTCAAGCCCTTGATGACCAAATCCATACCTATATGATTCCTAAAACCTTGAAACTGCTTCCAATAGTGAGATCACATGTATTTTAGTTAGATTATAATATTTCATGAGGAATGGATGGTAGAAACTCATTTTAGAAGCAAAACCCTAAATCTAGGGTTTCATGCACCAGTACAAGGCTGAGGCCATTCAAAATTAGATATTTTGAGTTTCTTGATGATTCAAAAGGTCATACCACTATCAAAATTTTTGTTTTGAGCTTACGGAACTTTTAATATAAGATAGTCTCCTCTTTGACCTTGGTTACCCACTTATGCAAGGAAATACAGGTCTCTTTGTCCGCTTTCAAGACTGCAACAACAACGATTTGGGTGTCTATGGATTTATTTGACACTTATTAAAGGAATTTCAACCTTTCTTACACCTATCACAACTCATAAAACTATTTAAATCATTATCACCAAATTTTATGCATGGATTCTCCCCTTCTTTGGCTTGACTGTGCACGGTTAGGCATTCTACATGCCTGATAGCAATAACCTTATGAAACAAGTGATATTCAAGTTTCATGCATCTACTTAAGGGTTTCAAAATTTCACTTTATAAAAATGTCACCTTCCTATATTCATGGATGTTAGGGGTACTTTATAACAATATCAAGGGTTAGGCTTTATTTCTCTTACATATTGACTATATATCCTACAAGAAACTAAGTTTGTGAACAAATCTCAATAGTCTTATGGAGTTTAGGATGACATTTTCACTTATCTCTTTGAGGAGAAATGTACCAATAAATTTCCCATTCTCCCAAACAATGATTCTCATTTCATTCACTTCTCTAGACCATGTTTAATAGGTTCTCTTTGACTGAGAACATGGTATTTAGGATACATGCAGGGTTCATAAGTTTGAAAATATCTTACTTAACTCAGGTTTTGAATTTTCTCTTCATACTTATTACTCTTTCACCTTAATCACATTATTCCAATCTAATAACCTACCTCTTGATTAATACAAAACTCTCTCTCTCTCTTTCCTCACCTTTTCCAAAATCAAGATATCCTCTTCTCAATGAGACTATCAACTTTTTTTCAAAGTTTTGCCCTATAATGTCTAATAGAAAGTATGTACCTATAAATAAAAGGAATCATTCAATACAAATAAAATATAGGAATATAGTATTACCTCAGGGGATTCAATCAACAACAAAAAAAGCTTTTCTTTTATTCATATTATCAATCTTCATTACAAAATTTAGTCTATGAGAGGACTTGGCAAACCTCCTTGAGAGGTATGTATTAAACTCTTCATGCTCCCCTTTGTTCTTTTCTTGGAACTTGTACTCCCTCTCTCACACCATCTCCCAATACAATGATTTTTATTTATTTCAATCTAGGTTCTCTAAGTTAGTTACACTAACTTCTTGTTCTCATAACTACCTCAACATGAGGTTTTGGATCTTATGGCTAAATTTTACCTTTCCCCCTTAAAACCATGGACGTATATAGGTCCTATAACACTTATTGCAAGCTTTTATGATCTTTTACAATAATATTTCCTCTTGACCTCCCTGGCATCAAGCTTGGACCATTCTTGTCTTAGTGACAACATTTGAATTTTCAAATTGTTGATGTAGGAAGGGAAACTACATACTCTCACCTATACTTATTCCCATGACTTCTAGGAACCCTTATTGACCTCATCTACATGAAATGGACCTAGAAAGGTCTCTAAACACACATTATACAACAAACATGACATACTTTTGCCTGCTAATGACTAAAACATGAAATTTGACAACTTTAGTTTGATTCCCCTACATCACCCAACCATAGGACCACACCTTACGCCAACATAGGTACTTATGGGAGAAATATGTCAAAGATTAGTGACTAAAGAACCTGATCTAGATATGCCCAATTCCCCACCCATAGCGCATGTTCATGCTTTTGAGTTAGGTGATGTTCTTGTATGTAATTGGGATACAGATAGTGTAGAATCAGAGACTGAACCTATTGGAGATACTTTTTAAGAATAATAATAGATAGCAATTTTTTATTATTTGATTTTCCTATAAGATAATTATATGGATCAATTTGCAATACCTGGTGGACCAAGTGTAGATAGTGTAGAGAGTACTGACCCATCCATAGTTAATCAACCTACTTCTACTCACAATGTATTAGGTGCTTCTATTATTTTAGGAGGTAGTATCGATAGTGATTCGATTGTGGGATATATAAGTGGCATAGGAGGCATTAGTGCACCTAACCCATAAGGTCTAAGAAGAACTATAAGTACATCACAAAAAGCTCCATTGCAAGCACCTAATATGTCCACTATTTATTACAATATGATGCTCCATTTACCTAAGTATCATGGTGTGGAAAATGTAGGAGAACATGTTTAAAAGTGTGAACTTATCTGGCGAGCATGTGGCATTACTTCTATTGAATGAAAGGAAACTCAATTTGGCATTACTCTTTTAGACCGCGTGCACAAGTGGTATTAAAAATTTGATTTGTAACAAGTTGTGGTGAATTATGAACAACTAAAGGTAGATTTTCTCTACGAATTTGATATCCTAGAGTTTGGACAATAGAGCATTGTTTCCTTGAAATACATTAAGAAAGAACTAACTAAGATTGTGCACGAGCATAATGTGCATTTTAAGACACTTATTTCTAAGATTTATTTTGAGATAAACATAACTCAACATGCCCAGTGGTTCATAGGAGGCTTATTGCTTCCCATCCAACACATATTATCCCCAAAGTCCTTCATTGACCCACATGAGACCTTGGAAGTTGCCCTTCATGCTGAATCCATTGAAATCATAAACATGGGGATTTATCCCTATATGAAATCTCATATTGATACTATGGCATATCAGTTGGAAAATCTCACAACATATAGTACTCATGATACTCATAATGGTTTGTGATGTGTTGACTATAAATCTGAAAGTTATGATAAGAAAAATTACCCCCAAAAGAGTATCCATGTCATGGTGAAGCAATATTATGAGATTTGATAATAAGACCATGATGTGAGGGATTTTCCTGCACTTTAGTGTGATATTATAAAATACATGATGTATATACTCATAATACTAATGATTACCACCTTATTAGTGAGATTCATGAGGCATGCACATGGTACTCATTAGATTTATGTTGCCAATAATCATAAAAATGGTGTAGGTCAGTCTTATAGAGGTCATGGTCATGGACATGGAGGTGGCCATTTTATGCCTATAACCTACTACAAGTGTAGATCCCTAGATAATTACCAATGTAACTTCCTAGTTTATCCCATGTATGCTTTTTGTAATAATGAGCATCATCTGGAGGAATGCATATACTTATATACTACCATTATAAAGGAGAGAAATGAAAAGGGTGTTGGAATGATACAGATTTAAAAGACTCCAACTTCTTAATGAAAATCGTGCCCTACTACTACGAATAGTCCCAAGGTTAACATTAATACACAAAGTGGTATTCCTTCTTAGTCCAAGTCAAACCAACCCACTGATAAGGTTTTATGGGAGGAGCCTTATGTGACTCATTATATGGATGATCAAAAATAAAAATGTGTGTTACATGACACAATGATTTTGATGTGGGAGTTGCAAGGAGAGATTTAGTTCCTTAAAGATAGAAATGTTGCTACATGCGTTGAAATGCAAAAAGCTTCAAATCTTCAAGTCTTGATACATGATGAGTTCCATGAGTTATGTAAATGAATTCTTGATGAAGATATTGTGCCTCTTTTACAAAATTGTTTAAGTCATTAAGCACCTAGGCCTACATAAGATCGTTAGTTGAACCATGCACAACAACAAGATGCTGATATCAAACCTAATACGAAGGGTCATAAGGAGATCTTGGTAAACACAACTATTGATGGATGGATCATTCAGGATATCCTACTCGATACTAGCACCAAGATAAATGTACTCACTAAGGATGCTTGGAGAAATATGGCAAGTTTTTCTTTGCATCCCTCTCCTTATGTGTTGTTCATGGATAATAATTCTTGTTAATTACCCATTGGATTCCTTAAGGATGACACCATATATATTCTAGGTGTCACTTTCAATGTCGACTTTGAAGTAATTCAGTTGGTTGTAGCTAATGATTTTCTAGATCTTTTGGGTTGCCCTTGATGTTATGTGAACAATGCTAACTTGAGCTTAAAAAAACACTACATCAGTTTTAAAAATTATGATTAACATTTTATAATCCATTTAGACTATGTTCAAGGACCTCCTTTTGTTGAACTATTTAATGTTGATGAGGACATTAATCATATCTATAATGTCACCACTCAGGGAACTGAATGCTTGATCCTTAACCAGATGGCATATTGCATTAGGCTAATGCACAGTCTATCTCTATCACTACTAGTAATGCTTGTGACTATTGGGCTCATGGCAAGTATGATCTCATTGGATTAATTTTTGGAATTATTGGTAGTCAAGAGGATGCTCCATGAAAGTAACTTAAATTCCATAAGTTTGTTCACTTTCTTCATGAATGTATTATGGTTGTGCCACTCATGCTCCTAAATTTCGTGGTCAAATGGAAGTTTGAGAGTATGTGAAATGGTTGGAGGATTTCTATGTGTTTGATGATGAACAGATGCACATGATTATACATATTTTTGATGGAACAACTGCATAGTAGTGTGTAACTCACCATCATAATTTGATCACTTGAGACTGAGTTCGTACACCATCATTCTCATCCCAATAATAGTGTTCATGGCACCTTAATTTATGATGCCATTAGTGCTAAAAAATCTCATCTTGAGGCCTATACAACCATGTGGAATGTCAATGAGATAGTTTTTCCTGAATATCTATGGTTTCATGCATTCTATGGTACTCTATGCACCTGGGATAGAGTATGGTATGAACATAAAGAATGACACATGGAGACAGATTGCTGGCATGTCCTTTAAGGTAATATTATTTTAACACTATCTTAATCATCTCCTCAAATGGGTTTATGTCTCACCCTGCAATCTATGTTTCAAGATATTTTAGGTGATCTGACCCTAGTTAAAGACTGCATTAGACATATACATGGCATGCTAGACGAGAGCTTTAAAATTTTACAAGAATATGATATGGAATCATCATCTCCTTCACCACTTGAATCTCAATTGGGCCATGCATCAAGATAACAAATTTGAAAAGACAAACATAAAGTTGTTTACCAAGTTGATGAAGGTACTAGTTCTAACATGCCAGATCTGTCCATTGATGACTTGTCTTTACATACTAGGTATAGAGTGCACAATGTTTGAGACACCATATAAAATGACCAACATATATATTTAGATCCACTTTAGATGATCCAACAAAATATTAACACATAGGTTATGCCCAACATGGTCCTTATGAGGAATTATTGGTCTAATACTAAGATTTGCAAGTTTTTTAACTATTAAAGAAGTATCAAGATATTTTTCCATAGAATTACACTGAGATGAAAGGAGTGCACTCTTGATTGGTTAAGATACACATCAAGTTGGTAGTGGGTGATCAACCTATCAAAAAGATACCTTATTGTATGAATCTTAACTTGTGCATTTAGGTCAAGGAGATTAATAATATGTTGTACGCTGGAGTTATCACTCCTATTAATGAGTATGAATGGGTGATCCCCATGGTAATTAGTATCAAGAAGGATGATCACGTTTGTGTTTTTTTAGACTATTGGGTACTCAATGTTGCTTATGTAATTGACCCCTTTTCAATGCCCTTCACTAAGGAGATATTAGAAAGAGTTTTTGGATGTGAGATTTATACCTTCACTGATGGTTTTCTTATATCATCAAGTTCAGATCATAGAATAAGATAAATTAAATACCACCTTTACAATTGAATGGGGTTCATTCTCTTAAAACATGATGCCTTTAGGTTGAAGAATGTTTATGATGTGTTCTCACAAATTATGCTCAAGGATTTCAAAGATTTTATTAATAAATTACTTCAAGTATATACTTGGATGATTGGACTGTCTATGGTCTAGTGCAATACCACTGTGTTAATATTCTCCTTATGCTTGAGCATTACTGACATCTTTAGATTTATTTAAATTTGAAGACATGTGTTTTTACTACCCCATTTGGAATTTTGTTAGGTCATGTTATTTGTCATGATGGACTCTTAGTGGATCTGGCCAAGATTGTAGTCATTTTTTGCCTCCTAGTGTTGACCACCCAATGAGAGGTTTTCACCTTCCTAGGACACATGGGATACTATCAAAATTTCATTCAGAGTTATGCTAATATCATTGTACCACTGGAGGAACTGTGTAAACAGGATGGTTAGTTTGCCTGGATTTATGCTCACTAGCATGCATTCATCTCACTCAAGGACAAGCTAATTACTTCCCCCATTATCTAGTTTATGGACTAGGCAAAGCTCTTTCATGTGCATGTTGATGCTTTAGGCATGGTAGTAGGTGCTATCCTTGCTCAACCCAATGAGAGAAATATCAATCATCCTATCTAATTTACAAGTTAGAATCTCAATGTAGCTAAATGAATTTATTCAATTAAAGAATGTGAAGTCTTGTCCATGATATACATGCTTCAAAAGTTCTATCAGTATTTTTATCCATCTCATTCATTTTATTTATAGACACTGAAGAACTAAAATACCTACTGACTAAGCCAGTGTTACATGACATATTTGCCAGTGGATTGTGCTTTTTCAAAACATTTAGCTCTTGATGATGGTGAAATTGGATAAGGCTAATTATGGACCTAATCACTTATTGTGCATTGAATCTGGTAAACTAATATGCACCATTAAAGATGACATACCTGATATGCAATTTTTTCAAGTCACACACGTGCTTGAAGAATTGGAGGATGTCATACTTTTTTTTAATAGAGGTTCAACACCATCCCACCTCAACACTCAAGAGAAGAAGTAGTTTGATATTCATGCATCTCCCTTCCATCTCATTGGGGGTGACCTTTATAAGCTTGGACAGGATGAAATATTACACAGTGCATCATGTAACATGAGCACATTGAAGTTAGTCAAGGGGTTCATGAATGTGTCACTAGAGGACATTATGCTAGTGATGCCACAATGCAAAAGCTTCTATTAATTGGGTTTTGGTGGCCCACTCTAATTAAATATGCTGAATCTTATGTGTGATAATGTGATATCTATGAACACATGGGTAAAATAAACTGAAGGGATGTTGTGTCCCTTCATATGATTCTATCTCATGAACCCTTTGAGAAATGGCATGTTGATTTTGTTGGCCCCATTAATCCAATGGGAAGGCATACTAGAGTGTGCAATGTCATTATCACCACTTATTTCCTCACTCATTGGGTTGAAGCAACACCAAACTGGGATTGTACTGCTATTACATTTATTTGGGAGAATATTATTACAAGGTATGGATGTCTATTAAGTTAACTAGTGATAGAAGAACTTATTTCCTTAATGAGACCCTTTGCATCCTTTTGGATGAGTCCATAATTGAGCACGACAAGAGTACACCTTACCAACCTTAGGCTAATGGTACAACTGAAGCATTCAGTAAGATCTTGGGTCATACATTGACAAAGATTTGTAATATTGGTCGCACTGATTAAGATGATCATGTTTCTATGGTATCATGGACATATTACACCACCTTTAATCATGTATTTGGTACCAAAGCCATTCTCTCATTTGAGTTCTTTGTACCCTCTCTACATATTGCACATGTTGGTCAGTTGGATGATGAGAAATATTTTAAAGCATGCCTAGATGCTTTGATTCAGTTGGATGAACCTAGTTTCTAGTGTATTGGAGTCAAGGAGTGGAGAAGTATAAATAGAAGGCATGACATGATCGACATCTTAAGAATAACACTTTTTCTCTAGGTATGTAGGTATTAGTTTATGGCTTCATGTTCATGCACCATTCAAGAAAACTTCACGTCTATTGGGATGGTTTGTTTATTATTCATAGTATTCATCCCACATGCATGTGTCAGTTGAATCTGTTGAATGGCCAGTTACTTCCAAGCTATTTCAATGGTATTCAACTTTGCCCCTACTATTTTTAGTGATTTTTTCCTCTTTTTTAATAAGATGTATACCACTAGTTTAGTTTAGGATTTTGGTTTGTTTTTAAATAAGGCATGGCATTGGTTACATGCTCTTTCCTAGGTTTAGATCAACACTTGGTTATTTTGTATTTTATTTGTCATATCACAAAGGACCACATACATCTTTTAGTGTGGGGTAAGCATGAAAGAAGTAAAACTATAAAGTGCAAAGGAAATGATGAAAGGGAATGTGCATGGGGAAAATAGGCACGTAAGTGTAAGTACATGAGGACAAGTGGATAATACAATATGTGATGCATATCTACTCTGAAGAGTCAAAATAAAGAAATGAGGTTCCCACCTTGGAAATATAAAATATTGAAAATATTTACAATTGTCATGGAATTTGGGAAAGCGTGGGATGGGACAAATGCATTAAATGTGAGAAAAGCAATTATAATGGAAATTGTGCCAAATGTAAATCATGGAAATACTGTTAGAGGTATTAAATGTGTGAAGTGGTAGATGAGGTAATGGGGAAGTAAATGTAGATTACCTCTCAAAGATATAAAAATGTTAGCCACTAATCATTTTTACAATTTATTATTTTTAATTCATGAATTTATAGAGCTAAAAGAGTGATTTCAAGTTTCTAGAGGAGCGTTTATCAACTTTTAGTGAACAATTTGTGTATTTTGGAGTGAATAAATCATGGTGAATAGGAAAAATGGTGAAATAGTGATTGGGAAAGCATATATTGAATGAATTATAGGTTATAGGTGTAAACATCCATTATTAGAGGACATTAAATTAGGAGAATTAAGGAAGTTAAATCAGTAATCATGTATTCATTTAAAAGTGTTAGATGGTCATGCCTCAAACTTTAGGTTCCTCAGAGGGTGATGCGTCTAAATAAAAAGGCCTAGCAGAGCAAGTCCTTGTTTGTAATTCACAAGGAAGAAGAAGTTGAAAGCCTAGGAGTATAACCAATTTTAATAAGAGAAGAATTATCTGGTGAGTCTAATCCACATGAGGAAAGATTACTACAACAAGCTAAGAGAACATACAAGATAAAATATATGATAGCATGCTAGGTAAAGAACAAAGTTGTAGTACCACACCCACCCCCATTATTTATTGAGGAGATATGATATCCTGAATCAATGTTGCACACAAAGAAGTGGGATTTGAAAGTGTCGACCTAGGATGTTTTTTACTACAATCACCACCAATTGGGGAATGAGGTGGAGTTACAATGTGACTACCATGTTGAGCAGTAAAATACCATAGTGAACCTGTTTATGACATGAATATTTTAAATAGATTTAATAGACTCATTAATGTTGGACTTTTTTAGCTATTTAATAAACCATACTTTAAAAAACCTGTGAAGGTTGTGAAGTTTCTTATTTCACATGTACATGAGGATTACTTCTATTTTATAGGGCATAATATGAGGATCACATCCCAAAGAGTTAAAAAAATTTATGTTTAAAATACTTTGGTGTTGACCTTAGTGGAGACTTAGAAGATCAGTAGAAAATTGAGAAGACTATGGTGACACTTGAATATAGGAAGTAATGTCACATAGTGCATATAACTAGTCTTTATGATCCTACCCTTAGAGTGGATGTGTGTTTAGTTATGATCAAAGTTGGAGGTGTCGATAGGTGAAAGGAAGTGGACATGGCACATTTGTATGTTGTCCATTAGGTTACCTTTGGAGTCAAGTAAAATTGGTCATAATATTTTGCTACGAAGATTGTTGTAGATGCAAAAAATTTCCACCACTTGCCTAATTATAAATTTTCTTTGGGCACTATTCTTTTATTTTTAGTATTTGATGAAAATGGTGTACCAGAGTACACAAGTGATGAGTTAAAGTGGGATTACCCCCAGAGAATAAGTATCTTGTAGAAAGGTTTAAAGTGTTCACATGCCCTAGAACTATAATCCCTTCCCATAAAGCTAAGATAAAGGGCTAGTATAATGGAATGAAGGAAACCTTTAAAAACAAGTGGTGCATTCCCAAATACTTACCTACTTGTCTAGGAGACCAACCTATTTTTTAGTAAAGCAACATTTCTCTCTAGTGTGCATCTGAATGAGCTCCTCAGGTGACTTGTTTGGATGGCTCAAGTTTCCATATGCTTACACTAAAAAATATTTTATGAATGTCATCAATAGGATATATGATGCACACTCCATAAGGATTGATGCTAAAAAAATTGACGTTGAGACTCATACTCTTTGGTAAATGCATGTTTATCTAGGTAAAAAGACATATAAAGAGAAAATAGAATTGGATAATAATGACATCAAGGTTCAATAACTTTTGGTCAAAAATTATTTTCATTCATTATTTTATATGTTAAACCCATAGAAGAAGATATCGGGAAAAGACCAAGGATAAGAAAGAAACTATTCTATCCCTACCAAAGATTGGAAAGCATCAAAAGTAGAAGAGGTCAGGGCATGATGTTAGCACTAGTGCTCAACTTGAAAAATCTAAGCAGTAAAGGACTACCCCTTCACCAATAAAAGATAATGTTCCTATAGGTTGACCAAAAGGCCTAATCTTGTGATGTATACATCTATTCCTCCTGAAAAAGATACTTTAACACATAGTGATGGCGACCTTGAATAGAAGGAAACAACTCCAAAAATGACCCCAGAAAGGGAGCCTTCCCTTGAGGAACAGGAGGAACAAGAATTCACCCTAGCACTGGAGAAGATGCCCTTGCTAGTGCAACACAAAGAAATCACCCTTGATGAAAGACAAGTGGATATTGAGAGTCCCACTGATGAAGAGGTGGATGGTTTAAATGTAACTTTGGGCATGCGTGGTATTGATATTACACATTTTTGGATTATCCTATGCGAGGAGATCATATGGTCCAAATTTTAGAACATGCGCTTGAGTGAAGCAAAAGATATGGAGGTCCAAAGTTGGCCTTCCAAGTAGATAAGCAATGGTCCCCATACTTAGTCTATTTTGCATAATGTTAAAGATTAGGAACAGATACAAATCCAATAGTTTGTATGAGTTCATACATATATATCTAAAGTGTGTAGTAATTCAAATTTTTCAAAGTGTTTTTTGGTTAATAGAGTTAAAGATAAGGACCAAGTGAAGATCCAATGGTGCATAGGCAATCATACAAGTTTGATTTAATGGTGCATGTTGAGCAATGTGGTAGGAAATGTTTGAGGTTTAAAGTTGAGAAAAGGTAAATGATAAGGATCTAGTGGTGAGGAGGTATTATTACATATTGATCAAATAATGCGTGCTATAAGATAAAGACTTGGCTAAACCATAGAGATCGACAATGCATGTTGAGTCAAAGTTGTCAGATTACACGAGATGTGGTCAACTATTCAAAAATTAACATTTGAAAATTAACACAAAATGCATTAAATTTTAAAGAATATCGATGGTGTGTATTTAATTTGAATATGTGAGGACATAAGATGCAAGCATAGTGTTTGATGTTTAACTGTGACTGTTTGAATTTAACAAAGGAAAGACCAATGTCTGGATTTTGAGCCATAACTTTTGATCTATGAATAATTTGACAATGGTGTAAAAATATAATTTGTATAGTGATCCAAGTTACATATGGAAATATGAATTTTAATGTCTAATTTTATATACATTCAATGATATTGAGGCTCAAATTTGACTTTGTTCGTGTATGTTATGTAAGTAACCCAAGAAGAGTATTCAAGCTTGTGTTGATGTTGTTTCAATGTTTAACGATGAATTAGATATTGGATCATGTTTTAAACTCCATAAGGATTATATGTACGCATTATGAATGTTTGAACAATCTTATATAGTATGAATAAATGCTTAGAAGGTGACTGTGTGTTTATTCACGGTGACTGTGTGAACAAAATTTTATTTGAGCAATTTATGTTTAATCAGAAGGGTACTATGATGGTTATTGGCACTTAAAGAGGACCTATAGATCATTTAGAATGGGTTCATACATTAATAATGTGTTCTTATGTTTCTTAGTTTGCTCGAATAAGTGTCAAAGAGATGGATGGGTCTTCATAAGACCCAAAAGTGATTTAGGCCTATTTGAAAGTGGATTGTGCTTAAGTGTGACCCATGTGGGATGTCTTAAGGATGAAGGAATATATTGTGGCCAACAAGGAAATATTATGGAATTGATAATTCATGAATTCTATATATATAGTGAAACCAAAGTTGATGGTTTCTAGGCATGTGGAAGATTTGTGAGTCAGACAAGTACAAGGTGGATGTGAGAATTGTAGAGTGAAGGAGACATATAGTGCATAGTTGATGAGTTAATGATTAGAGAAGATTGAATACTATGTTTATGACCTATATGTCATATTTATGATGTTCAAATAGTGATCATATAGTTTGAGGATATGTGAAGAGGTATAGGTGTGTATATGATGATAGTTTGAGTGAAGAAGGTTAGAGATTGAGGCATGCTTATAATTGAGGCCTATATGAGATAGATAGAGAGAGAGAGAGAGAGAGAGAGAGAGAGAGAGAGAGAGAGAGAGAGAGAGAGAGAGAGAGAGAGAGAGAGAGAGAGAGAGAGAGAGAGAGAGAGAGAGAGAGAGTTTGTAAAAGGGTTATATAATTAGAGATCAATCAATAGGTGTTAAATACATTAGTTCAAAAGTGGAGGTGTTTGAAGAGGGTCTAAATTATTTGATCTTCCTTAGGGGAAATTTTTCCTTGTGAAACTTGTGTTTCACTAAAGGCCTTTGGTCAAGAGGATATGATCAAGGTTTGTTAGTCTAAAGGAGTTGACTAGTATCTCATTTGTAATTTTTTATAGGACAAGTAGTCCATGAGTTACTAGTTTGAGCGTAGGTTTTATTCTTCATGAGGGTTTCCCACAAGAACTATGTGTTATGTGTTTGATCTTGTGTATCCATTGAATGAATGAGATCTCTTGTTAATGTTGCTTGATCAAGTTGATATATGTTGATTGTTTAATAATTTGAAAGGATTGTAATTGAAATTAAAATATTTGGGCTCACTGATTCACACCCCCTCTCAATGATTGTACCTATAAAAATTTTCAATACTTAAATCCTAAAATGATTAAGTACTAACCTAATTGGATTTTGAAAAAATATCTTCTAAATTGTAATCTATTGAGTTGTGACAGCAATTGTAGAAGATGCATAGAGATCCTAGTTTCTTATATTCACTAAAATAAATTTAAAGTGTAAGGAATATTAACTTTATTCTAGAGGTGTTTTATGTGGGAAATTACCCTAGATTCATCTCACATGACATTTTAAAACATAAATTTTTTGCCTCCTCTAGCCTACTACCATGTTTGTGGAGGTAATACTCATTGGTCAAATCACTGACATTGGTAATAAAATTCCCATTATTCATTGAAAAGATTAGTGGATAAAAATTGGTGGGATACCCCTAGTTTTGGCCACCACCTTTTTCAGCTCCACCTCCTATTTAAACCATGATGTGCTCCAATACCTTTGTAAATGTGATTGAAACTATGATCCCCTACCTACAAATACCATGCATACATTTTTTCTTCTATGCTTCATTTAGAAGTTGATCTTTGCATTTAGGCATTGAAATATTGAATGGTGCAAAGACTGTCCAAATTATTGGAGATATTTCCATCCACTAGATCTGCATCATGTGCATGAAAGATAATATTCCCCCATGCCACATAATTACATAATTACCTATATAGCAATGCATAGTATTACATATAGCCCACATATGATCCAAGTACACACATTTAAGTCATGTTCTGCATATTTCTATTGATCTTCATATATTGACCAATGTTGACTTGCATAGTATCACCACTCTAAAACACACATAAAGGGATTCACATATTTACCACCTAATGTTCACATTGACATTTACAAAGATATTTGCATATTGATTGCACTTACACTAGTATTAAGCACATTTTCAATCTTGAATTCTTGCATATTGACCAAACCCATAGTCATATTAATATGTGCACATAATGCTTGATTTTATTATATGCATCAACCCAAAAGCACATATTGACACAATTATTATCATGGTATATAATTAGAGTTATTCTCAGGGACTTGGGCCATTATATTATTAAGTTTAGTTTGAATTTGCCTAGCAGTAGGCAACATTTGTCTCTAGAGGACATTATAACAATGTTTAAGTGGGAATGTACCTATCATTTATGAATCTCAATTTTAAATAGCTTATTCCCACATATGTGGTCTGTAATACTTAGGGTACATGTTCTTGGCTTTAGTGACCCTAGGCATTGAATAGCTTTTCCATTTACAATTATTTCTTAGCTACCTAGGCACCAACATAGATGAAAAAATGATTTTTTAAAAATTTATATAGTAAAGCTCAAAATACATACTTATTCTAAGATATGCTATATATAATGGATTTGCCATAATTAATAGAACATTAACTATTGTATTGTATGAGATGAAAGTAGAGTTACTACACAAATCCATTAGCAAAGCCACTGTGAAAAGTTGAAAGTAGTTATGTGTGTTAGCAGGAAAACCCCAGGCAAATTCCATGAGCAAATCCTAATGTAAGAACCAATACAACCAAAAAAGATTAAAATGGCTCAAACCTTAAATACCCTGGACCTGGCATGCAGGACATGCAAATATGCCAGGTAGCATTGGTATTAGGCTACATTGTTGTAGTTTTTTAGTATTATATAAATTTCATCATTCATAGAGTAAGTACATGTCAATTGAATGGCATTAATAGATCAATGTTTAACTGTAATATATTGTATATTATACAATATATTATAATATATATTTTATATTATATTTTAAATAGTTTTATATTATATTATAATTCATTTTTTATATTTTTATAGTATATATTTCAAATATAATATATTATTATAATATTCAATTTATATAGAGATAAGACATTGAAGTTTCAAAATTTATATTATACCTTATAATATTCTATGTTGCCAATATATTGACACCTAGAGAAATTATAGAAAGGCCATATAGAACTTACAAGTGGTGTAAGTTTTCAATGTGAGCTAGCCAATGATGATGACGTGTAATGCCTATGTATTTCATTTTATATCACATAGCAAAGGCCCCTTATCATACACATTCTACAATGGTGATAATGCGAGTGAAATACATTGAGGCTATGGATTTTATCTTGTTACTTTTACTATTGTTTAAGTGAGTACCAAAGCCTTTGTAAAGTGTAAGCCGCATGGGTGAATAAGGGGGAAACATTTGTGAAACAATGTGAATGATGTTCTAGAAGAGTCACCTAGTGAAATAAAAAGTGGTCAATAGCTAATCAGTCACACGTGGTAAGGTGGGTTGGTAGGTTTAATTTGCATGAGTTGGAGGGTACCCACATCATACACTTAAAAGGGGAATTTACTCTAGAAATTAAAATAAAGCACTTAATCCATTTCCCTCTTCCTCCACATCATTTAGTGCATTTCTTGAAAATATAAAATATCTTATTACCTTCATCTATATATGTAATCCATCTCTATCAACTATTAAATTTTGGGGATCTCTATGTAGACATATGGATAATGTTTGTTCTGTATAATTTACACACACATGCAACCACATTAAATTATAAATTGGCACATCAATGTAATAACAATGCATATTGATACATGTTAATTATATCAAAGAAATTTGATGAAATTTTTATTGTCTATTTTCTATTATCAGGGGTGGATGAGGACATCACGAGATTCATTTTCATGGATCTAGTGTATATTAGCAGTGACGAACAAAAAAATATAAAAAAATATTACACAAAATATATAGTTCATGTATGGATAAAGATGGTATAAAGCTATAAATGATAGTGTATAATTACATTTGAATTTAATTGTTAGATATTCTTTGTCAGCTGATTGGATCACATTCCACACTTCACTTACACAATTAAAACCATTCTTGAAACTTAAATCACATATAGAGTGTGAATGTGTCCAAATATTTGATGGGAATTGAATTTGTTCTTAAATTTTATTGGTCATCACCACTCACCATCAGCCCTAATTACCTTTCTCTAGGTGGCTTAGAAATTATAACTGAGGTAATCATTTAAAAATTATTTGACAATTTGTAATTAATTAAAAGAGGTATGATATAAATTTCAAACAAAGGTTTGGAATTGGAATTCCAATTATTGTTGATGTATATCATGCCTAAGTATAGTATGAAAATGATTTTCCATCAACCACATCACACCATATTTGATCACCCTAAACCTTCATGTGAAATGTGTAATCTAGATTTCGTGATAAATTGCATTGGTTTATATTGGGATTTGGGCTAAGGTTTATGCATTCTAAATATTTTGTGGATTTATGGAAACTATTGGATTTACATGTCTTGCATTCATAAGAAATGGGTACGAATCTTCCAAGGTCCCAAGTTCTTTGATTGGAAGTTTGATATTATGAAGGGTTGATGAGAATAACATGATGTTGATTTGATTTTGGGACATGTTCGATGCATGACTCAAAAAAAAATACAATTATATTTATATGGAGGCAAGAAAATAAGGTTCTAATGTCTATATTGTCACACGTACTTATGTCTCTTCTTCTAAAAATGGCTTCATGACGAGTTGGTTGTAATAATAAAAAAGGAAAACTGAAACCTGCTATTCAAAATTTGAACCATTTCTTTTGAGATTTAGGTTTATATTTAGTAGAGTTATGGGATGGGAATCAAGGTGTCTAGTGGTGTTGAATTTAGTGCAAGATTCATCATCATCAATGTGTCTCTTATGAAGCTAGGCAAGTCAATAGGTGTTGGTAGAGAAGTTTGACATATGTATATGGTGTGGTGTTAAAGGTGTATGTGGCATTTTTCCTTTTTAAAATATTATAACTAAATATATATTAGAATATATTGTACATTTCACATTCTATACAACCTATATGGGTGAGTGCATGAAGTTGGGAACCTAAAAAGTGGACACATTTTGTGTTTAACATGATTTCAATGTTTTTATGTACGTAGTTTCTAAAAGTGTGCATGCATTCTTAGCTCATATGCTTGGTGATTATCGATCTTAAACCACGTATGTAGTTTTAGTTTTTAAAACCACATACATGTTTTTGGTTTTTTTAAAACCACATGCAAGTTTTTTTGTTATAAGTAAAAAAGTGTGTACATGTTCTGTAATTTATACATTTATTACATAGTTAACCCTAAATCTAAACCTTAAACAATAAAAAATTTAAACTCTATACTCTAAACCCTAAACCAATTAGGTTCATAGGGCTTAATTTAGCCCAAATCACATCACTGATTGCCCCAATTGACTAATTGGCTCAATCTATGATTATATTGGGGACAATTAATCCCAAAACCATAATTTATAATCATAAATAGGTTCAACAACCTCATATTGGCCCCAATTGTATTCATAAATAGACACTATACCCTAAACCATAAACCTTAAAACCTAATACCTAAAACCTAAGCCCTAAACCCTAAAGCCTAAATTTTAATCCCTAAACCAATCAATTTATCCCTATTATAGAGTAAGAATTAGGTTCATGGAGGTTAGTTTGGCCTAAATTTCATTAATGATTGTTCCAATTGACTAATTAGATCAATATATAATGACATTGGGGCTAATTGAGCCCAAAATCAAAATTTCTTATCATAAATAGGTTCAACAAACTTAAATTGGTCCAAATTACCTTCATAATTAGACCCTATACCTTAAACCCTAAGCCCCAAGCCTCAAACCTTAGATCATAACCCTAAACCTTAAACTAATTCATTTATACCCAAATAAAATCCTTTAGAGTAAGAATTAGGTTTACATGGCTCAATTTATACCAAATCACATAACGGTTTACCCCAATTGACTAATTGACTCAATGTGTGATGACATTTGGGTTAATTAAGCCAAAAATCACATTTTTAGTCATAACTAGGTTCAACAAGATGACATTGGCCTAAATTAACTTCATGATTAGAACTCATGTACCCTAAACCCTGAAACATAAAATGTAAACCCTAACCCCTAAACCTTAAACCTTAAACCTTAAACCCTAAAGTGTAAACCCTAAACCCTAAACTAATTGAGTTATCCCAAATAAACATCCTTTAGAGTAACAATAAGGTTTGCATAGCTTAATTTATCCCAAATCACATCATTGATTTCCCTAATTAACTAATTAGCTCAATATATAGTGATATTATGGTAGATTGAGTACAAAATCACATTTTTTAGTCATAAATAAGTTCAATAAGCTCAAAATTGCCCCAATCACCTTCATGATTAGAACTTATACTCCAAAACCTATACATTAAAACCTAAACTTGAAACCCTAAACCCTAAATTATAAATCTTAAACCAATTGATTTAGCCCCAATTAACATCCTTTAGAGTAAGAATTAGGTCCATAGGGATCAATTTGGCCCAAATCATATCATTAATTGCCCTAATTGAATAATTGGCTCAATATGTGATGACATTAGCACTAATTATTACCAAAATCAAATTATGTATTCATAAATAGGTTTGATAAGCTTAAATTTGCCTCAATTACCTTCATGATTAGGCCCTAGACCCTAAACCGTAAACCTTAAACCCTAAACCCTATATCATAAATTTTAAACTAATAAATTTATCCCTAATTAACATCTTTAATATTATGGATTATGTTCATAAGGCTTAATTTATGCCAAATCACATCACTTATTTTCCTAATTGACTAATTGGTGTAGTCATTGATGACACTGGGGCTAATTAAGCCCAAAATGACATTCTATAGTAACAAATAGGTTCAACGAGATCAAATATTCCTCAATTACCTTCATGATTGGACTTATACCCTAAAACCCTAACCATAATCCCTAAACCATAAACCTTAAATCATAAACCCTAAACATTGAGTAGGAATGAGGTTCACAAGGCTTAATTTGGCCTAAATCACATCACTAATCACTCCAATTAACTAATTGGCTCAATTTGTGATGACATTATATATAATTGAGCCCAAATTCACATTTTTTAGTCAAAATAAGTTCAATGAGATAAAATTATCCCAAAATCACATTGTAGTCATAAATAGGTTCAATGAGTTAAAACTGGCCCAAATTACCTTCATGGTTAGACCATATATACCCTAAACCCTAAACCATAAATCATAAACCCTAAACCCTAAACTAATTTATTTAGGCATAATAAACATCATTTAGAATAAAAATAATGTTCATAAAGTTTACTTTGGCCCAAATCACACCACTGATTTCCCCAATTGACTACTTGTCTTAATTTGTGATGACATTGGGGCAAATTAATCCCAAAATCACATTATGTAGTCATAAATATGCTCAACGAGCTCAAATTGGCCCCAATTGCCTTTGTATTTGGACCATATAGCCTAAACCCTAAGACCTAAACCATAAACCCTAAATCATAAACTCTAAACCCTAAACTATTTAATTTAGACCAAATTAACATCCTTTAGAGTAAGAATTAGGTTCACAAAGGTTAATTTGGCCCAAATCACACTACTGATTACCCCAATTGACTAATTGGCTCAAGCTATGATGACATTACCATTAATTATGCCCCAAATTACATTATGTAGTCACAAATATGTTTAACAAGCTTAAATTGGCCCCAATTACCTTCGTGATTGGACTTAAACCCTAAACCATAATCTCTAAACCTTAAAACCTAAACCCTAAATTTTATACCCTAAACTAATCAATTTTTATCCAATTAACATCCATTAGAGTAAGAATTATGTTCACATCGCTCATTTTAGCCCACATCACATCACTTATTACCCTAATTGACTAATTATCTTAGTCTTTGATGACATTGGGGCTAATTAAGTCCAAAATCACATTCTATAATAACAAATAGGTTCAATGAGTTCAAATTTTCCTCAATTGCCTTTGTAAGTGGACCTTATACCTTAAACCCTAAACCATGAGCCCTAAACCCTAAACCCTTAACCATAATCCCTAAACCTTAAACATTAGATCGTAAAACTCAAACCCTAAACCAATTAATGTATCATCAATTAACATCCTTTAGAGTAATAATTAGGTTCACAAGGCTCAATTTGGCCTAAATGGCATCACTAATTACCCCAATTAACTAATTGTCTCAATTTATGATGACATTGAGGCTAATTAAACCCAAAATCACATTCTAAAGTCATTAATAGATTAAATGATATTGAATTGGGACCAATTACTTTTGTATTGGGTCATATACCATAAACCCTAAAACCTAAAACCTAAACCTTAAAAGCTAAAACTCTAAACCTAAAACCTAAACACTAAAATCTAAAACCTAAACCTTAAATCATAAAACCCTAAAACTCTAAACCCTAAGTAATTTATAGATTAAGCAATGTGTATACACTTTTTTACTTATTACAATAGAACTACATATGTGATTTTAAAAATTAAAACTATGTAAGTTGTTTTAAAAACTAAAACCACATGTGTAGTTTTACAAACTAAAAACCGTGCATGTGGTTTTAAAATTAAAATTGAATATGAGGTTTAGGCTTGGTAATTCTATGTATGTAATAATACTATGTACATGGTAATTTTGTGTACATAATTATTATGTTTGACATTTGAAACACATGCCTAAAGGATTAGGAGTGCCTTGGATTCCCAAGCCTGAGGCATGGACCTATAAACACATGGTTGAATGAATTTTTTTGACTAAAAACAACAAAATGCAACTTTGACCATGTTAAAAACTATGAATTTTATTGAATGTTTTCTCAAAAATATTAATAAAACATAGAAATTCTCTCCTCTTTCTCTGTGTGTGTTTGTGTGTGTGTGTGTGTGTGTGTGTGTGTGTGTGTGTGTGTGTGTGTGTGTGTGTGTGTGTGTGTGTGTGTGTGTGTGTGTGTGTGTGTGTGTGTGTGTGTGTGTGTGTGTTATTACTTTAAGGTTGTTATCTATATTTATTTCTATATATATATATATATATATTTAGAATGTTATATGTAATAACTATACATGTTCATCTTTGTTTATGTATCTTTTTATTAGTTAATTCAAACCAAAAATAATTATATGGTTACAAAGAAGACCTAATTCTATACACATTAAAAAAAAATCTAATTTTCAATATTTTTTGAGGTAGTTAGATATGGGGTGCACAATCGGTTATATGTTATTGATCATATTTCAAAGTCTATTGACTTCTGAAATTAGTAAAAAAAAATATTCATTAAATATTTTTTTTAAATTATTGGTTTCAAACTAGATAATCTTATCTAACTTCCAACTGAAGGGTTTAAAAACAAACTAAAATAAGCTCAAAAAATTATGGGCCACATGGAAAGCTATCTACCTTGATTTTTCTAAAAAATTGTACTACCTCTTCAAATTTTTGATGTTTGACCTAATTATACTTGACCTTTTTTAAAAAAATAGTAGTTTAGAAATTATACTCAAAATTATACATTTCATTTTCTTATGAAATATTCAAATTTTAAGTTTAGGTGTCTCAAACATTCTGTATAATTTAAGGTTTTTTGTTTTTCAGGAAAAACTTATCCACTTAAGACCCCCTTTTAGCCCCCTAATTACATGCACTTACACATAGTCTAATATCTAATATAACATAATATAATATTATTAATGTATAGTATACATAATATCATGTAATATTTAAATATATCTATTATATATTATAATATAAATCTAGATATATTTGATTATATTTTATTACATATTTTATTGCATTATATACATTAGTATATTGCATATATTATATATAATATTACATTAAATATTTTTACATATTCTATTTCCTATTACATGGTATAATATACTACATATGAAAATATATTAATATAGTTAAATACAATATTAAAATATATATTGTATAACCAAATATTCCTTGAGGTCTCTATTGTGATTAGTTTTGAGCTCTATTTCTTTGCATACTCGTCAAGCTCCTCCTTTCCATTAAATTCGCTTGATCTCTATCTATTTTGTGCCTTGGGGCCTTTTAACCTACATGCCAAACTACTTATAATACCTTGAGCTCTTTGATTTATGTTTCGATATCCACTCTTTATTGCTCACTAAGGTTACCATATTGGCAATTGAGCTCATGTATGGTTTGAACATCGAGCTCACTTATGCGTGTGTCTCACCTCCAGTATTAAACCACACATCTATCATGATGTTTTATGGAAGGGTATTAGAACCACTGGCATATAAAAATCATCATTACATTGGGAAATATCTTCAAATATAAGATGGATGCATTATTACATCCAAGTAAACAAGGAGCTACTTTGGTTTGAGAATTTTTTGGAGTCAATTCTATGTATCCTCTCATCAGCATTATATATAATGAAAATAATTTCTTCTGTGACTAGAATTAGGTATATGGATTGTCACATCATTGGCTCATAGATGTTCCATGTGTTAGTCATAAAAATTGTTGCCTGGATCAATAAAATTTGCTTTGTAAATTTGTAGGACTTTAGTCCCACATCAACCATGATGGATGTTGTTAGTGTGTGTATATTAAAAATCCCTCATGTTGTAATGTGAAGATATGTGGCATGACCCCGATCTTCAAAAAAAGGGGCCCCAACCATGAGCATTCATTGATGGTCAAAGCCATAGGAGTGATAAGGATTAAAAACAAATAATTTTGGAGAAATAAGGAGATCCAAACTGAATTATTTGCTTCAGTATGAATTCTTATTCTTGATATCATTTATTCATTAGAGAAACTCAATAGATGTTTACGATATTGCATTTAAACATTACTATATTTATCAGGGGCCATCATGATTTAATGTACAAAGATGCATGGTTCATCTTTCTTTTTTCTATAATTGATATCTTACCTTTAAATTGGAGAGTTCATTGGGTATAAATGTTGGTTTGTTTCCATTAAACTTACCACATATTTTATTCAATCATTAATTCCTTAAAATAATTCATTCACAAATTAATGTTTAATGTACAATTATATTATATTCATTTTTATATTGGTAAGAGACATTTTGCAAAGAAAAAAAACATGACTATTAACATTCTATTGGTTCTAACTTCTTACCATCACAAAATGTAGATGCATACACAATATAAAAGGTGGGGAGGTGAGGTGAGATTCAAATGGTAAGGATTTTGATGCAAGATAGAGGAAATAAAAAGATACCTAGATGTAGTTGGATTAAAGAATATCAAATGGTACACGCTTTGTCTATAGGAGATACAACACACCCACATATAGGAGATCTATGCAAAGTTGGAGAAACTATCTTCTAAGATGAAGGAAACATGATATTTTTTAGATTCAAGCCATACACTGAATGATGTGGATGAGGAATAAAAAGAATTATTCTTTTGCCACCATAGTCAAAATTTGGAAATTACTAAACACACCCTCTATAACAAGTATTAGAGTTGTTAAGAAAATTTAGGTATGTATTGGCTTACACACTGCAACCAAGATTATCTCTAAGATTTTTGTAAGACAACCCATTGTGAGACACATAAACCAGTTCCATGAATTTTAAATAAGGAGAATGTTCTTTCCAAGATTATTTTTGATGCTAGGTGAGGTGTTTTTTAAACATGTTCTCTCACTCAAACAAGGTGCATCTTGTCAAACTTACAATATTTCACTTCATAGAGCCCTTCTTTACCAAAATAAAAATACATCCTTTTAAACATAACATGTAGTTTTCAAGTAACTAATTGTGAAATATATTATATCACATAAATCTATTATTATGTATAATATTAAAACTACATAATATTATGATAATGAAAATCTACATACCCAATCAAGAGTCTACTACAAAAATGGAGGGACTTCATTATGATTTTTACATGTTTCCCCTCTTCCATTACCATACATCTATATGAGATTCTCTATGTCTAAATGTCAGCTCAAAGCCCTTATTTCAAATTTTGATGTGAAAAACGTCAGATGAAAACCTAAAATCATAACAAATGACCTAAGTTTTAATGAGTATTTTAATTTGAGCTCACATATATCAGCCCACAACAACGTCCATGGAAAAAAAGTTAATATTACTAGTGATCTTGTACAACAAAAATTAAAAATCCACATGCCCTAAAGTTTGGGAAAATAATTGACATGTGGGCCCTTTGTTATACAATATCACATGTAACACCCTATCATTTACCCTTAGCATCATCACCTAATTCACATGGAAAATTTTCACCACATGCAAGTTATTTATTGCCTTTTTGTAATTTATCTACCTAGCATTATATTGGTATCATAAATAAACATAATACAATATACACTTTGGATCCTCATTATTTTGTCTCCATATCATGGGCATTACAAGGTTGACTTCAATAAGACATAGGAAATGAAACCTTCCCACAAACAAATCAACATCATCTTGTTAGATCAAATCCATTTTTTTTCATTTTGATGTCAAAAGTATAGATTTTAAAACCTCAATGCCTTGTCTCTAGGGCATAGGAATTGTAGTGTTAAATCTACTTGCACATCGAACATGGAGCCTTATTGTAGTCAAATCAGCATCATGTTATGATCATCAACCTTTCATGCTATAAAATGTCCAATCAAAGATACTACCTTGCAAGCTATGTACCCCTTTATGATGGATGTAAGTCTTATAAATATAATAGTTGCCTGACATCTTTATGAGCTTCTCTATTTTTAAATGTTAGCTCAAAGCCCTTGTTTCCCATTTTGATGTGAAAAACATCACATAAAACCTCAAAATCATAACAAATGAGCTATATTTGAATGATTATTTTGCTTTGAACTCACATATATATTTTAATTGAATGCCTCTTAGAAACTTGCAAAACTCATTATGTCCAACCAAAGAGACTTATAGCCAATATGGAAATATTGAAGTCACATCTCGAACATGGACCCTTCTCACAATCAAATCAATGTTTAAAACTTTAATATTTACAATGATTATATATACCCATGTCTAATTCAATTTTTATTCCATTTACCAAAATATTTCAAACTGACCAATATAAATGACCCCTATTTTACAAAAACTTATTTAGACATCTGAATACATTCTTAAAAATAATGTAAGTGGTTAAATATTTAAAATTAATATATTTGCAATCTACGAATACTTTTGTAATAGGTGTGACATATGAAAATCCACCCTGTAAATTTATTTTATGTTATGCCAATAATATATCTCCTCTAGTGTGCATTATCACAATAGTTACCAACCTAACCAAATACATGATTGTGACAACTAGGCTTAGCATATCATAGATCATGATAACAAACAAATCAGAATAAGTTGCCAACTTATTTTTTGAGCTCTAGGGCTAATCAACCAATCAAACCTATGAAAGAGTAGAGATTGTGATCGATTGGAGATAGACTAAAAAAAATTACATATTGTTTTAATTGGTTGGGTCCCTCCCATGTGTGGTGATGAGTTAGCATGAAGGCGATGAGTGGATGTTTTTTGTGAACCTTTTTTAGCAGATCATCTTGTGGGGCTAAACTGTGACACCTGTGAGCCCATCACCGATAGTATAGTGACCAACAACCATTGTGTGTCATGTTTAAGACTAACTAAAAAGGATAGTGTTTTCATTTAAAGAATTCAATAGAAAAACATCTCATTTATATAAGAATAAATTAATGAGGGTCCTTGACATAAAATGTTAGTCTTTATTCCTGACAATAACCCCCTTTGTGGACCATGTGGGCCATATTCAAAGCATATACGATGTTACCCATGCACCTGAAACCTAATTGACACCATGGTCCTTCCCAAGACCAACACACATGGTAGGCCCTACTGATTTTAAAGTATTTCTCTCCATGGTTTTTGATGCGTGTGAAATAAATTCCCATAGTGTCTTATGTATTTTATTGGGCTCGACTGCATCTAAAAAATTGAACCAAGGTTGTGGCCATAGGCTAATGTAGATTGAATAATTACTACACATTATACTCAAAAATTTAAATTTAATTCATTTATATAGGTTGGTATCTTTCTATTTTCTCATGTTTTTCTTGTTCATGCTCATCATCAGAATCATCTAAGCCTCACCAATCCTCCATTGTTATGGTAGAATGATATGTATTTGACATGGAATGGGCACCTTGATGGATAGACACATGTAGATCATCATGTAATGTTATATGTGTTTAGTGAAAACACACCGCATGCCCTCCAAAGTCATGGGGAGCCTTTTTTATCGATCAAAAGAGCAAAGTTACAATCTCCTCAAGGTCCTAGAACTCCACAAAGGATGCAGGTTTCTTCTTAGGTGTAACAAAACTTAAAAGACAATGAGACTTGCCTTTTGTTTTAGGCATAGAGAAAAATTAAAGTATATATGAATGTCACAAATGTTTTGGAGCTTATCAAGTTTTATCCAAATATATATCAAAGTGTGTTTGGGGTGCATCAAATAAGTATTGAGTTAAATCCAAGAAGTGAGATTACCCTATCTACACCTCCTGATTTGATCTTGCACATCCGATTTGTCCATCCAAGTTGACACCAAATTCTCAAGTCATTTTATATCATCAATCTCTTCTTTGATTTGAGCTCTTTGAGTTAGGTCCCCTTTCACTTTGTGTCTTGGGTGAGTGAATATGCCTACCCTAGTAATCAATAGTCTCTGCCCTGAACTAGGAGGGACTATGCCTAGGATAATAGTCCTGAGTCTTTCCTAGAGTGTCAGACCTCGAGAACCCGTGACCAACTCTATGCAAACATGTAGAGGAGGATTGATAGGTTGTCAATCTTGGAACGAATTATTTGTGGCCACATGGCCTTATGGATAAATTACATGTGTCAATATATTAAATCATAGGTGTTCAAGGCTTCATCATCACGTTTGGCCTAGGAAATCAAGGATCTATTGATTCTTTAGAAAACTAAATATTTTATTCCCAATAAAATTTGCCTAGGTAGTCGAAAGATGATGAATTGATGAGGATAGAGCATAGAACACAAATCAAATGTGTTTAACTTGCATACCAAGATTGCAGACTTCATGACAAATAAGGGTTAAATTTTATGACCATTACCAACCCACCCTTCCAAGGCTCAACGTCAAACCATATATGGGGCCATGTGTCAGTGATAATGTTTGTGATTACATTTAGCATTCCTTTCAACCTTGGGGAAACTTATTGTATATTGTTTATATACTTTTGTGAATTATGTTTGGATATTACCAAACCTAAAGTGTGTATGTTTTTTTTATTAATTAAGCTCATATTCAAAACATGTTTTCATGAAAAAATCACTTTTTTCCCATAACTTCTTGAACTTACCTTGGAATAGAATTCATGTTGGGTTCACCAGAATGTATGCATAGACTAGGATGATGTATAACTATCATCTTTACCTCAATAAACTATGACTTAGAAAAGGTCATTAAAATAGATCCTGCATATACTTAGATGATTTGGTAAGGAACTAAAATAAACATAGACCTAATAGAGGGTAATCTATGCTCAACTGACAAGAGGAAATAATTGAAAATACTAAGCCTATGCCATGATGTATGGTTCTCACTAGAGCTCAATGATGGGTAAGTATAACCATGTTCAAAATTTAAAAAAAATGTGTTGTATGAAATGAGATTGTTAGAGGAGAAAATAAGATATACAATTTTTTGAAACGTTTATGTGAAATAATATTAAAATTTTCATGGACAATAAGTTCTTTTATTGAAGATATTAAAGACATACTAATACATAAATTCAATTTCAAGAACATTTCTAATATTGAATGTCAAATAGCGCTATGGTGGGTTTTATTGATGTGGCCATGTCAATTCATTATGTGTCAACAATACATTGAAAGAAAACTAAAAAGGAGAAAATAAAACACTACAAGTCAAGAATATGTCAGGAAACATCATTTCCATGACATTAAGGGGTGAGCATTTAAATTCAACAACCATAGAAATAAGTGATTTTTTTGTGTGGCTAAACAATAATTTTTATTATTATTGCAATGAAATCAACCCATACATCATATTTAGGTGGAGTGGATAATTAGACTATGTCCAATAGTAAATGATTTATTAACCATATCAATTTAGAGGTTGAGAACTTGTGTTATAGGCTATCTTCTACAAACTCGAATGTACCTTCATCTTCATTGATAAACAAAATAAATGAACTATCAAGGAATTAAACTATTAAATCAACATTGTTTAATAAAAGCTCATATGGAAATTCACAAGAAAGTGGAATGGTGTATATTGAAATAAAATGTGATAAAAGGTATTATGTATAACTTCTATTACCTTGCCTTCCATCTTATGGTAGATGAAAGGCTATGTTAAAAAAAAAGGTTATTAAAAAAATTGTTGTTTGGAAATGCTATAAATGTGGTGTGAACATTGCTATGTGGGATTACAAGTATCATCTTCTATTGGGAGTAAGTGATTAGAAAGGTGAACTAAAGCCATTGGTTGTATTTGATGAAGTGTCAGAGTCAATTATGTGTACTATAGCAAAGTATTTTTAGTTTAATATATTTTATGATGAGGCTACACAAAAAATAATTAATTGTGTTTGTGGTAAGGATTCATGTTTAAAATATTAATCAAGACAAAAAAATACAATGGGGGAATTAGAGAAACATGCGATTTTTAATTGAAAAACATCCAAAAAAAAGTTCCATATAAGTTGAAATGATGTATTTCCACTTGTTCTTTCTCAAAGTTGATTTCATCATCTAGATATTTGTTTTTAAAGATGGATATTATGTTCCACATTATCTTAATTTTAATGTTTGGAAATGATTTTATTTTTTATTTTTTATGATGCTCAAACTTTCCAAACATTCAATGGTTTTCAAATGTGTTGTGTTTGTCAAGTATGTGATGTTTTTCAAGTGCGATACTTATCAAGTATTGTGATGCTTAATAATTCTTGTGGTTCTTGTTTAGCAAGCAATACTTTTCAGTCATGTAATGCCTTTAAAATTTATCTTTGTCAATCATCCATGCTTTTCAAGCATGCAATGCTTGTCAAGTATGTGATCCTTATCAAGCATGCAATGATATTTATCCAAATGTTTCATATGAAGCTTTTGGTTTTTATACAAACACGTGATTATTTTTTAGTCATGCATACATGTGATGTTTTTCAGACATGCATTGTGAATGCAGATGAGATACTTATTCATATATTTTGTAATAATATTAAATTCTCCAAAAAAAATTCCTAAATTCTAAATATTAGGAAAGTTTTTACTTTACATCCACAACAAATATCTATATTTATTTTATTTTATCCACATCACCAAGGCCATTTTAAAATATATTTTATCATATCAAATGCTATTCTAGTTAGACTCACCACCCAATATATAAAATTTTTGTCATGTTTCTTAACATTTTCCTTGATCTTAATATTTTGCATGCCCCTCAATGGTGTACATCATCAAAAAATGTGTTATAGTAATTGAAAAATGTTATTAGCTAGATAAACCAGTGTAATGCAATGTTTCCTAATATGAACTTTAGTGGTATAATGAATTCTTCAATTATCTACATAATTTTTTGTAGATGCTTAATGAATTCTTTTCAAAATATTATATGATTTTTATATAATTTTCAAATGTATTTTAGATATTCTATAAATTTCTAAATTCATTAGGGTTTTATGTATTTATATATAAATTGAATTTAAATTATAACCAATTGGCATGTAAATTGACACCAAACCGTCTAGGAAAAGGTATATAAAAGTCAGATGGAACAAGGGACAAAACATCTTAAAGGCTCTCTATGAAGACTGTGTAGTTAGCCTCAAGATATGTTTGATGTGTAACTAGATGTTTTTGATATGTTTATAGTGTGATGTCTCTTTAATTTTATTCTACAATTAGAAGATACAAAATATTAAAAGCTATGAACTATTATAAATTATAGAAAATATAAAAATAAGAACAATAATCTATATTGAAATTAATTGATTGAAGTTGTGATAAAGTAATTTAGAAATGATAAAGTAAGAAAGGGATGATATACTTTACTAATTTTTTCTCATTATTACTCAAATTTAAAATCTAGCAGTACCTGAAAAAGAAAATATACAAATAATATACTCTTGCAAACAGAGATATACAAATAATAGGGAGTGACTATACTCTTACAAATAGAGATAACAAGGATGGATGGATAGATGGAAAAAACCACAAAATTTATAAGGGAGATCAGAAACATGTTGCAATGTACCTTTGTGGTTCAAACAAACACTTTTTATAAACATAAGTGTCATAATATAAGAGGTGAAATATAATACCTTAGAATACACTGAAAGAACTATGTGGCAACATGAGAGGAAATTGGAAAATGTATCCAAATTCCTTCCTTTGATTAAGTGAAGCATGAAAAAATATGGAGATCAACTTCAATAGTTGTGCACCACATGTAAATACACTTTGAAAGTATAGATTCTAAACCCCGTCCCAATGCCTCCATAACATGTAGAGATGGATAAGATGGTGGAAAGAAATGATAAGTTTGATTTGAGTCAAAGATAAGTTGGTGATGATGGCTCAAAGATCATGTAGATAAACTTGTAGTTCTAAAACATAGGTACACTTAAGGTGTAGTCCTATGGAGGGGATAGTTGTTCCTAAATCAACTACAGAGTAGGTTTCATTGATATCTCTCATTTACTTATGAGAAACAGTAAAATATTCTCTAATTTTTATGAATTTTTGAAATGTTTATGGGAATGATTTATGTGGCAAGGGAAAAGGGGGAGTTGTATCTATCCTACACCTGTCTTTTTTATTTTTGACACTTAGAGAGTAATTTTTAGGATATTAATTTAGGTAGGAATAAATTTGGAGGAAAAATCATCTATATTTTGTAGAAGCCTGTGATTAACACTTCACTATAATTTTTTGAGTGCATTATCAAACATGTTGCTTAGTGGTACATGCAGTTTGCCATTTCATTTTTAACCTTTTTATTTCTCTTTTTTTTTAATTAGTTGTTCATATTTTTGAATATATTTTCAATTCATTTTGGAAAATGCTTAAAGGTGTACTAGAAAGTATGAGGTTTTCAGATTTTTTGGACTAGGAAGCGCGTAATAGGGAAACAGTGCATGCTCGATACTGTCAAATATGTCATACTTGGACACATAATCAGTGTATGAAAGACTTAAAAACTAAAAATAAAAGATAGATCCTACAATTTATGTCCTTATATATTAATGCTTATGAATTATTGAAAGACTTAAAATCTAAAAGAATTATGGTTTGATAAAGATATTTATTATTCTATTAATTTTTTTCCTAAATACATGATAAATATTATAGTGTGTGCATAATTTTTATATTTTTAATAATGACAATAAAATATGTTAATAAATTTTATTCTCACTGTAATCTAATATCTTGTTTATATATTTTATTAATATTAAAATATTTTCAATTATTTGTTTTCAAAATTAATCATACTTTATGCCTTTAATTTTAATAATTTTTATTAATAATTTTATTTTTATTATGTATATTAATAACAAACAAAAATTAATTATCCCCTATTTGGAGAGACTCAACGGGTATGATGAAAACATTTCTGAACAATTCGCTAGGTCTTGGCAAAACTATCGAGTCTCTATGGGGCGAATTAGTTTTGAGATTTCAGAGAATGTGATTGCTGTGGCTACTGGCATGTCTACTTAGGGGATTAAACTACAATAGAAAACTAAAATTGTGAATCTTTCCAATTAGAAGCTCTTTCTTAGATAAGGTAAAGAACTTATACCCTATCACGGGGGATTTGATCGAGCCAAGCGGCTCGAGCCTTGGGACGGTGTGTGTTTTCTCCTCATGAAGTATTTCACCCTGGAGGGGCACTTCACCAGGTTTTACAACTATCATCTTCCCCTTCTAAATCATTTTAGGTGAAATGCACACATTAGCTTTCCTTTTTATTTGCTTTCTTCCCTTGAGCATTCTATCCTTAGGGTTATAGCTAAAATGGCTAAGAAACCTATCCCCCTTCATCAGGGCCTTATCTTCTAACTTTACAATTTACATCTTGCCCTTGAGCCTTCTAGGGCCATTCAAATTAATAAAGGGGAAATTTTTTCTAACCCTATTGCTACCACTATTGTTGAAGAGCCATGCCCTTCCCTATTTCTACTAAGACAAAAAAAGTTTCCTTTTCTACTCCTGAGGAGATTTCCATAGATAATATGGGCTCTATTGTGAGTATGAAGTGCAAGAAGAGGAAGACATATGCTAGTGAATCAGACACTATGGGGGCTACTATGGGGACCCCAAAAAATCCCTGCAGGACCCTTGTGGGTCAAGGTAGCAAGTCTCATTCGTCTCCTAAGGATATTAAAGAGGGTTTCTCCTTAGGAGTTAGACAGTCAGGGTGAATTGATGGCAAACCTACTCCCAAGGCTAAGCTTATCGACTACTCTGAGAGTGCCTCTAATGAATCCACTCAGGGTGATGAGGCCAAGGACATGGATGTTCAATAAGTCTCTATGGATGTTGAGGGTAAGCAGGGGACTAAATAATTAGAGGCTAGTACTAAAGATGTTATTGATTCTACAAAAAATGCTGGCAAAGTGGAAAAGATGTTTGTGGAAGAAGCTGATGATGAAACAAAAACTGATGCTAGCTTGGGATCTAAAATTGTAGTCCTGAGGGGTCACATTCAGAAACTGGAATAGAACCTTTCTACTGTGCTCTAGAATTCTATTTCCTTCACATTTATGTGTTGTAGGACTTGGGTGTTGTTGTTACTGCTAATAATGAGGAGAACTCTATGAATTTGGATGATCTTATTAAATTCATGTTTAAGCAAGGAGAGAATCTACCTCCTTAGTTTTTGCTTCTATTTTGATGATACTATGCTACTTTGTTATGACTATCTTAGTTGATTGTTGTTGTTTTTGTTGGGTTAACCATATGTGATGTTTCTATTTTGAGGCACTTTTTGTGTTGGGTGCCTCTGTGGCTTTTTTTATTTTTGTAAGGGTTCATCCCCTTATTTATCTGCCTTATTTTATCAAAAATAAATAAAAATTAGTTACTAATATTTTCCATGTTTTAGGAATTACAAGACCAATTGAAAAAATTGCTTTGATTGGAGGCCTACAAGACCAGGTAAAAGAATTATACCTTGAATAAAATAAAGACATAATAAATCAATTAACTTCAACATGAAAAATACATATCACAATTCAACATGTTTTCTTACAGTGCACATTAAATAAAATACTTGAGAAAACCCAAGTAAGTCATCTAAGGGGCCATGTTCTATCATATAATTTTTTGTGTAGGACTGACATTTATCCATGTTTCAGTATTTTGTCAAGATCTGAAACAAAAAATAAGGTACGTAATACATGAGCCACCCTATTGCTCCAAATATTTCAAAAAAATCAAGAAAGATACAACACATTTTAGGAAAAAACAATAACATATCTTGAGGTGTGTTTTAGGCATAGACAAGAGTATCTAATTGATTGATTGTTTGTATAAATATATCCAATAAAAAGTATCCACAAATCAATGATCAAGGTAGCTAGTCATATTAGTTGTGTTATCCTATAGCTTTCACATTCATTATGTTAGTCATATTTATACATGCAATGTGTCATTGTTTAATATTTTCATGCATTTCATTATTGTAGACATAAACACGTTATTTTTAATTACCCATGGATAAAGGTGTTCATCACCCAACCCCTACAAATGGTGAATTTATGATGTAGTCACTATTTCCTTTAAATTCATTTAGTTTAGTTATTGACTATATGTTTATGTTGTTGAATAGATGACGTGTAGTTTTTAGATATCAATCTTCCTATGTGATTTTTGAAGATAAACTATAATGGTTTACACAACATATTTATTTGGATCCATAAAATAATTATTCTCTAGATTTATATATTATGATAAAAAAAAATCCTTTTTAGAAGCAACAGTGTATTAAAATTTCTCAGTGGAGGGATAATATGTTGAATTAATTTTACTTACATTATGTTGAACTGATTCTACTTGCAATATTTTGAACTAATTATAGTTTGCAAAAATTTGCATGTGAGCTAATTCAATATGTTCATTTCTTAAGGGTTAAATAATTAAGAGTTCACTCAAACTTTGATATTAGGGGTGACTAAAATATGATGTAATAATTTTTTAAAAATTCTTCTAAGTTATACTGAACAAATTTATTATGTGATAATTTTTCTATTTAACAATGGGCATATGTGGTTTAACATAGGCAAATCCAATGGTAGATTTATTTCTCAAATGGGTATTCCAATAGTTATTGAATTCATTATCAATTTCACCTAGCATACACCCTAAAATTAATGGTTTGACACAAGGTTAATCCATTGGCAACTTTATTTATCATATGGGTGTTGTGGTAGTTCTTGACTTCATTATCAGTTTTGCCCATTATACGCCCTGTAATTAATGACCACATGATATAGTATATGTTTAAATACATAGTCAATAAGTAAAAATAAATACTAAGACAAATTCATAGATTAAATGATATTGGAAATGGAAACAGTAGGCTCAATTACACCCATTTGTAATTATATTCCACATGATCTTTAATAAAAAGAATCAAACAAAGCAGACTTTACTTTCATATTATAGATTCATACATTACCTTTTTATTAATTTCACATTGATAAGTATTATAAACTAATTTGGTTTATAAGTATTTTAAAATCATCTCATTGACCAGGTTTGGCAAGGTTGGTTTCACCTTAGAACTTGGTAACTAGGTTGAAACTCAAAGAAAACAAAATCTTAAGGTAAATGGAAAAATTCCCTTGGTAGATTGGTGAAACTGAACATTTATAAAATTAGTCATTGTTAATTCACTTTCATAGGTTTGAAAATACAAATTAATATAAAATATGTTAAAAATCATCTCATTATTATCTCAGAATGGAAGCCAAAAGATAGGTAAAAAGTTTAATCAGAACTGGATAAAATTAGTTTTACCATCATCTCATTATACTAAGTTGGCTTGTCTTGTTAAACCTATGAAAATGCATACCGACCAAAGTTATTATGTCAAGATTTACATTCACTATAATTTGTCTCATTTATTGTAAATGGTGTTCAATGTCATTATGAAATAATTAAGGAATACTTTAATTTCATGATTTTTTTTTGATAGTATTGTCAAAACTTAGTTACATATTTTTTAAATCCTCTTTAACTTGGAATTCAATTTCATTTTCATTAACTATAAGTCTTTTATGCATTGATTGATTTTTATTGAACATGAAATATGCTTTGATTATTTTGACTAACTTATTTTCATGTAGCATTTAACACTTTTTAATGGAAGTTTTCTTTAATCCATTTACAGAGTCGTACATCTACTTTATTACATTGTGTATGTAGATTAATTTTTTTACATATTAGTTACTTACTTAACTTGAAAGATTGGTGTTAACATGTTTGTTTTCTAGGGTTTTTTGAATCATTTATTTTTATTTTTTGTCTTTATTCCATGGTGGATCAACCACAATTTTGAAAGAGGATTATTGGAGATTCTTCATGAACACACTTTCATCCTTGTGACTTTTGGTGGCACCTTCTCTTCTCCTTTCTTCTCTCAAATTATAATAGTTTATCTTGAATAAAGTTTATATTAAGGGGGATTATTATGTAATTTCAACTCTCTTTATTGTTTGTAAAAGGTTTTGTCCACTTTTTTAATCCTAAATTAAGCTTCAGAGGCAGTGTTGGAAAATTAACCTTAATTTGTGTCCTTATTGTCCTTTAAGTTTACTCTAAGTTTTATGTGTGTGTGCAATCATTGAATTTATAAATGCACTTTATTATATCCTTTTGAGGTGTCACTCACTTCTCTAGTCTACTTGTGAGATTTGGATTTACTTTCATGTAACTCCACTCCCTCACATGTCACACACATCCTCCTCACTTGTAATAAGTTTAGGGACATATGTCAACCATACTAAAGCTTGTACATGTAACTCATTATTCCTCCTAGCTCTATTTGTTAATCTCTTCTTCTCCCCTCTTCTTTTATTTTTAGTATGTTGTACAATCTTGATGTTGCATCTTTGTGATGCTCTTTTGGCCTAAATCCATTCTATCTCACTCTTAGTTTCTTTTTGCTATGTTCTTGGAGATTCATTATTGTAATACTTATAATAATAATGTGTGGTTTTAATTTGTTTGATGGTCTCTCCATTTGTCAATCTCTTGTCTAGGGTTTTCTAAGCAATGAATCTTCCTTAATATACAAATTTTCCATTTTTGAACTTTACATTTGGTGATTTTTGTGGAGAGGTTGAGAGGGCAGGATTACATAAATAGTTGGGGTCAAAGTTAATTTTGAGGAGAGTTTTGCCTATATTTAAATACAAATTTCCTCATATAAATGTAGTTTGTCAGTTCCTCGAAAGCCAATCTTGATGAATTCAACATATAACATCAGGTGGATGTTGGCAGAAAATTGATTCTATGTAGTGTAGACCCAAAGACACTAGACAAGCACCTATAAGATGTCCACTGGTGGATGTTCATAGCTTGTTAAAGGATGCTCGTGTGATGTCGATGGACACCCATGGGCATAAAATAAATAGGAAAATGACCAGAGTCTGACAACATCCACCAACATATTATTGATGTCAGTATATTGTGGGCATTTTCCTACATATTATAGATGTCTGTCAGTATATTGTGGGCATTTGCTTGCATATTACGGGCATCCACCCACAATATGCCTATGATTTCCCATGATAATCAAATGACTACCTATGGATTGCTAGTATGTGGCATAGCAAGGGTGTTTGTCAACACATTTTGGATGCCCATTGGCATATTGTGAGCATCCACCCATGATATGCCTACAATCGCTCATGATAATCATGTGGCCACCTACAGATTGCTGGTAGATAGTAAAGTGAGGGAGTTTATTAGCATATGGTGGGCATCACAGTCAGTTAGTGGTCACCATCACCAATCTAAGTGGGCATCCTTAGTGTCAAATGCTTATAAGCTATTGATGGATGCCTATGATCTCTTAACATCTACCATTGGTAGCATCCATATATGGGGGATAATTATCCCATATGCATGGCTAGGCAACCTCTCCCATGAGAGAGGCACTATAAACAACAAGCTTGACATGTGTTCTTCACAAGGGAAAATTGTGAGTAGTAACACATAGTGTTGGGGTTACCCATACTTCATAGCTATGCAATGTATCATGTCGACAATCATTGACATAATGTGTATATTTTGTTATGATGTGTGGGAAACCTCAATGCATGGTGTGCAGAAAAAAATATATTTAAACTATAATTATAATTAAATAAATTTATAACTATTCTTCTTTCAAACTTATCAATTTAATAAAAATTATTTAAAAATCACAATGTACAAATTAGAGTAACCAATATATTCATAACCAATTTTTTCACTTTCGGCATCCATCGACATGTAGCTGGTATCCATCTATATTGTGTAGATGGTCATTGGCATGTAGTTGGAATTAGTATACATAATTATAGTATTCGTCTGCTTAATTTGCCTTGTGGTATCGCATGATTCACATGTGCATCTATACACATTCTGAAATGATTTGCCACCATTGTGAATCTAATTCACTTAGGGACCTCCATGAATATTTTTATAAGGCCCACTAAAATGAACCCTATTCTTGTCTCACATTTTGTATGGTTAATTCACTCTTGAGGTAACTTTGTCAATTTATGCATTCCTTTAAGTATTAAATATTATTTTTATTTCAACTTAGGCAATAAAACTCATAGGCTCCTTGCCAAACTATATAGTTAGCCTCAAGACATGTTTGGACTATAGCTACATGTTTCTGACATATCCGGTGCATGATATCACATTATGTATAGGAGGGAAGGAAAATGACAACTAGAATGTCTTGGAGGAAAGTGAAAAGGCAATAATAATTCATTAAATGCACAAATAATACCTACGTTAAACCAATAATCATTGCAACATTTAAACTAATTAAATTTATTTCTAAAGTTACGTTTAAGTCACCTTAAAGTTACATATGATTTTCTTTGTTAAATTTAGAACCCTTATGTTGTATATATGGGAGGTGTCTTAAGAGGGTGATGTTAGTGTGTCTATTGAACATATATGACTTTATAAGGTAATTTAAGGGTGTCTTTTCAAATGAAGTTAGGGGGACTCTCAAAAGTGACATTTATAGGGTGACTTAATTATAGATTCTAGGGAGACTTTATTTTTAAATTTATTTCTATGTTTAGGGGGTGACATTAGGGTATCCCTAAAGGCAAATTATTACCATATTTAAAGTGACTTTAGTATTTGACTTAAGGTCATATTTACCAATGTCACACATTAAGTTATGTCAGGGACACAATTAGGGGAAATTTAGTTCTCTCATCTAAATTTCAACCATCTAAATTGATTTGGGCATTAATTTTTCACAATTGATTACCCCATTAAACTAATTACTTAGTTAAATTGGGGATGAAATTTTAATAAATTGAGCCACCCAACCTAATTGTGACCACCTAAAGTGATTTGGGGATTAATTTTCCTTAACTAAGTCCTATATTGAATCAATTAATTGATGGAGGATCTATATTGAGGATGATTGTACTTGGGTCGTTGCTTCTTGAAAACTTGGATAATGATTACGTAACATCTTAAGAAGTATATTTGTTTTATTTTTAAGGATTTGTATATCAATATTGAACATTATAAAAAATATTTTTTAGAGAACATAGCATGTACAGTCTTATTTATCACCTTGCATATTTTTAAGCATTTATTGATTAGTATATGATTCTCTATATATATGTGATATACATTGGCACATTAGTTTGTTGGGATCCATATTTAGGATTGTTTTACTTAGGTTTATTCTTCTTGACAATGTTGAGAACACTTAGCATATTTAGATGTAGATTTGTAACAGTCATAATTTGATTATCATAGATATAATGTTTATATGCTTAAATGTGTCATTTATTTTTGATATCTTACTATTTCATAGAGATCCTTGTATTCAACACCATTTCGTTATTGAGATGCTTATGGAACCTCACCCATACATCCCAAGTCGGATGGTTGATTTTGTTGAAACAAGGTTTTTAAAAGTTTTCTTATGAGGAAATCATAATATAAATTAAATTGTGAAATGTAATGTTGATTTATTGAATACGAGAAATTGATTTTATTTCAAAGAAAAAATTTATGAAATATTTTATTTATTTAATTATTTATTATTTCAAACAATTATTTTTAAAAGTTTGAATATAATATTATATTAGTTATTTTTTCCATCAATTAAATTGAATAGTTTGTTTAAAATATAATATATGTTCACAATATTTTGATGTAATAAAGTAATAGTAAATCATTTATAAATCAATTAATAATTTAATTTTCAAATTTATCTTTTGTTAATTAAAAAAGTTACTTGAAGGATATTTCCTTTATTTGGCTTACATGAATGAGAATTATGATAACTATTTAAGCAATGTTTTGTTTTTTAACTCTTGAAACCCCTTTTTGGGTGGCTAAATGTACAATAGTTTATATAGGGAGTGGTAAATATTTATAAACTATTTTAAATCCTTGAACACATTCATACTTTTATTTTCAAATATTTTAATTAATATATTATTTTATAATAATAATGGTTTTATTTTAAATGAGAATGTTAAATTATGTTTTAGGAATTAAAATTAATTTATGATGAACAAATCAATGCATATTGATGTATTTATTTTGAGATATAATATAAGGTTTAATAATTTTATTATATATAATGCAATGAGGTTTAGCGAATAGTTATGGTAGATAGATTTCATATTTTAATTAGTTATTGGGTTTTTTATTTTATCAAATATCTAAAACATATAATAAATATGATAATGTATAATTTAACTATTTTAGTAGTTCTTATTAATGGTAAAAGTCTAGGTTTTGGAAAGGGGCCCACCCCTTATATAATGGAGAGAAATATATTATGATTAAATCTCTACAAAGATCTTCTTCCAGTATAAATAGAACCAGGGTGAAGAAACAAAAAAAAAATGCAATCCTAAAGAGGAAACCCCAAAAAATCATACTAAAGCACAAACCCTTAATAAAAATATTATTTTCGAGTTTTAAGGATCATATTAAGTAATTCCTTCTCCATCTTATCTTTACCTTTATTCTTTTTATATACAACATTCCATTCACTCCCTTCCCTTGGATCTGGGAAGATAGGAATGGAGACTTCAAGAGAATCAATTGGTTTAAAAAGATCTTTGGCTTCTAAAGTGGCTAACTAAATCTTCTCAAAAGGAATTATAGCCATCAAACCCTCACATATAACATATTTCAATCCTGAAGCTGAAACAACCTTTAGTGAGGCTTTAACTTCCTTATTATGTTCAAGAACTTAAACTAATGATGACGTTTCTGGCACTTCACTAACATTATCTGAGTTTTGTTCCTCTTCTGAATCTTCACATATTTCTCTATCTGAATCTGTCTCAAGGATAATATCCTTCCACCAAGAAACACCACACTTACACTTAATAAAACCACACTCATTATCTAGATACCCTATTGCAAAACATTTTTGATAGTGAAAAGGTAGATCCTCATAATCCTAATTTTGTTTCCAAGTCTGAACCTAAATAATCAGATCAATACATGCAGAAAGGTTTTCTAAAACATTTAAAAAAACCAAGATATGAGCAAAGGTAGAGTGATGCATATTTGTTGTTGATGGGTCTATATCAAAAAATTTCCTAAGGAATTTCCTATAGCATGAAAACAACAATCAGTCCAAAAGTATAAATGAAGACTAGTCATCCTTACCCATATTGATATGATGTTGAAAGCTTCTATAAATGGGTCAAAGGATGGATACCAAGGCTTATACTGTAGCATACAATGATCCCATCTCCAAATCCTATGTTGGAAAATTTCCTTCTTGTCTTCATCTCAACCCATGCTTTAAGAGCTAAAAAATAAGGCCAAAAATTGGTAAATTTTTAGATCGTCCCTTTGCTCAGCAAGTGTTGCTCATGATTGAGGATATTCTTCATGTGATCCCCATCAAAATTGATTGAGGGGTTGGAGGTGCTAGGATAAAAAGCTTTCGTTGGGTGTTTTTTTAGTATCTCAGTGAAAGATCTAGACTCAACCCTCATCGTAACAAACTGATCAGAAGTCACCGTCCCTAAAGCTATCTCCCCTATTTCCTTAAAAACATAAACATGCTTTGTCTTTTTAGTCAATACATCTCCAACTGTCGTTGTTAGGGCCATCTTGTTGTTTCCATCTAGTTTGGATGCTTCCCTTTCTGCTGCCTACATAGATTCATCTAACATAGGCCATTGAACATATGGAGGAGTAGGTATGAATATATTTGAAGATATAGATAGAGGATGAAGAATATTGAATAGAGTCTACCCTATTGTGGCTACATCTACAGTAAATAGGGTCTGCTGAGATCACCAGTCACCACTCAAACTAGATGCCAGGGTCTTCTTTCCGTCTTACCCTATTGTCATTGATGACTTTCCAGATTTTACGATTATAGAATATGCCGCCACCAAATTTCCATCATGATTAGATTTAGGGTTCGTATCTACACTCAAAATTTCCATCGGATTTGTTTAATTTAACAACTAGTTAATGTGAATAATTATCACATAAAAAATAATTTTTTTTTTTTTTAAATCAACTATATTTATATACTTATTATTTTATTAACTACATTTTGAAATGTCATATTTTACAAACCAAAAATTTATATGAAATATAACATATTGTAAAGTTATTGTGCTTGGTACTTACATATTTATATTTACATATTAAACATAGGAGAACATGAAAACATGTACAATGGATAATAAATTCATAGATGTGATAACATTAACAAGTCACAATTTTTCATAAACATTTTGTGTTAGACAACTAAGGCCTCCATTTTCAGAGATAAAAGTGATGGTGAAAACTCGATTAAAGTTTTAAGTACTTGTTATTTATTTGTTAAAAATTTGTACTATTCGCCATCTATTTAGTGGTTTTGGTCTTGTTTATGATAATGTCTACCATGTTGTAAAATATAAAACTTGGTGTAAATTATAAAGAATGAGTATCACAATTTAGAATCCTAAGGCAATGAAATATTATACTCAACGTGTATGTAAGACTCTAAGAGTAAAGAAAGATAATTGTGTTAAACAGAAAAATTATAAAAATAAAGTAGTTTTTTGGAATATATATCGATTATTTTTAATATATTTTTTAATTTAAATTTCAATAATAAAAATGTAACATTTTAAATTGTATATACTTATTTTGGTGTGTCTAATGGTAATTATATATTGAATTATATGTACATTTGCCTAAGTGATGCATTTTTTTTTATTATATAATTATTTTTCTCCTTGTTAATGATTGTTTTCTTGGTATGTCTCGTTGTTAATTATTTTTAAATTTTAAATGTTTATTTTTTTCACTGTAAGGTAATGTCCTATTTTGAATATTTGTCGAAATCATAAATGGAAAAAAATAAGTTCTTATGTTATGTTTTTTTAGTAAGGGTAAAGGGGAGGTTTTTTAAACTAAGGACCCCATACCTTAGAAGACAATCCAAACCAGAGAGGGCAACACAATGCCTAGATACCAAGAAAAAAAAAACAAGGCATACTAAAGGCCCCAAACCGACCAAAAGCATCCCAAGAACAACCAAATAGAGGGTTTTTCAAGACACTTATCCACAAAACCTAAAATGCAATAAAATAGTAGTGGCTAGCAAGCTAGATCAATCAATAACTACTATAACACTCATAGAAAGAAGAGAGACTCTCTTTCTTAGTTTTCTAATTGAGATCTAAGAGATATATTAGATGAAAATGCTTCCTTTTTAATTCTTCCCTTTCACTAACTTCCACCTATTCCCCTCCTCTGAATTTGGGAATATGAGAATGGCTAACTCCAAAGCTGCCTCTGAACTTTGGTTTGCAAGAAATTTTGTAAAACCTTCCCCAAAAAGCATGTTAAAATATTTTATGGTTTTGACGCTTTTCTCTTCATGAGTATTAAAAGTTGACATATGCTCTTTCTTATATGATTCTACTTTTGGTGTCCCTTTTTTATCAAGGTCCATGATCGCAAACTTCCCATCCTTGATCAAAATCTCAACCAGAGTTTCTAGAATCATTTTTGATTCATCTTCCCCTAAATCTAAATTTCCTTCTACTATTAAATGTTTTTACTTTACATCTACCCACCAATTGTTTCCTCTTTTATGTTTCAAACTAGAGCAATCATTTATTAGATGTCCTATGAGGAAGCATATGTGACATCTAAAAGGTAGTCCCTCATAATTTATCAGTTGAACCCATGTTTTATTTCTCACAACCATCTCCACATGAGCTGGAAGTTCTTTGAAGAGATCCATATGGACAAGCAATTTGTCATAGGTGGAAAGTCCTTATTCAGAAGTCAAGGAATCAGAACACCCAAACTTGCCAATAGCGCTACCAATAGTATAAAAAATCCCCACATTCCAAAACTACAGGGGAAGATTAGGCAAACGGATCCAAACAGGTATCACATTAGAGATTTCAGTATGAGGGTTAAAACTGTAATACCAAAGTTTGAAAACCAACCAATGATTTTCCCAAATCCATGAACAATTGAAAATAAATTTTTATCCATTTTAGCTTCAAAAATAGCAATGAAAATACCTTTTGCATAGGGACGAAGGGTAATTTTGCCTTCTATATGTGGTTGTTAGTTGTCTATAATCCAAGCATGTAGGTCCCGAAGAGATGGCCATAAATCCTTGAATTTACAAATCATTCTTAAGGTAGATAGATGTTCCTCCATAGTTTCAATCATTTCCAGAGCCTTGTTTTTGAAATGAATGACAAGGCTCACTTTTGTTGGTGCCAGATATTTGACCCTTGTTTTGCTTATAGCAGCATCCGCATATGAGGCATGCAGATGACCTGCCTCCATAACCATGGGGTCTCTACTGGTGCGTTCCTTTGGGCTCCGAAGATAAACCCCTATTGCATATGCCTTAAAAGCTGCCATAGATCTGAGATCTTTTATTATTTTTGACTGCAACACAGAGCCCCCTGTGCATATGCCCTTTTTATTTAGATTCGATGAAACATGTGATGCCAGCACAGAGCAAACAAAATGTTCCTCTGCTACAGAGTCAGGTTTGTCTGAAGCCACTGCTCCATTCTTCGCATCCACCCACTGTTGCGACATGGCATCTGCCTTTCTGTCCTCTACTGCCACCACCATAAATCCATCGCTGCCATCGCTAAAACTATGAAACCCTAAATCCATCGCTTGCTTACTTAAGTTCTTGTGTTATATTAAAAAAATAATTTATTTTAATATGCTTACACGTGGATATAATTTTGTTTATTTGAAGTGTTTGGCTTAAGAGCGAAATTCATATTGGGATGATAAAAATTGATATTGATGTTTGAAAATATTATCAATATGTCCTATCTATCCTGTTGACTTTAAGCATAAATGTACGTCTTCGTGTTTTCTTTTATGTGAGGCTTACAAGGATAGCAGAGATAAATTTGCGGATATTATATGTGATAGTTCTTGGCATAACTTATTCAACGAAGAGCACATTGAGCAATTAGGGGGGCTCATCATCAGCCTACACAAGAAGCGAACAATGCTACTTAAATTTGCTTGAGTTGTCTTGCTATCCCATAGGCTATTTTTAGTCTCGTGGAAGTTATTATTATTATTATTATTATTATTATTATTATTATTATTATTATTATTATTATTATTATTATTATTATTATTATTTTATGATGGATTGCATTTGTGAACAGGACTTGGAAACAAAATTTAGTGATCTTGTTGTGGCCAACTAGTTTCAAAAAAAGACTATTATGCAACTTAATAAAATTCAATGTAGAATAGTTATGTATGTATGTAATATTTTTCTTTTTTTTAATAAATTAATAATTTATTTTATTTTTAAATAAAATTATCATGATATTGGATTTATAGATTATTTCATTCAAGCATAGTAAGATCAAGAACCATACACATATACCAGACATATGTAAGATTTTTTTTTAAAGAACTTATTTGGCAAGTGCCATTTATTCACAGAGTAGAGTTAGTAATTGTTGGAATGCTTGTCATAGGTGATAATGCCCCAAAATCTATTTCCACTATCAATGAATTAACATCTAGTAAAAAATAATGGTCAATAAAGGGAAGGTTGTTGGTGAAGACTGGTCTTTGAGAATATGAAAATAAGAAAAAATGTAGAATATTTTTTGAATTTGAATTTGTTGATAGAGGAAAATGGAAAATATGTGTTACATGTTTCAATAAGGTTGGAGATCAATTTTATAACCAAGTTCAAAATGAAAAAAATATATGGTATCAAATGGAATCATTATAGGAGAAAATAAGATATACAATTGTTTCAAATATTCATATGAAATAATATTAAAACTTCCATAGACAATAAATCCTTGTGTTGAAAAGAGTAAAGATATACCAATACATAAATTCAATTTCAAGAATATTTTTGATATTAAATGCCTAATAAAGCTATGATGGGTGTTATTGATGTAGTCATATCAATTTATTATGTGTCAACAATACATTGAAAGGGCAACTCAAAAAGAGAAAATAAAACACTACAATTCAAGAATATGTTAAGAACATCATTTAAATGACATTATGGGGCAAGCATTTAAATTCAACAACCATAAAAATAAGTGAACTTGTTTGTATCCCAACTATCCTTATTATTGCAATGCAAACATCCCAAACACCAAATTTAGGTGGAATGGCTAATTTGACTACATCAAATAGTAAATGATTTATTGACCATATCAATTCAGAGGTTGAGAACTTGTGTTATTAGCTAGCTTTTATAAGCTCAAGTGTGCCTTCACCTTTGTTGATAAAATAGAAAAATTCAACAATCGAGGAGCTAAACTATTAGTTCAACATCGCTTAAAACAAGTCACATAGAAATTCATATGAAAGTGGAATGGTTTTTAGTGAGAAATTATGATAGAATTTATTGTGTATAACCTTTATTACCTTGCCTTCCCTCTTATGGTAGATGAAAGGCTATGTAAAAAAAAGGTTATCAAAAAATTGTGTTGTTTGGCAATGTTATAAATGTGGTGTGGACATTGATAAGTGGGATTACAAGTATTATCTTTTGTTGGGAGTAAGTGATTAGAAGGAGTAAGTGATTAGAAAGGTGAACTAAAGCCACTAGTTGTATTTGATGAAGTAGAAGAGACAATTATGGGTATTGTAGCAAAGTATTTGTAGTTTATTGTTGTTGATGAGGAGGTTATGTAAGAAATAATTAATTGTGTTTTGGGGCAAGGATTCATGTTTACAATATTAATCAATACAAAAAATTACAATGGGGGAATCAGATAAATATGCCATTTGTTTAGCAAAAAAACCTCCAAAAAGTGTCCATATAAGTTTAAATGATATTGTTTCACTTGTTCTTTTTCAGAGTTGATTTCATCATCTAGATATTTGTTTTCAAAATTGGATATTATGTGCCACATTATTTTAATTTTAATGTTTGGAAATGATTTTTATTTTTTATGATGTTGAAACTTTACAAACACACAACGGTTGTCAAGCGTGAGATGTTTGTCAAATGCAATGCATATCAAGTATTATTATGCTTAATATGTATTTTGGTGCTTGTGTAGCAAGCAATACTTTTCAAGCATGTAATGCCTTTCAAATTTATCTTTGTCAATCCTCCATGCTTATCAAGCATGTAATGTTTCTAAATGCATGAGGTCCTTCTCAAGCATGCAGTGTTTCATATGAAGCTTGTGATTTTTGTACAAACACATGATTATTTCTGAGACATGCATACATGTGATGTTTTTTACAACATGCATTATGTATGCAAATGAGATACTTATTCAGATATTTTGTAACAATAATAAATTATTTGAATAAATTTCCTAAATTATAAATATTAGTAAAGATTTTCTTTACATCCATGACGAATATCTATAATTATTTTATTTTATCCACATCACGAAGGTCACTACAAAATATTTTTCACCATATCAAATGCCGTTCTAGTTAGGTTCACCACCCAATATATAGAATCTTTGTCAAGTTTCATAAAAAAATCCTTGATCTTAATATTCTTCATGCCCTTCAATGGTGTATGCCATCAAAAAATATGTTCTAGTAATTGTAAAGAGCTATCAACTAGACAAATCAGTGTAATGCAATATGTCTTAACATGAACTTGTTAGGATTTTATTAGTAACATTATTAATTAGTTGTTTTTAGTTTGTTTGTTATCAGGTTTTTTCTTATCCACTTTATTCTAAGGCTTTAGATCATATATTATAGAACATTATTGAGTAAATTCATGGCTATTTAATATCATATGTATATTCACATAATGTGTGAGATATAATATAATATAGTGTATTTTAATTTCTTGCATTAATTTTTTTGCATCTTTGTCCACCTTCCAACAGTGGTATCAGAGTATCCCGCAAGGATAAATTTGTGAACCATAAGAGAGCAAAGCGTAAAAATAGCCTCGTCCAACGTTAGAGCTTGAGGATGAGTTAGAATTTGAAGATGTTGTCATAGCAGACCTGTTCAAGCAAGCATATAGAAGCCTTCAATCAACCCATATAAGGAGCAATGACATAAAGCAGTTTGCTAAAGTTTAAATTGTAGCTAAGATGTGGAATCCTACAACCTATGCAGTCAAATATTTAGATTCCTATAGAAAAATTGATGAGCTACAAAAGGGACTTTGTATTCATTTGGATAAGTGACTTGCAATAGGGAGTGTAGTTGATGTTGAAGAAGTAGTGACACCATGGATAAACCCAAGATGTAAGAAGTCATAGTATAAAAATCAATGTAGCCTATTTAAATGCAGTGATGCCTAAGAAGAAAACATAACCAATAATATAAGAAAGCATGGAAGTCTGAGAGGATACACTCAAAAGACTTGTGAACTATATAGCGATAGATAAAATTGACCAAACGTTTGATAATATATAGAAAAGAATGCAATCAAGGCTATAGTGTTTTAGTCCTGGTACTTTTCTCATTTTCTAGATTGATCTGTGTCTCTTTATTTCAAGATGAAAATTCAAATTTCCATAAAGAAATATTTTGGTTTAAACTTTCATACGTGGAAGGTTAAAATATAAATGCAATCGATACATAAAAATTTGTGGAGAATCATAAATGGAGATGAGAAACAACCCTCTAATGCAAGTAAATTATTTGAGTGAAAAATAAGAGATGACAAATTGAAATCTATTATTATCCTTACACTTTCAGATTATGAGTTACATCACATGGATTTTTAAAAAATCATCCAAGGAAATTTGGAATAGACTCAACACCCTGTTTGGTGCAAAAGTAGTAAATTCTCAATTTTCATTGAAATTACAGTTATATAGATTCAAAATGGATGATGGAATTACTATTTCCAACCATATAAATAATTTGAGGTCTCTTATTAGGCAACTTGCTGAGGTAAAAATTAATGTCAAAGATGAAAATGCAAAAGTTGTTCTATTTAATAGTCTACCATCCAAATATAACAATATTATATTTATTCTTAGCCAAATACCATCATAATCTCTTGATGATATGATTATAGAACTATTGATGAAATATAAAAGGATATTTTTAGAAGATGAATATATTTCATAACACGAGAATGCACTTTAATCTCAAAAATTTTATAAAAATTTCAATATTGATAAAGGGACATTAAATGCCAATACTGCAAGAAGAAAGGTCATATAGCATGGGACTATTTTGTTAGAGCAAAAAATATTCTCAAAGGGAAATTCAATCCCAGTGAAGCTAATGTTCTTCAAGTAGAAGATCCACCAAATATTGATGAAAGTGAAGAGTCAACTAATGAGGTCACCTTCACTTCACATCTCTTGTTGTGAAACATGTAGTAGCACCTTATTGGAGGCTAGAGGATACATAGAGGATGGAGGTCATTTGTCATCCTCTCGTGAGTCACTTACGATGGGGTCACATCAATGCTATGGTGACATTTTTAGTGTATTTTTTTTATGTTGTGTGTGGTGTGGTTCTATTGTGTAATGTGTTTTTCAATAAAATACTAAGCATTATTTTCCAATTTGGTACCTCCTGATGAAGAATATTGTGGGGAGCAAAAGCACTAAATTAATGCTTGATTCTTGGAAAAAGGTTTGTGAAAATTTGAGTAACCACCAAATTGGTCAAGACCCCCTGCCACCTCTAGGTTTGTGGTCAACCTAAAATAGAAAACCATATGGGTTCATGGTAATCCAAGAAATCATCAAAGGTATTAAGAAGAGAGATGTACTCTTGTCACTTTCATGTTTGTGGTCATCCTACAAGGAAAAACTAAGGTGCCACCAAGACCATGAAGCCATAAAGATGGCATGCCACCTCAGAAAGTGAGCAGGCTACATGAAGAGTGTAAAAACCTTTTACTATGTTTGAATTAAGGGGGTGCTAGGAATTAATAATGTTAAGGGGGTGAATGTTAAGATTTTATTACTAATAATATTAATTAGTTGTTTTGAGTTTGTTTTATATCGGGTTTGTTCTTATCCATGTAATTCCAGGTCTTTAGATCCTATATTATAAGACATCATTGAGTACATTCATGGTTATTCAATAGCTTGTGTATATTCATATAATGTGTGAGATATAATGTAATATAGTGTATTTCAATTCCCTATGTTAATTTTTTGCACCTTTGTCCACCTTCCAACAGAACTGTAGTGCTATAATGAATTTTTCAACGATTTATATAAATTCTTGTAGATGATTAATGAAATCTTTTCAAAATATTATATGATCTTCATATAATTTTCAAGTATTTTTTAGATAATCTATAAATGTTTAAATTCATTAAGGTTTTGTGTATTTATATATAAATTGAATTCAAATTAGAACCAATTGACATGTAAACAGAGATTCTACCAAAACTATGTAGTTAACCTCAAAACATGTTTGATGTGTAACTGCATGCCTCCAATATATTTATAGTGTGATATCTCTTTTTCTTATTTTACACTTATAAGATTTAAAATATTAAAAGCTATGCACTATTTTCAATTATAAAAAATATAGCAACAAAAACAATAATCTGTATTGAAATATGTTGGTTGAAGTTATGGTAAATTAATTTAGAAATGATAAAACAAGAAAGAGATGATATACTTTACTAATTTTTCAGGTATAATATACTTTCCTAATTTTTCAGGTATGATATACTTTACTAATTTTTCTTCTTGTTGCCGATAGAATCGTACATTAAATCTCGAAATGTTCTATTTGTATTTTGTTAACTATTTAGATAAGAAATAATGGTTGAAAACCTTTAACTAGTTATTGCTTTGTAAATTTTGTAAACCCCACAAAAAAAACTTCTATCACGAATCAAATTTACATGTAAATCCGCACTGAAGCATCAACTCGCTTGGGAAAGTATGAAAAGAACGATGGGATCAATTTTAGATTCAAATTACAAATAATGTTTAAAAAAGGGCGACTCACAATCATAAAAGCTTTGCCAACGGGAAAGAGGGTAGTTAGGTGGTCAGAAACCAATGATGAAATTTAATATTGCTCCCTGTAATAACGAAACATATATCCGTAGAAATCTCACAGATTTTATTTTTTGGCTTTCCATATAAATAAAAGAACCCATGGCCTCCAGTATTATTTGTGGCAAACTCCAAAAAAAAATATACATTACTTTAATGTCTCCAAAAACTTGGGTACATTTCTGACCAAAACTAAAAACAATTTAGTCCCTGTTTACCCAGAAGAAGCATATTTGGATGCAGGTACTGGGATTGTATTTTCATGCTTTAAAATAGCAGAATGAAATACAATGAAAAGAATGCAACGAAGAATTGAAAGGTTTTTATATACATAGAGAGCAGAAGAGAAGAGAAGATGAGATCTGCATCTACATAATGGTACAAGCGGCGTTTGGATTATCGTCGCTGAAGAGGGATGTGTATCCTTCGTCAGTTGCGTGAGGATTGGGGAAGGTGGGGTCGACATTCCTTACATACCCTGACGGAGCCTTTTTATCGTACACCTGAGCAGCATAAGGATAGTAAACCAGGTTGTACGGCTTGTATGGCCACATTTCTGCTTTTTTACCCGTCTTTCTCCTCACCCTCTTCAATACCTTGTAAGCCTCCACGTACCCTGTCACCGTTACCTTGTTTTGCTTTCTATCCACCTCCACGCTTCTCACGCCTGCAATTATATTATCCATTAGCTCTATATCTATCAATATAACCAAACAGGGTTTAATGAAATATATAATTTAGTTCACCTTTCATATTTGTTAAGGAGTTGTTTACTTTCCTCTGGCACCCCTCACAGTCCATCCGAACTCTCAACTCTACCGTCTGGAATTGCAAGCAATAATGAAATTGGGGTTAACATGCCATTGATTTAATTTTTAAGACATCTCATCTCATGTGTAATGAAAAATCAAAATGCAAAATCAAAAAAAGAGATACCTGAAATTGCTTCCTTTTCAGCTTGGTCCGGCGAATAGTTGCTGTTTCGATTAAGCTTTGTATAAGAGCGAGGCCACCCATCAGTACTTAGTAAAGCAGATATACAAATTAAAGAATATACTCTTACAGACAGAGATATACAAAGAATATGGAGTGACTATACTCTTAGAAACAGAGATAACGAGGATGGATGGATGGATCGATGAAAAAAACCACAAAATTTATAAGGGAGATGAGAAACGCGTTACGTACGAATGTGGATAAAATAAACACTTTTTATCCACACAGGTGTCTCAATCTAAGAGGTGAAATATAATGCCTCAGAATATACCCAAAGAATTGAGCTACGTGGCAGCAGGAGAGGAAATCGGAAAGCGTATCTTAGCTTGCTTCCTTCGACGAAGCGAAGGATGAAAAAAATATGGAGCTCAACTTCAGTGGTTGCGCGCCACCTGTAAATCCGCTTTCAAAGTAAAAACGCCAAACCCATTTCCGAATCCCAATGACTACATAACATGTGGAGATGAGAGTGACGGTGGTAAGGAATGATAAGTCTAATCTGAAATGAAGTCGGTGACGATGGGTCAAAGATAATGTAGATAGACTTGTAGCTCTGAAACATAAAGTATTGCTAGTAATGCGACGTATGGCGGGACATTACAACTTATTTTAACAATTTAACTGCCATTAATTTAAAATGAAATGAAATATCTTTATGATTAGTCCCTTGCATTACAACGACCTCTCATACATGTAAATCTATTTATGGTGGTTATAGATCGAGGTGTTGGGAACCTAATTTCGTGGTTTTATATATTTTTTTATGTTATGTTATTTTTTGTTTTATAAAATTAGATTTAAATAGTTTAAAATTTTTTAAGTTTGAAAAGGTTATTTGGAAAGAAAATATACATTTTGGAAAGTCATATAGTGATATTTTCGGTAACGTGTCAATTTTTTTACATATTTTTGGTTTGACTAGTTGTTGGGACCAATGATATAGAATACAATAACCAAAAATAGTTTTCAAACAAACATATTATTTTATTATTGGTTTGTAATTTTGACATGTAAGACACGAATCAAAATATATGAGTTGTTAATATGAAATGAGGTGCTATGTTGGAAGATGTGTGGCTCATTAATGTGGCATCTAGTGTCATAGTGCACATGGCTTGGCAGGGTTTCTCCATTAATGTGACAAGTTAATGTCGTACTATGCACCATTAACTTTCGTCTCTCCTGACCTTTTTGCATACCTCCTCCAGCAAAATGGATGTAACCTATCTGAAAATTTTCAACCGTGTTGTGTTACATAGAGGAATTTTGATCGGTATAATGGAGGGATGAAATATTACATACGTGTGTTTCTTGTAACTAAAATCACAACTGATTCAACATTTACTGGTTCATTCATGGCTGTCTTCGAGGTATTCATTCACATAACAGTAAATGTTATTGTTTTTGTATCAACCAATATAATTTTTTGAATTTTATAGCCATGTTGGAAAACACTTGTCTCATTAATATGCAAGGGAGTTCCATGTTGGAATGATGAAACATTACCCATAGGTGAACCCACATCGTTGGACTCTTTTCATTCACATTTGTCTCTAAATTTGATGTTTTTTTAATGGAAGCCCTGGACATTTTATGAATTCATGCCTTTGTATGCTTCATATCTTTGTGCATTTATTTTATCATTGGCTTATAATTTTGTGAATTAAGGCACATTCCAAATTAATATGAGTCATTAGTATAAAATGAAGAGCCATGCTGAAAGACAAGTGTGTCTACAAGAGTGAAAATTTATTGGTATGTGGATGGAAGCCATGAATATTTCCATTCACATACCAGTAAATATTATTGTCTTTCTACTGAAATTAAGAATTTTATTAAGACACTAGTAAATAGTGAGTCATATGTATCAAATAAATTCTTCTATGGATTCATGTTATTGTATTTTTTTGTATGTTGTTATTAAATTAGTGAACGTTTTCTATTATGTGGATGAAAACCATCAAATTTATTTATATGTTATTGTGAATTATTCTTTTTGTGTTATTTATTAACATGTTTAAAAATATAAATATTATTTTCCATAAGTGTTGTTCATATGTTTTACACTCATGTTGATGGAAGATTCAACATTTATTGGAATGTGGAAAGAAACACTAAAGGTTTTCATTCACATACCAGTAAATGTTATTGTCTTTGTATAAAAAATATGGTTTTCATTACCATATCAATAAATGTTATTAATATAGGTCATTAACTTACAACAAAGGTTGTTTACTAGCATGTGGATGGAAGTCCTAAAAGTTTTATTTCACATACCATTAAATGTTAATGCCTTTTTATAAAAAATAAGAATTTTATTAACATAACACTAAATGTTTAGTAAGTTGTATCAAACTAAATCCTACTATGAAATCTTGTTGTTGTGTTACAGATGTGATATTGTGATATGCACATTTAATATTATGTTGTTATCTCATTGTTATGGTGTTATGTTTTTTATATGTTATGGTGACATGTTTTTGATAGTTTTATATTATATTGTTAATGTGGTTGATAGTTTTCACATTCTGTTGTCAATTACTATATTTGTGCATTCTTTTTTTTTATAGAGATATTGAATTGTTATAGAAGGTGTGTTTTATGGGCTACTCAATTTGAAAACTTTTTGCATACATTTTGTTTCTTAACACTTTTTATGTTTGCGGAGATTTATTTTTTTATCATTGTGTTTCTTAACACAGTATATGTTTGTGAAGTTTAGAATGTTCGTATAATATTTTATGAAGTTTTTAAAGTCTATAAAGTACAACTCTATATTACTTATATTATTTATATGTGTTGTTGATGTTTGTTATCATTGGGTAATGATGATAGATTTCAAAGTCAAGAGCAGATAACAAGAATGGGGTATATGCTTCCAAGTGAAAGTTTTTAAACTTTTTTTAAGCTAATCATCCATTTTCACATGTTGGAGGGTAGATATAAAATAAAAATCATCACATTACATAATCAAAATGAATACATATAATTTCACTACATTTATTGATACACTTCAGTACATTAGATATCAAACTAAACACACTTGATTTTGTTTACAATTTATTGATGTTCACTTTTGAATGAGGCCAAGATCTAGTGATCCCTCACTCATCCATTCTAATCGGATTAAACCATCTTGATTGAAACTCAAAATTGTATTTGTATCATATTGAGACATTTTTTCAATTTGCATTAGCATTGTGGTCGCTCTACTTCATTATTATCTTCATCAACAACTTTGAGAAATTTGACTCTTATATCCTCATTGTTGCATTGAAGTTGGTAAAATTGAGATGTGCCCTTCATTCACATGTCATTTTCTAACTCCCTATCCCTTCTATCATGTTCTTTATTTTGTTCATTTTATTTATCTTGGCTATATCTTCTCTTGTGCACCTTATTTTGGCTTTTGATTCTATTTACAATTTTTTGATGTTCCCTTTTGATTGAGGCCAAGATTTGGTGGTCCCTCAGCCATTTTACTCAAATTTATTTTATTGTTGTAGTGCATTGCTCTTATTGATTAATATCATCATCAATAAATTTAGTAAATTTCACTCCTTTATTCCTCATTATTGCATGTGTTCGCCTTATTAAAAAATTGAGACTTCTTCTTTGCATTCCTCATTTTGAACTATAACAATCAATAAATTATAAAATTAAAAACATATCAACACTAGCTGTGGGAAAAAAATTGTAATGTTGAAAATTTGAATGAATAAGACAACAACATGATATCACAGCAATGTATGTAATGCAAAGCAAAATGATTTCATATAAGGTTATTATTTGGTACATCTAACTCAAAATTTATGGGCGTGTTAATGAAATTATTAATTTATGATATAAATATAGTAACATTAACGAGTATGTGAATGGAAACATTCACGGATTCCATCCACATAGTAGTAAATATTCAGTCTTATGAACACACTTGTCTTTCAAAATGGCCCTTAATTTTATATGTATGACCCATATTAATTTTACTTGATGCCTTGAAGATCAAAATTATAATCCAATGATATAATAATGTATTTGTTTTTAAAATATTATTAGTTTAAATTTTAAACTAGGTGGTTTAAGTCTATGTTTGTAGGTGTGCTGACCAGATTAGATAAAGAAGGGAGAAAAAACTTTGGCCTTACTTCTACACTCATTATGCATGAAAAATATAAATCATACACCAACATAATGCATCAAATATTAATGTGTGACTTTAAAAAAAACATAACAACATGAAATCAAAATATAATTTGTTTTCATACAAAAATAATTATAGTCGCTGATATGCGAATGAAAACCTTAATATTGATACAAAGATAATAACTTCTATTAAACTTCTATTGTTATGAAAAGAATTCAATAATTTCATCCACATACCAATAAATGTTAAGTCTTATATCCACATAACAGTTTGGTTTAATAAAATAAAACATAATGCAACTTGATGCATTATGAAACTTGATGTATTATGCAATTTGATGCAAAGCACCAATACAATCCACAAGTCAAATATTTAGGGTCAGTTCCAAACAAGGCTCAATCTAAATCCTAATGCATTATGGAATTAGAATGTTCCCAAACCTTAGTTAGATTGTATGACTTGATAATAGTATGGATTGCTCCAGAAGAACACCAGAAAAGGCCAAATTTGCTCCAAAAAATGTTACAAGAAAAAGATGTCTCCAACAGGTGCTCAAACATACAAACCAAAACAGGCTAAACAAAAAAACTTAATGTAAAATGAAATGAGAAAATGATTGAAAATAGATTTTCACATGGTCTACATTGATAGCCCATTGACAAGCACATATACAAAAATGGATGATTAATGAATAAATGAATTGGCACGTCACCTCCTCAATGTATATCTATTTTTTACCTCCTTTTTTCATAGAAGCCCCTCACAGAGCCTTCTATGATACCAAATGAAGTTTGACCTCCATATTAAATTAGAGCCAATGTTTTAAAAAATACCATGTTGTAGTCATTTAAAATATCACTTGAATGTAATGAGTTTTACTTTAGACCACCCATCCCTTGCTTAGCCCTACACCTATCTTAAGACCTATTTATACACATATCTAGATTTCATGTGGGTTTATGCATCCCCATAAATCTCAAATTAGTCGTAGACCCTCCCTTAGTCAACCAGGCCCCTAGTGCCTCAAGTTCTACCACCTAAACATTAGCACCATATTTTGGACACTAACAACTCGTATTAGTGTCCCAGTTTAGTGTTATTATCTTATCCCTCTTTTTAACTCCAATGGATATATTTTAAATTATAAAGACACCTAGGGTCAACCTAGACCTATTTTAAACCATACATGATCACAAGATATATATATATATATATATATATATATATATATATATATATACATGACTTTTATCCATTTATTACTAGATGGAAATTAGATACAAATACATATAAACAAGCTTAGAATAAGTTGTGCATAATCAAGATTATTGATGTCTATTCTTCCCTATTTTTTCATAAAGTCATCTACAGTCATCCTAAGCTTAAAATACATGGATTTCCAGTCTCAATGCTCACTCAAATCGCTTAAACCATCATTCATACTAGCTTCACTTATGATTGCACCAATACTTAGGTGGAGATAACTACATCAGGTTTGATCGCTCCTCTAAGTATTGGTATGTAGATAATTATCATCATAGAGAAGAGTTCAATATGTTCAACCTATTGAGATAACATCACACTTTTACTATGTGTGCCAATCGAATACCCTAACCACATGAAGGTCTAGGTTTTGCATATAAAATTAGTCAAAATAGGTCATAGACAGTAAAGTAGGTTTTCTCCATGCATGAACACATTTAGAAAACTCAAAAATAGCTACTCTTAGAAGTACAAATCAATTATTTCATAGAAGACATTAACATAAAAAGTGGACACTAGCACCATAACACTACTATTTAAGGTATGACACTATTGTCTACAAGGTTTTCTAACATTAGGATGATGTTTGTGCCACCCAGACCAAATCTTGTACTAGTTTTTAGATTTTAAATCCTTCATCTTAGTTAGTTTCTAGTCAAGTACTTATTTATGTCATTCATTACTATTATTAGAAATATCAAATCAGGTCAATTCTTACATAAATTAGTTGTTATATTTATTATTATTTCTTCCCTAATATATTGTACTCAAACCCTTTAACAACCTAGGGATTAAACTCCATTACCCTTAAAATTTAAATCATTTGGTGAACCCAATTTACTTCGAATACAACTCAAACCCAAACCCTAGATGCTACTAGGATTTGTATCCTTTTTTTTCCTATTTACATTGGTTGTGTTAGAATTTTTAGATTTCATATATATATATATATATATATATATATATATATATATATATATATATATATATATATATATATATATATATATATATATATATATATATATATTTAACATCCCTTTTTCACTTGGTTTTCTATATGCCATCTAAAAAATTTCTCTCTCTTCCCTTAAGAAGAAGTGTTAGGCTTAGTGGTAATCCTATTGAGCATACCCATATTCCTTCTACTCAAGATTATACCATGGACAAAGAAATAATTACAGATCCTTTAGTTGATTTTTCACACCTTGATTATGTGAACTTGAATTATAATTCATTCGAACATGAGCAATATAATCAGGACAATAATGATACATAGGGAAGGACTCGAGACACACTCCTTCCCCTTGATACAAATGATATTATAATCAATAAATATGTCTTACATAGTCTCATAGATAGACTTTGAGAATGGCCCCATTATCATGCACAGATTTTATGAGCCATAATGGAAATAAAGACAAAAAACATTATTGGTCAATATTCTAATCCCATATATACTAATATTATTTCACCTACTATAGGAGAAACTTAGATTTTACCACAACCTATTCTCACATGGTAACCTTAAACAATAACAATACCTCTCATGGCTAGTATACACTCTTCATCTCCTGATGTACAATCCATTATGCATGAGATCTAGTCTCTATAGGCTAAGATGTTACATCTTGAGTAGGGTACTACTAGGCCATCACGTGCCTTGGATTCTCATGTTATTTTACATACACCATTGTTACAACACATAACAACAACTCCTTTGCCATTTATATTTATAGCACCAATCTTGCTTTGTATAATGGTAAGGGTAATCCAAATCATCATCTATAAGATTTTTATGCAACATGTTTGGACTATGTGTCCAATGATTGGCTCTTGACCAAGTTGTTCCCATGTAATCTAAAGGACTATGGTTTACAATGGCTCTACGATCTTCCATATCAGTCTATCACAATATCCAATCCATTGAAGGATATATTTTTGCCACACTTTTCAATCAACATCAGTGATAAGGTGTCATATGCTCAAGTGGCTCAACTT
>JARHVA010000925.1:3145000-3307500 GCA_037957365.1 Torreya grandis | reverse complement strand
TTCAAATTTGAGTTTCAAAAAGGCATGGACACTTGTATTAGAGGATGGATAGTATAATCAACGCTATTATCCAAGTTGAAATGTAATCATCGAGAAACATAAAAGGTTGTTGAAGCTTTGTAACTAATAATGAAGGATATGTATATATATATATATATATATATATATATATATATATATATATATATATATATATATATATATATATATAAGTTTATTTTAGGCTATAGATGATCCAAATAATAATAATAATAATAATAATAATAACAATAATAATAATAATAATAATAATAATAGGGTCAGACTATAAGATAAGTATTTTGGACCAATAAAGTAGCAAATGTTAGCCTATTAGTTGCCAGAAAGGTCAATAAATGAAGGGTAGAATCATGACTGATATTTTTTAAGTGTACAAGACTAGTTTAACATATAAATCTAAATTTAAGCATATACATTCACCCTGCCTACCCCATCCCACTCCCCCCCTCCCCCCCCCCCTCCGCTTTATCTAGTAATACATAACAATAAAAGTATAGGTTTAAAGGAAATAAATGCATATATTGGTGTGTTAAAAACACCTTACTTTGCTTAAGCCTTGTTTATAATTTTATGTGTGTATTACTTGCAACCAAAAAAAATTATAGATGTAATTAATGAATATAATTTGAAAATGAATAATTGAGAATTACTTGAAAGAGAAGAGAGGAAGGAAGGAGTACACTTGTGTGTCGATGCAACCATATTGCCCATTGATAGTTTGCTTTGGTAATGATGATCTATATTTGAAGCATTAGAGAGAGGTTCACAAATGAACCTTAGATATATGAATAGGTGAATTAGAGGGTGGTCATGCCCCAAATCTAGTATGAGTGTGATTTTTTTAAGTCCATCAAGGGATTAGAATCTCAATCGCACAACTCTAGTGTATCATAACCTAGACAATCTCACTTAAGTCAAATGGTATAACCATATCAACTTGCAATAATATAAAATAGTTCCAATCCCATCAAGAGAAAAAAATCTCAATTGCACTAATCAAATGAGCTAATTATTATAGTAGATAAAGTTCAAACAGTGCATCTTGGTAGAGTTGGTGCATGAATATTGGTATAGTGTGAATAATTTATCTATAATTTTGGTACATTTGCATGGCATATGTACCTCAAATGTGTCTCAAATTAAATTATATGTCAAAATTTAACCTTTAATTTATGTAATATGTATAATATGTATCACAAATCTGAAAAACTCTATTCAAAATTTGTGTCAAACATATAAAATTTTGTTACATATGTATATTTGAATCATGTAAAATGAATCAAATTATATCAATTATGTCAATGGTATATATGTGGAATCATGTCTCTATGACATGCCCCCAATCATATGCCCACTCTTTTGAGGAGAGGGGAATGAAAAATTGAGTCACCTTATCTCAAAATCACAAGACATCTATGTTGTATTTGTGTGACTCATGTATTAAAAAAACATATAGTAGTATCATGTCGATGTATATATATCAATGAAGCTAGTGGTGTGCATACATAATAAACCCTAAGATATATGATGTGTATCATGACAACATCTAGAAGATGACAAGCTCAAAAAATATCCAAGCACACACATAAGAGTAATCAAATGTATTTCAAAGAGGGATCTAAGGAGACTATAAACAAGGGGCATGCTCAAATTTTACACACTCAATGGGAGGACATGCAAATGTCCACACCAAATAAATAATCAATATTCATGTGGAAAAAAAGCAAGGAACATGTTCATATGTTACATAGGCAAGACAAAGTAGCAACAACAAGTACTTGAAAATAATCCATATGAAGAAATAAATTAAATGAAATAGAATAAACTGGCATAAGTATGTCATACTAGTCCCTGCATACATATGTTAGCAAAGTGTCATGTAAATTATCTTATCAATTAAATTATGTGAGACGGCAAAATGAGTATAGACATGTGTAAATATTACTATACAATATCAATGTGATAATGTAAATGATCATAAAACAATAGAACATGTGTCAATAATAATCATATAAAAGTAATATGGTCCTAACATAGTGTGTCACATGTGTAAAAGAAATGTCAAAAATTTATACACTAATTTATCATGGGTCTCATGTATTACTATATTTTGGCTTTATCTAAATTTTTGTACATAAATGATATGTTACCTATTAACATTAAGTATACAACATATGCAAAATGTAGTAAACATGTGAAATGCTAAATATTTTTGTATTTTGGATTTATCTAAATATTTTCATTTTTTCTTGATTTTGTTTTAAATTTTTAAATATTTTAAAAAAATGAAAAGAGAGTGCTAGCTGATGTTCCCATCTAATGGATTTTTATATGGTGTTATATAATCTAGATATGGAATAGTAAACAAGTCATCCTACCAAGGATCATGTATATGTGTCAAATATGGAACTTGAGAATCTAAAATACTCTATGTATGCCTCATAGGACTCTGTGGTTATGAGATAGTAGTATAAGGTGTGGTGGTTCATAGAACATGGTTTTCATTGCTCTGTGATTTCATTTGTGTAATATTGAGTCTTTTTACCCATTTTGAAACATGGTGCTTAGTTATCAATAATTGGCTAGGTCATGTTGTAAATGAGGATCTCAAAGAGTTCAGTATAGATCTTTGGTGCAATGGCCTCTCAAGTATTGGTTTCCTAGAAAAGTGGATTCCCTGTTATTTATCCTTTTGTACATGATTAAACTTATTAGGTTGTATATTTATCTATTGTGGAATAAATTTTACTTACTGTAAAGGATATTAATATTGAACCCTTGAAACTGTAATTATCGAGTTAGCATGAATACATTTAAGACACCTATGTACTATCAAATTTATTGCACATATATTATGAATCTAATGTCATTGCAATGACATATCAAAGAATCATGTGTGTGGTATAACTAACAATTTATGGTCAGATGTAATGGACTAATTTTTAGATTTAAATCAATATCACAAAAAAATTATTATCTTCTCATCAAATTATTTTAATGTTTTAATTAAATAAATTAAATTACCTTGTGTGTATGCTAAATATGTGAGTATTGTCATGGTACATACATTCTCACTAAAACCATTATCAATCATAACATTGTGTATAGATTAATGATCAATATATATCCTAATAAATAAATAATGAAGATTTGAGTTATCATCCACAATCTCAATTTCATCATATGAAATATATGGCCTTTGAATAATATGAGGTATCTCACATATAAGTGTATCAATAATCTTATATAATGGGTGACCATTAAGTGGTGGAAGAGGATGTGCATGATATGCCATTTGCACTTTTGGTGTTTCCTTAGAATGATATTGTAATGGATTGTTAAATATATTTTTATTTTGATGATCATTGAGTTGTGATCCCAAATACATTAGAGAATCATCATAGTGAATTGGTCACTATCAATATGATCTAGTATCTTATGCTTCAATTTAAAACATATTTTCTTAGAATGTCTCACACATTGGTGATAGTCAAAATAAGTATTGGCATCATATCCTTTTGGTATAGGTCAACTCGTATCAACCACCAAAGGAGGAGGAAGAAATATGAGATGACACTCAAAAATTTTAGAAGTAATAAAGCTAAAGACTTAGGTAATCATGTAAATTATCTCTTAAATTTATTGGATAATATAAGATAATTAAGTTGTTGGAACACTACATTAACTATTGTGATTGTTTCCTGTTTAGACTCAATAAGTTTGACCTTATAGCTTGGTTTGATATGAAACTTTGTATTGGATGTATTTGATGTGTTTTCTACATATTTAATCTTGTTCAATGAAATAAGTTTTATTTCTCTATATTGAACAATATGACATAAGTCATCAAAATATTTGAATTTATTAAAAATAATAGACTCATGTAAGAAAGCAAGAAAACTTTTCTTTAAAATATCTTGAAGATTTTTAACTTACATTTGATTTGTCATTTTGGCCAACATGGCATTATACCTCAAGACATATTCATTAATTTTCTCATTGGTTCCTTGTTTGATCTTGGTAATTTTTGCATATGACAACTTTTTTGTGATGTTGATTTACAAATGTGCTAAAACATGATCTACTAAAGGCCTAAATTCTCTCATGGATTGTGTTGGTAAATAATAGAACCATCTTAGAGCATATAGATTTAAAAATTTTGAAGATAATTTGATCAAAATTTTATCATTTGAAACATAATCAAGGCATGTTTCATAGAAAGATCAGAAATGTTGTGCATAATCACTCTTGCCATCATCAAATATGAACTCGAGTGTAATAAAACCAATTGAAAAAGGATAAAATGATATTTTAGGTGCCAGAGGATTATGAAATACATATTTTTATAGTGTTTCATCACATCTATGACTTTTTTATCTCATATTTTATCTGATACTAGAGATATTTCTGAAAAGATATACCTACTTAAGATCATTAATTTGTATAAGCTACTTATAAAGGAAAAAAATAATTTACAAAATTTATTATTGAATATATTTTATATGTACCTTAATAAAAATATTTTATCATGTTCTCAATTATGAATGATAATTTCATTGTAACTTTGCTTAAGGATAATTGATCTATTAAAATTCAAATTGGTTCCCTAATTGCTGAAAATGTTTAATATAATGGTTTATACATATTGTTTTCTTCTTTTAAATGTTATTTTTAAGCACATATTTAGAATGAATCATTATCATGATATGAAATATTAAGACATGTTAAGTTTATATGATATATCTTCTCATAATCTTATTATTGGTATTCCTTCTATTTTATCACATTATGAATCTTGTGATGGATGATTACATGGTCAGCAACATACATTAAGTTTATGATTGGTATAAAAGACAAAACATCAAGCATAAGAATGTTTAGATCCTTGAAAAATATGTTTTTAAGTCCTTTATAGAACCCCTTCAATGTTCTTCATTTGATGAACTTGATTTTCATGTTTTTCCTTATAATAAAACTAGAACCCTAGAATAAGTTGATCTTTTGTTTGATAACTTTGAGTCTAAGGAACATGTAGAGTTTTATTTTCAATCTAAAAGACCTAAATCAACAAAATATCTAATTCAGTCTTCTAGTATTGATAATCTTAATAAACTAACTAAAAGTCAATATTTTTATCATGTTTTAATTAATATGTATGAATGTGAACTTTAATCTTTTGAAAAAATTATTCAAGATGATAGTTGAAATAGTATTATGCAAGCTAAATATAATGACTTAATTAAAAATTAGACTTAATATCTTGTCACATCTCTACTTAAAAAGAATATTGTTATTTTTATGTGGATTAATAAAATCAAATATAATTCAATTGGTAAAATTAAAAAAAATTAAAAAGATTAGTCATTCATGATTTTACTCAGAAACTTAGGATTGACTATGTTAAAACTTTTACTCATGTAGTAAATTTTTTTAATTTTTAGATTAATATTGTATCTTACATATTAGAACAGTTAGAGTATACACCAAATAGATGTCAAAAAATATATTCTTGAATAGTAATTTAAAATAAAAAATCTATATGACTTAACCTAAAAGTTTCACTGACCATAACAAAGAGAATTTTATTTTTAAGTTAAATATTTCATTGTATGGTTTAAAACAATCTCCTCGAGCTTGGTATTCTAAAATCACTAGTTATTTTAAAGAACTACACTTCTCTAACTCTTATTTTGATAATGATCTCTTTATAAAAATTGAAAGTGGTCATATTATTTTAGTTATATTATGATCTTATTATTGGTGATCTAATCAGTTTAATTTTCAAATATAAGAATAATTGAGTCAAATGTTTGAAATTATTGATTTAGGAATTCTTTATCATTTTTTAAGAATAGTTATATTTTAAGATAAAATTTTAATTGTGATATCACAATCTCAGTATGCACATAATCTTCTTGTTAAATTTAATATACTTGATTTTAAGCCTAAATCTACTATTATTAAATTTGGTGTTAAGCTTGATTCAAAACATGTGTGTGACAAAGCTAACCCCACACTTTACAAACAACTTATTAGTAGTATGATTTATTTGACTATTACTATGTCAGATATTTCACTTATTGTAGATGTTGTTTTTGTATTCATGCATGATCCATATTTGGATCAATGGAAATTAGTTCATGATTTCATTGATTCTTTGTTATAAAAAATGATTGATATATTTTATTTTATTGTATTCTTCCATTGATCACACCAAAATATATATTTATTATGATTTTGACCAAACTATTGATATTATAGGTCAAAAATTTATTTTTAAATATATGTGTAAGTTTGATGTAGGTGTTATCACTTGGATCAATGACTCACTATCTCTATCTCTTATATTGAAATAGAGTATAACTATAAAGGGTGTTAGGAGAACTTCATTTGGATGTTTCTCACAATATCATTCTTTTTTGTGATAATCAAAATTACATAGCTTGGGTAAAATATCTAGTGCAACACTAATTAACTAATCATATTGAATTTCATATACATTCTATCTAATAGAAGCTACTTAATGATGATATTGATCTACATTTCTATGCTATGGATAAATAAATGGAAGATATCTTCACAAAACCACTTGGTGTTATAAAGTTTTGTTAGTTTCATATAATACTAGGTCTCTTAGAGTTGCCATTGAGAGGGAGTGTGCATGACAATATCACTTACTAATGGTCATGTGTTTCCTTATTCTTCTCTATACTTATTACTATTATAAAGTATTGTAATAAGTCATTACATATGATTTTTTAAAACTTCATAAATTCTGAGTTTACAATATGCCCAATACTTAGAAGTATATATTTTAATGGAGATGCTTATGTTATAAAAGACTACAAATATGTTTGGTTGATTATTCATGAGAAACTATGATATGTAGTTTCACAATCATACCAGCCTAAACTTACTTTGATTAGTTTATAAATTATATTTTTTTTGTTTCAAAAGATAATGTTTGGTATGATGAAGGTTTTTAAATCCTTTAAATTTTTATATAGTATATTATTTTATTAAGGTGACTATAACATTTATCTCCATTTAACATTAAAGGGAGTGTTACAATAATTAATGTCTAAGTGGTGCTACTATAGACCCTTAGTACATATTAGGTAATTAAATAATATTGATTTATTATTTATTAACATAGATTGAAAACTTCATGTAAATAAATAATAAAATATATATATTTATTATTTACCAATTATTTATGGAAAAATGTTGAACACATTAATTATAATGGTTACCTCATTTCATTCTTATTATAAATAAGGTTTTACCCATTTGGTAAAATATATCAATGTATGTAACAATACATGAAAATAATATTTATATGTGACAAATATTTCTATGAAGAGCTTTGTAAATAAGATTGATACAGAAAAGAAGTGAGAAGGAAGTATTTTTATTGGAATAAATAAGATTCTTTTATATGAATAATCATTGTGGGTTTTTTACCTCATTTTGAGATTTTCCCACCTATATATGTGTCACTATGTTCTTTGCATATTGATTTTGTATCTAGATCCATTTATTACATTTTTAATTCTCTCACAATATTTTTGTTAAAATGTTAATATAATTTATAGCAAGAGGAAACTTTAGAAAAATATATATATTTATTATAATCCTCTGTATTTTTTGATGGACTACTTAAAATTTTACCGTCCATTTAATGTGTCCTCTTTAACAAATTGATTGTATTTCATGACTATGAATGCCTAAATTTGAAAGTCGACCTTGCTTGTCGTGATTTTTTTTTATGACAATTATCTACTCAAATGATGTAGGTGTTCTACTTCTAATGGTGATCTATGAAAACTTCACGAGACGTGTACAATTTTTTCTTTCTTTCAAACTAAATATATTTTAATGTAATGAGATCTTTTATAGCCTTTTGATTTGAGCTTAGGAGTATTACTTCTTTATTTTTTTTAATATATACATTTTATTTTCCTTTTTGGATGGATAAATTCCCATGGCCTCTATGTTGCTTTTCAAGTCAAGATTTTATGTTTCTTGGTTATGCTTGTGTTCTCCTTCCTCAGTCATTTGAGATGGATCTTGAAATATTTCTTTCTCTCATGATTTATTGAGAATTCTTTTGAGGATTTCTATGTGCAAATGTAAACAAGTGTAACGTCAATGGAGGGAAAGGTATTTATACAACAAAGGAAATAGGAATATGATATTCAAATGCTTCTCTGAAAAATGAGGTTGTATGGCTTGAAAGGAGTGCTAAATTAAGGATTGTGTGCATATGTTTTGGATATTCATTTTTTGATGTTAGTTTTGGTCAATCATATAAATATTTCTTCTAAATTGGCATGTGGTGCATTATATATGTTTTAATAGGTTTTGTTGGATATCTAACCCCTATTTTTATTGGGATAACACATGTTTCAATCATGTATTTTTTCACTAAAGAATTCGATGAAATCTACAGATTGTATTGATAGATGTCATATGTCATTAAAATTTATCCATGTATCTATCAGGGATTCTTCGAGTCCATCCCTTGAAATACTTTGTCATTGCCCATCACCATCACCACCTAGTTCACCTTTAAATCTTTCATTGCTTTTATATTTTGTATAGCCTTTCCTTTCCCCACCACTTCATGACTGCTCAATCTAACCATGGAACATAAGATCTCCTCCTTACAAAGCTCATTTTAATGTTGTATGAAAAAATGTGCCACCTTATTTTCCGTCGCCTCCACACAAAAAATAATATTATTACTATTTAATATTTCGTAAAAAAAAATTACACAAAATCAATATTCATTAAATTTTGAATAAAATATACTTATCACTTTACAAAAATCTGTTTTACCAAAATATAAAATCGCATATCTTCCTAGATACTGCTAGTAATATTTTTTACATACTTCTCGTAATATTTTTGGAAGGCTTATGCCTATGCCACATTTTTGTTTGAATATTAATGTGGCAGCTCCATTTGGTCTCTAATATGGACCATACTCTTAAAAACAAAGATAAAACGTGGATTGATCGAACGATGACATTACACTGACATACAAAATTTATAACGGAGATAAGAAACGTGTTGCAATGTACAAATGTGTATAAAACAAACACTTATGATATTACAGGTGTTTCAATATAAGAGGCAGAAATAATATCAACCGAAAGAAGAGCTACGTGGCAGCAGGAGAGGAAATCAGAAAGCGTAACAGGGTTAGGTTTAAGCGTTTACGCAATACAATGCTAAGGATGAAAAAATTATGGAGTTCAACTTTAATGGTTGCACGCCACCTGTAAATCTGCATTAAAAGTAGAAACGCCAAACCCGTTCCCAATGTCTGCATAACATCTGGAGATGGAGAATGACGGTGGGAATGATAAGTCAAATTTTAATCAAATTTGAAAAAGCGAATCTAATCCCAAATATTTTGTATGTTAAGATATGTTTTTTATACATAAATAATAAATCCTTAATTATATTGTAAGGTAGAAAATAAAAAATAAATGATAAGTATTCATAATATTTTCATGAAATGATTTGATGAAATTTATGATGGTTTTTATGGCGAAGGTTGATTTTAATATAATGATTAGAAAATACAAATTAAATCGTTTTTCGTTTATAAGTCTAAAGTTTTTTTTGGAAATCCATACCAATTTTAAGTTTAAGATATGGTTTTTTTAAATTCATGTTTGTATAACGTGTTATAATGCATACACATTATAATGTGTATGTGTTATACACATTATAACACATACACATTACTTAATAATAGTATATACACTATAAAAATAATATGTATTAAAAAAAAAATATTTACCATAATAAAATTATATGGAATATATTATAACCCGGTGCATGGCTAAAGAGAGACATTAGACCACCATTTGTCATGTTTATAAGAAATAATACATCAATGCATGTCATAGTAAATTGTTAGCACAAATATTATAAGCGTGTTTTGTTAGTGTGTGAGTTGTTATAATGAACTCAAACTAGTTGAGTAAGTTGGTTGAGGAAGTTAGAGGTCCATTAATGGCATTTTATATGCAAGGCAATTTATCAATAAGATGTTGTGTTGTGACTAACTAATGAAATATTATTTTCTGAGTTTTACTCGTACCACTTCAAACAGTGGTATCAGAGTAGGTTCAATAAACATCTTTGAAAATTAGGCCTTGATTGTAATATGGCTAATTAGTGCAAACCACATGAGAAATCCTTTTTATTTGATACGTATTTCATCTTTTATGACAATAGAAGTGTAGTTGTAGACCACATGCAATCTTGCTATAATTTGTTTTTTCATAGACTAAGTTCTAATTTTGCATGAGGATTTGAAAGTTTTTCCAAGTTGTGCATTTCAGAAGTTGTACACCGAGCTATACAACTGATATCTAGTGGTCATACAACATAAGGGCTTGCTTTATATGTTTAGATCTTGGCTTGACATAAGATTGAGTTGCATAGACTAGTGGATTACATTTGGCAGACTCTCTTCCACACAATATGCAACATTGACTCTCCTCAGCGATTACATATCTCGATGACCACTCAACATTGATCCTCCTAACTTGAACGTCCCTGCTTGGCTCACACCAATCTCCACCTTGGTTTGCATCACTTGGCGAGATCTACCAATGCACAAACTATGGTTCCAACTTAGGTAGATGCTAAATTTTAACCTCCATGCTAAAGTAGAGCCAAAGGCTCAAACACATGCATGTCAAATTAATCAATCATCAATACATGAAATTATTCAATGTGATATTACAAATATATAGTAGTTATAGTTTCATCCCCTATAACCACTTTCTTCAATATATGTGAGTTGTTTTAACAACTCACTAATTCACACAAACTTATAATCTATCTTAAGATATCCTAATCATATTTTAATGTTCTTGTTAGTCACATAACAATCACTTACATAAATATTTTATTCACTTCACTTACTATTTTCTCACACACACTCAATTAACTAATGTGAAGCACTAAACACACATGTGAGGACTAATTCCTAACATTCCTTCGCTCAATACGAACATGGGAGAGAACTTTATTCTATAAATTTAACATCATTTTTAACTTTACTATTTTGTTGTCTGCTTCCTATGATTTTTCAAAGTGTCACTCAACAAGTTTGACATTGTAGCACAAGTTTTGATTTGTGTTAGATTTCCCCCTTGCAATGTAAAATATACTCCCTTTTTACAAATTTTCACCACTTTGATAAAATCTCCCCCCCTAAAAATATTTACTCACCTTTTAAAAAATCACCCTTTAAATCCTTATTTTAAAATTATTTTGAAGGAAATTTTGAGTAAAAATGTACAATTTTAAGATGTTTGGGGATTGAAATCTTGACCTCTAAAATACCAAATTTCCTTCACAAAACTTAATATCCAATCATGTTATCAAGCCTTCTAATTATAAATATGTGAAAATTAACTTTTAACTTAGAGTGCTCACAAAATTCATTTTAAAATAAAAAAAATGTGTCCCCTGATTAGGGTTACCTTGGCTATAAGACTATTGAATTCAATTTGGAGTTAGCTAGGGCCATTGTGAGTTACATAGAACAAAAAATGAAATACCTTGCCAAAGGAGATCCATGATTCCAGGGTGAGTTAGATGCCTTGGACATAGTCATGAGGGTTGTGTTGTGCACATCAATTAGTTATGGGCAATATTGTTTGGAGAAACCATGGAGATCCCATGCTTGCCAATTCAAAATGAGGTCTAACTCGCAAGAGGAGTCCAGTCGATCAAGATGCAACTTTTGATGTCAAGATGAGGGGTCTGTAGGAGGCTTCACAATCATGTTTTGATAGATTGGAACAAGTCATAGTCAACGTTTTATAATAGATCAGATCATCAATACTGTCTGAGTCGAAAGGAAGAGAAATGTTGTAGGTGGTCTATGGATGAACAAAGAGGTCATTGGGTTTTGAGATGGGGTTGAGGTTGGATTTATACACTGAGGAACTCAGAGGAGTCTATCAAGTTAAGTAAAGCTAATTTAGAGGATGTGACAATATAAGGTAAAATTTATGATATGAATGAAGTTATTACAAGGTGAGTTGGGAAGACTGAGTTCATAAGGTTACTTGGAGTGCCTGAGTCTAATGTGAGATCAATCTCACAACGATTACTTGTTGAGTTATTTCAATTATGATCTAGTCAAATAATAAGACTTGTCAAATCTTAAATCAAGGGTGTTTTAGGTGGATTCTACTGCAAACAGTACCCTTGAGTTGAAACAAATTAGGATCTATGTGTTGTGTTGATTTTCCACCAAGCCATAGAGGAGGAGAGCATAGTCGAGTTTAGATGAGGATCACCAAAGTGCAAAGGAAGGGAACTTGTCAAGGTACGAATCAAGCATAATACAACTTCATGAAAAGCAACAATATAATCCAGAAGCCAAATACTTAGGGTCGATTCTAAATAAGGCTCAATCTCAATCCTAATACATTATGAAATTATAATGCTTCCAAACCTTAGTAGATTGTATAACTTGATAATAGTATGTAATACTCTAGAATAACACTAAAAAAGACCAAATTTTCTCCAAAAAATGTTACAAGAGAAAGATGTCTCGAATAAGTGCTCACACATACAAACCAAATTAGGCTAAACACCAAAACTTAATTTACAAGGAAATAAGCAAATGATTGCCAATGGGGTTGTACATGGTCTGCACTACTAACCCGTTAACAAACACATATGCAAAAAAGGAGGACTGATGAATAATGGAATTTTCACGTGGTCCACACTACATATCCATTTTTTACCTCCTTATTTTAGAGAGGCCCCTCATAGAACCTGAGAAGTGTGTGCAAGTCTATGACCAAGTGTTTGTCAGGTGCACATTTTTTAATCTCATGAGATTAATATGTGAAAGTCTATGATAAAGTGTGGGACTTATGGAGAGGATTATCAGTAAGATCCTAGTGGTGGAATGTGCACAAATGGGGGAGTGTTGTGAGCTCTATATAGAGGAACGAATGAGGAGTACATTTAGTTGTGCAAAGGTTGTACATGGATCATTCACCCTTTCTTGAAGAGTAATGGTCTTCGTTTCATCAGTGTGTAGTTGGGGGAACTACACGTGAAGTTGTTGAAAGGTGTACAACTTAGCTTGATCAATATATTTCCCAACCTTGACCACTATGAAAATTTGATGTGTGTTATGGGGGGTGCATGTGTATGTCACTTCAATGGTTTGGTATTTATCTATAGGGCATAAGTGTTTGGAATCCAAATCAGAAGGACGTTGTGTCACTGTTGGCTCAAGAAGTATTGGAGTGCAAGGCTTGAGAAGTTCCACGTTGAAGACTAGGTACATGACCAAGTACTGAGGTAGATTAAAAATGAAGGCATTCTCACAAGTTATGTGCAAAATGGTGTAATGACCATATTGTAAAGACTTGATCTTCTAGTGTGGACCTTTGAATTACTCCTTTTGAAGTTATAACCAAACTTTATCACCAACTCAAAATGAATGAGGTATGCGATGTGCATCATTCCCTTCCTTGTACTTTGTTGAGTGTGAGTGAGAAATGGTGAACTTAGTATGAATAGACTAGATATATCATAAAAACTTATCAACTTTGTATGATTCCCATTCTTGTATGCATGACTCAGTGCCTAAAAGTGTGTAATAAGAGATGTCTAGGGGTGCCAAAGCTTGAAACCCAAGAAATGTCTATAATGGACTATGCCCAGTAGAGCTATGAAGATCCATATTATAGGCATGTTGAATTTCCAAGAGATTATCATCCCAAGTGTGAGCATGTGCATAGTTGTAAATTCATATAAGATAAATAAGTGTGTGATTAACCATTTTGGTTTTCCCATCTGGTTGAGGATGAAAATTCATTGACCGATCCAGTTGTGTACCCATAAAATCCCATAATGCTTGCCAAAAATGACTAACAAAGTGTGGATCATGTTCAAAGATGATAGATGTCGGTATCCCAAAACAAACCCAAACATGGTTGAATAATGCCTATGTAGTGCTAGCTACGTCAATGTATTTCTTGATTATGACCATGATATCCATCTTAAATAATTGATCCACTAAAATGAACACAATGTCATGTTGTCATCTCATTATAGGTAGCCCAATCATGAAATCCATGATGATAGATTCCTATGGTCTGGATGGAACCAATAGAGGTGCATAAAGTCCTAGTTTCCTCTTCATGGGTTTGGAAATGTAACAAATAATGCAAGACTTGATGTGGTGTTCCACATTTGTTCACATGTGCAGTCAGTAAAGGTGTGACTATAATGCATCTAAAGACTTTATCACATCAAAGCACCCTGAGGTCTTAGTATAATGTGTCTCCTAGATGAGTTGTTGGCAAGGTACATCAGATGGAACACAAAGATGACCAAGTTTGTAGAGATGATGGTCATAAAATTAGAAATATAACACTTATTTACCTTATGTAAGGTAGGCATAAGTTATTGTGAAGTCCTGATTAGCTGAGTAGAGGGGTACCGAGTCTACAAATTTATGACCATGTGTATCTAGCACCATGATGAGTGTGTGAACCGACAATCAACTAAGGTAATTTGTGAATTTATTGTCCTCCCTTTTCTTTTGCTTTATCATGAGATGTAACTATTGTAGGTAAGTCATTTATTTCATGTGGTGCACACTTTCTAGCTTGTTCTATGACTAAAAGAACTGAGTGGTTTATGGTCTAAATGAACAATAATCTCCTTCCTAAGAATGTAGTATCACCATTGTTTGATTGCTTACACAATATCATACAGTTATTTCTCATAGGTAGAGTATATTTGCATTGTGTCACTGAACATCTTTGAGTGATATGTAATTATATGTCCATTGTATGAGCATTTTATCGAGTGCATAGTTAAATGCATTAATGTGAATTTTGAAGGTCTACATAATGTTAGGCATTGCGAGTAAAGACACTACCCAAATACATTGCTTGATCATGTTAAAAGTGCATTATTTTTCATGAGTCTAATCAAACTTGACTCTTGCATGTGTTGTCTAGGTGAGGTCCCAAGAGATGTGTGATAAACCAAAGACAAACCTATGACATAAGTTAGCAAGTCCAAAAAAACTCCTTAATTCTCTAAGATTGTATGGAGTAGGCCAATCTTAGATCACCTTAATCTTCTCTAGATCTACTCTGATGCTAGGGTGGTCAATGATGTATCCCATGTATTGGATTTACATTATGTTGAAGGTACACTTTATTAAGTTTACTTGTAATTTGTGTTGATGTAAAGTGACTAGGACACACGAGATGTGCTCCATATGCTCCTCCCAAGTCTTGCTACAGATGAGGATTTCATCCAAGTAGATAATGACAATGGGGTTCAATAAGGGCTTGAGTAGATCATCCATCAAGTGCATGAATGTGGTTGGTGCATTGGTAAGGCCAAAAAGAATAACCAACCATTTGTACAATCTTTATCATGACTTTAAAGCTATCTTCTAGACATTTTTAGAATGAATTAGAACCTGATGGTAACCTGACTTTAGATCTATCTTGGTAAAGTATTATGCACCTCAAAAATGGGCCATAAGGTAATCAATGCGCAGGAGTGGGTACCAATTCTTCACCATGATTTTGTTGAGTGCATGATAGTCTATATAAAGTTGTCAAAAACCATCCTTATTAAGTGCAAGGACTATCAGACTCCTTCAAGGCAAAGAGGTTGGCCTGATCTTACCCTAATTGAGGAGATCTTGTATCTAGTGTCAAACTTCATCATTCTTCCAAATTGATCTGTGATACATGGTCTATTCAAAAGAAGGGATCTAAAGACCAAATAAATGTGGTGTTTTAATTTATAGTGTGTTGGAAGGCATTTAGGGTCTGTGAAGACTTCACTTTGTTGCTCTATTAACTTGTCAATTTGTTTTTACTACAATGGCATGTGAGTATTGTGCACTGCCAAGGAGTACTTTGTCAATTTCTACTATGCATGTGTGTTAGGGTGAACCATGAGTAACATGAAATTTTATGTGTCTGATATGAGCTTGTGACACTACTTGACAGAGACCAAGGTGACTTTGGTCGAGGGTATTGACTCAAAGATTATGTAGAAGTGATCTTGTACATGAATAACCCACTATTGTGGCTTGTCTTGATATATAGCTTTGTGGTTGAATATATATGATCTTCTTAGTAAAATCGTGTAGACCTCTAGAGGTGTGATGTCATAGGTGATGTTGTCCTCCATCATCTTGACTTTGTACTAAAAAGTGCATTTTCACTAGACCTGTATATCCTTTCCTTATTGTATCCACCCAATATAATAAGGCTTAGGGTGCATATATAAATTAAGACCAAGGTGTTCCATAGTGGATTACATAATGATGTTATTTTGACTGTCACTATTGATGATGACGTGGAGAGGCTGACCTTTTACCCAAAATTTGGTGTGGAAAAGGTGTTCACACTCTTCAAAGATGTTAATCATGGTGGAGATCGTACTTAGACAAGAGGCATCTACATTAGTGTTTTCCATCAAAGTGGGTTCTAACGTGGATTATGTGAGAAGGAACTATTGCATGTGACATTTAGAGTCATAATGGGTAGATGAGTGATGGCTATGGAACCACTTGTCACTCGACTTCTTTTTTTCTTTGTCTAAAGTAGAAGGCATTGGAGCCATTGAGTGTTGTGCAGCCTTATGGTGTTGATCTCCTTTCAAAGAGGTGTAGTTCTTTATCATAAGAGGCAATGATGTGGAGTTATATGGTGACAAGGCCTTGCGTACTACGTTAGATGAAGAGGTGACCCACTACTTCATTTTTGCTTTGTCTTTAAGCTTGGAGATGTTACCATATGCATACTCTAATGTGTCAAAAGTTAATAACTCCATCTTCACATAAAGATAAGGTGAGATTTCGCTTATGTATTTCAACACTCTATGTTATTTGCTCAAGTTCTCTTGCAGGTGTCCATAGAAGTCATGGAATATGTTGTAGTCTTTCACAGACTAATATTTACACTAGAATAGTTGTTATAAATTAATGTATTCATCTTCAATGTGTTGAATAGGGTAGTATTCCTCCTTCAATGCATCAACAAAATCTTTTCAATATTTTATTAGAACACACTATTTCATACACTATACAATGAAGCTTTCCCACTAGTGAATGACTAAAATGGACATCTTCAATACTGTGAAGGTGATATTCTCATCATTAGTGAAGTAATTAACAAAGAAGTATGCCTTGAGTTGTTGAATATAGGAATCTAATGTTTTAGCATCAATTTTTCCTTCAAATAGATGAATGTCAAGATTGACTTATATTTTGAAGGGGTTTTTTTTATGAAATTGTGGTGGAGCATGTTTTTGAGATGAAGAAGAGGATGTCAGGTTGAATTATATTATTAACTTGTAGAACTAACTAAAAATTTCAATGTGCTATGCCTCTTGAGCATCGACAATGAGCTTTTGAATATTGGGGGTTGCCTCAAGTTGATTCTGGACATTAACCATCTTACTTTTGCTATGACATTATGATGGAGTCTCTAAAATAGAATTGACTAATAAACCTTCTCTTTCTCATTGTGCTCTTATGGTTACAGGCAAAGGAAAATGGAATAGAGTAAAGATCTGATAATAGTTGATCTATACTGCAGGGCCCAAGATCGAGATGTACAGGGGATAACAAAGTTATGTCTATGCAGAGTGAATATGGAATGAAGTATTCAAATAGTTTAATCAAAACAAATTCAAAATGGAGCAGAAGTCTTACTTGCAGGAAATGCAATTTTTATTCATTAACAAATAATAGGGGAGAGAATATAATGGCTATAGAGCATGTATACAAAGTAGGTGCACATAGGAGAGATTTTTATGTTATGATTATATACCAAGAATTCAATTATAATACATTAAGGTTTTTATTTCATCCTTTGTTGTTATTCCTAAAAAATGCATATGTTACACATATATAACATGCAGAATACAAGAGTTGTATTAACTGTTATTTTTTAATCAACCTCCATGGCAGGCATGGTAGCTGAGTTTTCCTTGGCAAAAATGGTCAGAATGATTAATGTTATAACCATTCCCAACAAACCCCCTTTGTTGGAAACAAAAGGGAAAGGCACAAGATTTGAATGCTAATAGCTAATTCCATTCCATTTTTTGATCCACATAGTCAGAGTAACACATCAATATTCTCAAAATATAAATGCATACAGTATATTTAACTTATAGTAAATAAATCATGTACCATCACATATCTAAGCAATATTTTACTATTTTGTAATAGCATATATCTCAAACTTAGTTAAAAATAAACAAATTTAAATTTGTTATCTATAGATATCCACAGATAATCTAGCAAGTTTGCTTGATGAGGAATTAGGATGTAACAATCTTGAATGTGTCTTCACCTTCATTGATAAATGAAAAAATTCAACTATCAAGGAGCTCAACTGTTAGATCAACATTGTTTAAAACAAGTCACATGGAAATTCACAAGAATGCAAAATGGTATTTAGTGAAATAAATTGTGACAGAAGCTATTATGTATAACATCTATTACCTTGCCTTCCTTCTATTGATAGATGAAATGCTATGTAAAACAGAGGGTTATGAAAAAAATGGTGTTGTTTGGCAATGTTCTAAATGTGGTGTGGACATTGCTAAGTTGGATTACAAGTATTGTCTTCTATTGGAAGTAAGTGATTAGAAAGTTGAACTAGAACCATCATTTCAATTGATGAAGTAGTAGAGTCAATTATGGGTATTGTAGCAAAGTATTTGTAGTTTATTATTGTTGATGAAGAGGCTATGTAATAAATAATTAATTCTGTTTTGGGGCAGGGATTCATTTTTACAATATTAATCAAGATAAAAAAAATTACAATAGAAAAATCAAATAAATATGTCATTTTTCTGAAATAAAACCTCCAACAAAATATCCATATAAGTTGAAATGATTCCATTTCACTTTTTAAATATTTATTTTTAAAGTTAAATATTATGTAACACATTTTTTTTTAAGTGTTTGGAAACTATTTTTATTTTTATTTTCTATGATGCTCAAAATTTCCAAACACATAATGGTTTTCAAGCGTGTGATGTAGGTCAAGTGCACAATGCTTATCAAGTTTTGTGATGCTTAATAAGTCTTGCGGTGCTTGTCTAGCAAGTGATGTGTTTCAAGCATCTAATTCATTTTAAATTTATCTTTCTCGATCATCCATCCTTCTCAAGCATGTGATGCTTCTCGATGCATGTGGCCCTTCTCAAACATGCGATCCTTCTCAAGCATGCAATGATATCCAGCCAAATGATTCATATGAAGCTTGAAAATTTTCTACAAACATGTGATGCTTTTTAAGACATGCATACACAAGATGTGTTTTCAGATATGCATTGTGTATGCAGATGAGATACATATATCTTTTGTAACAATATTAAACTTGCTAAATAAATTAGCTAAATTCTAAATAGTATGAAAGATTTTACTTTACATCCACAAAAGATATCTGTAATTATTTTATTTTATCTACATCACGAATCGTTCTAGTTAAATTCACCACCCATTATATTAAAATTTTGTCTGGTTTCTTAAAACTTTCTTTGATCTCAATATTTTTCAAGCCCCCAAATGTTATATGGTATCAAAAAGTACGTCCTAGTAATTATAAAAAATTATCATCCAAACAAATCAATGTAATGCAATGTATCTTAATATGAACTTTAGTACTATAAAGAATTCTTCAGTGATTTATAAATGTTTTTGTAGATGCTCAGTAAAATCTTGTTAAAATGTTATATAATCTTTATATCATTTTAAATGTATTTTAGATATTCTATAGATGTCTAAAATCAATAAAGTTCTGTATATTTATATATGAATTGAATTCAAATTACGAACTAATTAGCATGTAAATTGACATCAACTAAAAGAAGAAAAAAAAATGAGATAAGAATCAGATGGAGCAGAAGACAAAATATTTTAAAGTACCTCTCTGCCAAGACTCTGTAGTTAGCCTCAAGATATGTTTGGTATATACATGCACACTTCTGATATGTTTATAGTGTGATATCTCTTTTTCTTATTGTACATCTATGAGATATTAGAAACTGTGCACTATTTTAAATTTTAGAAAATATAGTGCTAATAAGAACAATAATTTGTATTGAAATGAGTAAGTTGAAATTATGATAAATTAATTTAGAAATGATAAAGCAATAGAAAGGAGATACTTCAGTAATTTTCCCCCATGTTAATCTCAGACTACTACGTTGAATCTCGAAATGTTCTATTTGTATTTTGTTAACTATTTAGATGAGAGATGGTGGTTGAAAACCTTTAGCTTGTTATTGCTTTGTAAAATTTTGCCAACCCCCCTCCCCCCCCCAAAAAAAAAACTTCAATCACGGATCAAATTTACATGTAAATCCACACTGAAGCATCAACTCGGTTGGGAAGGTATGAAAACAACGATGACATCAATTTTAGATTCAAATTACAAGTAATTTTTAAAAAAGGGCGACTCATTATCATAAAAGCTTTGCCAACGGAAAAGAGGGTAGTTAGGTGGTCAGAAACCAATGATGATATTTTAATATTCCTCCCTGTAATAACGGAACATATATCCGTAGAAATCTCACAGATGTGTTTTTTTTTAGCTTTCCATATAAATAAATGAACCCATGGCTTCCAGTATTATTTGTGGCAAACTCAAAAACAATTCAACCATCATGGCCTTTGAAATTTGATTCTGTCAAAATTGTTTTTGTCTAAACATTGTTGTCCTTTTTTTTAGGTTTGGGGGTAAAGCCCAGAGGAAGCGTACATTAACATACAGTAGTTCAATGTCTCCAAGAACTTAGGTACATTTTGGAGCAAAACTAAAAGCAATTTGAGTGTAGGTAATAGAATTGTATTTTCATGCTAGAAAATAGCAGACTGAAAGACAATGAAAAGAATATAATGAAGAATTGAAAGGTTTTTATATACATAGAGAACAGAAGAGAAGAGAAGATCTACGTCTACATAATGAAATTGCAAGCAATAATGAAATCAGGGTTAACATGCCATTGATTTAATTTTTCAACACATCTCATCTCATATATAATGAAAAATGAAAATGAAAAATGAGATACCTGAAATTGTTTCCGTTTGAGCTTGGTCCGGCGAATAGTTTCAGTACTTAGTAAAGCAGATATACAAAGAATATACTCTTACAAACAAAGATATACAAAGAATATGGAGTGACTATACTCTTACAGACAGAGATAACAAGGATGGATCGATGAAAAAAACCACAAAATTTATAAGGGAGATCAGAAACGCATTATGTGGATAAAACAAACACTTTTTTATCAACACGGGTGTCTCAATATAAGAGGTGAAATATAATACTTCAGAATCTACCCAAAGAATTGAGCTACGTGGCAGCAGGAGAGGAAGCGAAGGATGAAAGTGACATCTGGAGATGAGAGTGACGGGGGAAGGAATGATGGGTCAAAGATAATGTAGATAAACTTGTAGGTGTGAAACATAAGGTATGTTAGTAATGGGACGTATGGCGGGTCATAACTACTTATTTCAACAATTTAACTGTCGCTAATTAACAATGAAATGAAATATTTTTATGATTAGTAATAGTTAGTGTTTTTGTTTTTTTTTAAAAAAAATATACTGTAAATATATTTATAGTGGTTATAGGTTCAGTTGTTAGGACTCTTAATTTTGGAGTCTTATATCTTTTATATTATGTTATCTTGTGTTTTATAAAATTTGATTTAAATAGTTTAACATTTTTTAAGTTAGAAAAATTTGTTCGAGAGGGAAATATATGTTTTACAAAGTAGTATGACGATGTTTTCGGTGACATGTCAATTTTTCTATATATTTTTAGTTTGATCAATTGTTGGGACCAAAGGGATTAATGATACACAACAAAATACGTAAAAAAAAATTTCAAATGAACACATTATTTTATTATCGGCTTGTAATTTTGCCACGTAAGACACGAACCAAAATACATATGGACCATTAATATGAAATGATGTTCCATATTAGAAGACGGGAGGCTCATTAAGGAAGAGAAAGCAGGGTTTTATTCATTAATGTAGCGTACAACAATGGTTTCAATAACATGTCAATTTTTCTACATATTTTTGGTCCAATCGGTCATTGGAACCAAAGGGACCAATGAAACACAAAAAAATAGCCAAAAACAATTTTCAAACAAACACATTATTTTATCCTTGGCTTGTAAATTTGACACATAAAGCACAAATCAAAATATATATGGATCATTAATATGAAACGATGCGCCATGTTGAAAGATACGTGACTCATTAATGTGGAAGCCAATGCCATTTTCCACATGGTTTGGTGGGATTTTCTCTTTTAATGTGGCATACGATGACATGCCAATTTTTCTACATATTTTTTATTCGATTGGTCGTTGAGACCAAAAGGACCAATGATACACAACACAATAATCAAAAATATTTTCAAACAACAATGTTATTTTATTTTTGGTTTGTAATTTTGATATGTAAGGCATGAACCAAATATATATGGGTCATTAATATGAAATGATATGCCATGTTGGAAGAAACATGGCTCATTAATGTGGAAACCAATGCCATTTTTTACATGGTTTGGCTAGCTTTTCTCAATTAATGTAGTAAGTTAATGTCATCATGTGCACCACCAACTTTCATCTCTCCCTATCTTTTTGTGTACCTCCTCCACTAAAATGGATGGAACCTATACAAAAATTTTCAACCATGCCCATGTTACGTAGAGGAATTTTGGTTGGTATAAATAAGGGATAAAATATTACAAACATATGTGTTGCTTGTAACCAAAACTACAACTAATTCAACATTTATTGGTTTTTTCATGACAGTCTTCAAGGTATTCATTCACATAACAGTAAATGTTATTATTTTTGTATCAACCAATATAATTTTCTTGATTCTATGGCCATGTTGGAAGATATTTGTCTCATTAATATTCAAGGAAGTTCCATGTTTAAATGTTACCCATGGGTGAACCTACATTCTTGGCTTCTTTTCACTCCCATTTGACTCTAAATTTGATGTTTTTAGGATCAAAGTATAATATTGTGTTCCACTAGCCAGCCAAAAAAAAAAAAAATTACAAAAATATTGAAAAATAAATCCTAAAAAATACTTAATGATTTTTAAGAAAAATAGAAAAAAATATATATGCAGTACATATTTGTATATATAGTCAGAAACATATTTTTCTATTAATTTCAACTACCCTAACTCAAGATATTTTGAGAATATGAAAGTGTATTTGGCCTCTTTATATCAAAAAGTGGGACAGACATTATGCTTTGACCCTTTAATGGAAGGCCTAGATATTTTATGAATTCATGCCATTATGTGTTTCATATCTTTGTGCATTTAATTTATCATTATCTTGTAATTTTGTGAAGTTACATACCAAAATTAATATGGGTCATTAATATAACATGAAGGGCCATGCTGAAAGACAAGTGTGTCCGCAAGAGTGAAGATTTACTGGTATATGGATGGAAAATATGAAGGATTCTATTCACATACCAATAAATATTATTGACTTTTTATTGAAATTAAGAATTTCATTAAGACACTAGTAAGTATTGAGTCAGATGTATCAAATAAATTTATTCTATGGAGTCATGTTATTGTGTTTTTTTATATGTTGTTATTAAATTAGTGAACATTTTCTGCTATGTGGATGGAAACCATGAAAGTAATTTATATGTTATTGTAAATTATTATTGTTGTGTTATTCATTCACATGTTTAAAATTATAAATATTATTTTTCGTAAGTGTTTTTCATATGTTTTAAAATATGTGTTGATGGAAGAGTGAACATTTACTAGAATGTGGATGGCAGCACTGAAGGTTTTCATTCACATACTAATAAATAGTATTGTCTTTGTATAAAAAATATGGTTTTCATTATCATACCAATAAATGTTATTAATATGCATCATTAATATATAACGAATGGTCATTTACCTATATGTGGAAGGAAGTCGTAAAGGTTTTATTTCATATACCAATAAATTTTAATGTCTTTCTATCAAAAATAAGAATTTTATTAACATACCACTAAATGTTGAGTAAGATGTATCAAACCAAATCCTACTGTGAAATATTGATGTTGTGTTATAGACATGTTGTGATACTTATTCACATATTACATTATGTTTCTATATCTTTTTTATGGTTCTATCTTTTCTATATGTTGAGGTGACATGTTTTTTATAACTTTTCCAGTATATTGTCAATGTGGCTGATAGTTTTTCCATTTTTATTGGAAATTACTATATTCATGCATTTTTTTTATAGATATTGAATTGTTGTAGAGGGTGTACACATGTTTGATGGGATACTCAATTTGAAAAAAAATACATAAATTTTATTTCTTGAAACTTTTTATATTTGCAGAGATTTACTTTTTTTTCCATTGTGTTTCTTAACACAATATATGTTTGAAAGTTTATAATGTTCTTACATTTTTTTATAAATTTTGTGAAGTTTGTAATGCACAACTCTATATTTGTTATTTTTTTATATGTGTTGTCGATGTTTGTTATCTTTGGGTAATGATGAAATATTTTAAAGCCAAGAGCGGAGAAAAAGAATAGGATATTTACTTCTAGGTGAAGGTTTTATTAACTTTCATTAAGCTTATGATCCATTTTCACATTGGATGGTAGAAATAAAATAAAATTAATCACATTACATAATCAAAATGAATACATATACTTTCGTTACATTTATTGATACACTTTTTTATATTAGTTATCAATCTATATACATTTTATTTCATTTACAATTGCTTGATGTTCTTTTTTGAATAAATCCAGTAGTTGGTGCTCCCTCCCTCAACTATTCTACTTAGCTTTATTTCATAGGAAGACTTAAACTATAGTGAGACATTTTTTAAATTTATCTCATCAAGAACATTAGTAAACTTGACTCCTCTATTCCTCATTGTTGCATCAAAGGTGGTAAAATTGAGATGTGCCCTTCATTTTGATGTCATTCTTGAATTCCCTATCCCTTCTATCTTGCTCTTTATTTTGCTCATTTTATTTGCCTTGGGTGTATCTTCTCCTACACCTTATTTTAGATTTTGATTTTATTTACAATTTTTTGATGTTCCCTTGTGATTAATGCCAAGATTTGGTGTTCTCTTCCTTAGCCATTCTACTCATATTTCATTTATTATTCTAGTGGATTTTTTTTATTCATGAATCTCTTCATCAATGACTTCAAAGAATTTAACTCATTTACTCCTCATTATTGTACATAGTTATCTTATAATAAACTATGACTTCTTATTCATAATCCTCATTGTGAACTATAATATATATGAAATTATATAATTAATTGATAATAGAATTGAAAACATGTCAACACTAAGTACGGGAAAAAATATTTATAATATTGAAAATTGAATGAATAAAATAACAACATGATATCACAACAATATATGTAATGTGAAATAACATGATTTCACAGAAGGATTTTTTTTGATACATCTAACTCAACATTTACTAGTGTGCTAATGAAATTATTAATTTATGATAGATAGTAACATTCACTGCTATGCAAGAAGAAACATTCATGGCTTCCACCCCCATACCAATAAATATTCATTCTTGTGAATACACTTGTCTTTTGAAATAGCCCTTCATCTTATATTTATGACCCATATTAATTTTAATCCATGCCTTGTTGGTCAAAATTACAAGCTAATGATACAATAATGCATTCGTTTTATAAATATTATTGGTTGAAATTTTAAACTAGGTGGTCTAAGTATATGTTCATAGGTTTGCCCACCAAATTAGCTAAAAAAAGTGAGCGACAGACCCTATCCTTAGTTATCCAATCATTATGCATGACATATATAAATTATACACCAACATAATGCGTCAAATAGTAATGTGTGACTAAAAAAAAGCAAAAAACATGAAATCAGAAAATAATTTGGTTTGATACCAAAATAATTACAATACTTGATATGTGAATGAAAACATTAATTTTGATACAAAGATAATAACTTTTACTGCTATGTGAATGAAAGCATTTAGGACTTTAATCCACATACCATTAAATCTTAAGACTTCCATCCACATAATGGTTTGGTTTAATAAAACAAAACATAATGCAACTTGATGAATTATATAAATTGATGCAAAAGACCAATACAATCCATAAGATAAATACTTGGAGTTGGTTCCAAACAAGGATCAATATCAATACTAATACATGATGAAATTATAATGCTCTCAAACCTTGGTAGATGGTATGAGTTGATAATGGTATGGAAGACTCTAGAATAACACTAGAGAAGACCAAATTTGCTCCCAAAAATGTTTTAAGATAAATATGTTTCAGACAAGTGCTCACACATACAAACCAAACTATGTTAAACACCAAAACTTAATCTAAAATCAAATGATAAAATGGTGGACAATGGGGTTTCACATGGTCTACACTAGTAGCCCATTGACAAGCACATATACAAAAATAAAGGATTGATGAATAATGGAATTTACATATGGTCCTCACTGCATATTTATTTTTTACCTCCTTATTTCAAAGAGGTCCTTCATAAAACCTACCATGATACAAATGAAGTTTGAACTACATATTGTAGTAGAGCCAAAGGATTAAACAATAACATGCCTAATTAGTTGATCATCAACACATTAAGTTATTTAATATAAGGTTACAAATATATATGAGTTTTACATTCATCCCCTATAACCACTCTCCAAAATATAAGTTGGTTTTTTTAACAACTCCCTAACTCACACAATAATAGAATCTTATCCTAAGATATCTTATTCCTATTCTAATGATATTTTTACTAATGTAACAATCACTTACATCAATATTTTATTCACTCCATTTATTAATTTATCACACATAATTAATTAGCATGGACCACTAAACACACATTCCTAATAGCCATGCTTGGCTACCAACATCTTGATGAGATCTTTGTCCTCTAAATTCACCTCTGCACTCTGATGTTTACTCTAATTAATAATCACGTAAAAACATAAAGAGATATAACATAACTCACCAAAAGTGAGATGACTTGTGGTTTTATCCAATCTTTAATTGGTATTTACGTATATAGGTATTAAGTTTTATATTAGTGTTTGATTATTATTTTTAAGTGTTTCAAGTTTTATTTATGGTCAATAGGATTGTGTATAGGTTTTTATTAAAACAAAAAGTTTGATAATTCAATATTTGTCATAGACATATTTTATTATTTTACCCTTTTTGGAAATAATGATTAATAGGAATGAGAGTAACCTAATCAAACGAGTAAGCTACTCTAAAAATTAGACTAATTAATGAGTTTAGATTCTATTGATATTATGATAATAAATAATAAATCTACGCATATGCCAAATATTAAAAATACAAAATTCAATATTCAATATTCCGATAATAGCAATATGAAGGATAAATTGTACATGATTATACATTGATGCACATGCAAATATGAGTTATGTAGGTGTAAAGAAAAACTTGATGATTTTTTTGATCCAATTGTCAGATTATAAAAATGGCTATTTATTAGCATAGACATTTGTGTCACCCTATGAAAACTTGCATTGATGCTATTGTATGTGCTTAAACACATTTATCATGTATAGAATATTAACTATTGACTAAAAATTCTCCTTTGATCTTTCTCAATTTTTATCACTTTTTAGATTATGTGTTTAGATTGCATGCCTAGATTTTCCATACTAGAATATAGTTCAAACCTTATATCCTTGTCCTAGGTCTTGTCACCTTTCCAAAAATGGGTTAGAGGGATCATGAATTTAAGTTGACCTCAAAGCCCCCTTTATCAATGATTGTTTTCTAAATAAATAATAATATAAAGAGGGCCTCAGACATATGTAGTTTTCTCCTATGTGTTGGCTTGTGTGTAAATAATGGTGTAGAATGTTATATGCATGTGCATGTACATGTAGTGATATAGCTTGTAACTTAACAAAAAATTCCTATGGGTTGTTATTTGAATGCTTTAGACCTATAATATGACTAATCATATCACTGAAATAGAAATAGATAAAAATAAAATAGTAAAACTTAGTTTTCCATCTGATTGAATGAGATTTAATAAGTGATTTCATTGTATTTGATAGATGAATAATGAATTGGATTTAACTTATATATATATATATATATATATATATATATATATATATATATATATATATATATATATATATATATATATATATATATATATGACTTGTTTTGATAAATTCCACATGAAAGGATTAATGAAACATAATAGGTCAACCTATACATTTAAAAATATTTTAAAATTTGAGTGTCTAGAAAGCATAGACACTTGCATTAGAGGATGGATAGTAGAAAAAATGTTACTATCCATGTCCAAACAAAACTATTAAGGAATATAGAAGGTTATTGGAGTTTTTTAATTGAAATTTAATGATATATCATAATTTAAGGGTATTATGGGCTATAGGTTATTTAGATAATCATAATAATAAGGTCAAACTATAATATAAGTCTTTGATCCTAGTGAGGTGGTAAATGTGAGCCTATCCACTTCCAAAAAGGTCAAGAATTGAAAGTTAGAGCCCTAAGTGGTATTTTTCAACTATACAAGACTATTTTAACATATAAATATAAATTTAAACATCTAAATTTTCCCTTCCTACCACCTCCCCATCCATTTCCCCTTTTATCTAGTTTAAAGTAAATAAATTCATATAGTGGTGTGTAAAACACACCTTTCTTTGATTGAGCCCTATTTTGAATTTTTTGTGTGTGTATGGCCTATATCCAAGAGTATTTTACATATTTAATTAGTACATATAACCTAAAAATAAATAATTGGAATTTATTTCAAAGAGAAGAGAGGAAGGAAAGAGTACACCTGTGTGTCAATGCAACCATGTTGCCCATTAATATATATATATATATTTTTAATAATGCTCTATAGGTGAATCATTGGAGATAGGTTCACAATTGAACCTTGGAGGTATGAATAGGTTAAATTATAGGGTGCTCATGACCCTTATTTGGTATGCATGTGATTGTGTCAATTCTATCAGAGATTAGAATCTTAATCGCACAACTCTAGTGTATCATAATCTAGCAAATTTAATCTAAGTCAAATGGTATAACCATATTAAATTGAAATAATATAAAATAGTTCCAATTTTATATAAAAATATAATATTAATCACACTAATTAAAAAATCCAATTGTTATAGCATATAAATCTCAAATAGTGCATTTTGGTAGAGTTGGTGCATGAGTATTGGTAAAATGTGTAATTTTAGTGTATTTACATGGCATATGCACCTCAAATGTGTATCAAACTAAAGTATATATCAAAATATAACCCATAATCTCTAGAATATGAATAATATGTATCACAAATTTGAAAAAAAAACTATTCAAATTTTTTGCCAAATGTATAAAATTTTGTCCCATGTGCATATCTAAATCATGTAAACTAAATCAAATTCTACCAATTATGTCAATGATATGTATGTGGAATAATGTAACTATGACAATCCCCCACTATTATTCCCCCTCTTTTGAGGTGAGGGGAATGAAAAATTGAGTCACTTTATCTCAAAGTCATAAGACAATTATGTTGTATCTATGTGAATCATGTAGTAAGGAAGTACATAGTAGTATCATGTCGATGTAGATATATCAATGAATATGTTAGTATGTATACATAATTAACCTTAAAATGTATGATGTGTATCATAGCAACATCTATAAGATAACAAAATCAACAAGCAATCAAGCATAAACAAAAGAGTACTCAAATGTCTTGCAAAGAGGGGTCTAAGGAGACTGAAAATAAGGGGTATGCTCAAATTTTTCACACTCAAGGGGGAAACATATGAAAATTTTCACACAACAAATAAATAAACAAGATTCAGGGCATTGTATCCAACAATCAGGGAACATGTTCAAATGTTACACAAACAAGATAAATAAACAAAAAGAATTACTTGAAAATGAGCCATATGAATAGATAAAGTAAATTAAATAGAAGTAACTAACACAAGCATGTCATACTAGTCTCTACATACATATGTGAGAAAAATGTCGTGTAGAATAGCATATCAATTACATTATGTAAGATAGTAATATGAATGTAATCATGTGTAAATGTCAGTATATAAACTCAATGTGATAATGGAAATAATCAGAAAATAATATACCATGTGTCAATCATGATCATATAGAAGCAACATGACCCCAATATAGTGTATCACATATGAAAAGGAAATTTCCATCACTTGTACACTCATTTATCATGAATCTCATGTATGACTATTTCACACTCAAGCACCCGTAAAATATATGTGTATAAAAATTATATGATACCTAGTAGCATAAAGTATGCAACATATGCAAAAGCTAGTAAACATGTGAAATGCTAAATATTTTTGTATTTTAGCTTCATTTGAATTTTCTTGATTTTTTTAATTTTTTTTTTTTAATAAGAATGTTTTAAAAGATATTATTAGATGATGATCCCATATAAGATATGTTTATATGGTGTCTTATAATGTACATATGGTATAGTAAAATAGTCATGCCTCTAAGGATTATGTATATGTGTCAAATATGGAATTAGAGAATCTAAAATACTCTGTGTATGTCTTATATGACTCTATGGTTGTGAGGTAGTCGTAGAAGGTGTAGTGGTTCAGGGAACCTAGTGTTTAATACTATATGATTTCTTTGGTGTAATATTAGGTCTTTGTACCCATTATGAAACATGGTGCTCTATTATCAACAATTCGCTAGGTCATGAAGGTCTAAATGAGCATATCAAATAGTTCAATTTAGATATTTTATGCAATGGCTTCTTAATTATTGGTCACCTAAGAAATAGGATTGCCTGTTACTTACCCATTCATGCATGATTCACCTTATTAGGTTGTATATTTATCTATTGTGGAATAAATTTTACCTATTGTAAAAGGTATTCATATTAAATCCCTAAAAGTGTAATTATCCTGTTGGCATTAATATATTTAAGACACCCATGAACTATGGAAGGTACTACACAAATCTTATGAATCCAATGTCATCCCAATAACATATCAAAAACTCATGTATGTGGTATAACTTAAAATGTTATCATCACATGTGATGGACCAACTTATAAAGATAAATCAATCTCACTAAAAAATAATGTGTCTTCCCATCAAATGATTTTAATTTTTTAATTGAATAAAATAAAATATCATGTGTGTATCTCAAATGTGTGAGTAATGTCATGGTACATACATTATTACTATAACCATTATCAACCATAACACTATTTATAGTTTAATGATCAATATATGTGACATGTGATAAATAAAGAATGAATATTTGAATCATCATCCACAATCTCACTTTTATTGCATGAAATATAAGTCCTTTCAACCATAGGTGTCTCACATATAAGTGTACTAAAATTTGATATAATGAGTTACCATTAAGTGGTGGAAGAGGATGTGCCAAATATGTTATTTACACTTGTGGTGTTTCTTTAGAATGATATTGTAGTGTGTCATTGAATATAATTTCATTTTAATGATCATTGGGTTGTGATAAATCTATTGGAAAATCCTCAAAGTTTAATTGGCCACTATCAATAAGATCTTGTACCTTATGCTTCAATTTAAAACATTTGTTCTTAGAATGGCCCGCACAATTGTGATAGTCACAATAAGGATTTACATCATATATTTTTCATATAGGTTGACTCGTATCAACCACCAAAGGAAGAGGGAGAGATATGAGATGACACTCAACAAGATTTAAAATTAACAAAGCTGGAGACTCAGATAATCATGTAAATTATATCTTAGGTGCATTAGATAAGATATGTCGATTAAGATATTAACTATGGTAGTTATTTATTTTTTATCCTCAGTAGGTTTGACCTTATAAATTGGTTTGATATGAAAATTTGTATTGAATATAGCTGGTGTGTTTTCTACATACTTAAGTTTGTTCAATAAAAAATTGTTAGGTTGTGGAGCTAAAAGCTTCACTGATGCAACATGGAGGAGGTTACTGAGTTGCAAAGCAACTGACGTCGGTCAGGCCAATTGACATCGGTCATATCTAGTGTGTAGAGCAACTGACATCGATCATGGATTGGCCGATGTCGGTCACCTCCAAACAGACAGGGACTGACGTCGGTCACCTGTGCATTCCAAAACTATTAGTTACACGAATAGATAGTTTGTTGAACAGCCAGTTTACATGTAAAGACTAATTTTAGTCTTGAGTTATGTTTCTAATTATTGTAATTAGGAAGTCTAATTATTTTTTGTATGGGATATATATAATATACCCATGAGGCTGTATTGTAATTTGTAGAATCAGAAGGGTTCTATCCAAGGGAGAATCATAAGGACTTGGTGAGGCAAGGACAAGGGTTCTTCCAAGTGTGCAAGATATAGGTCGATAGGTGTGCAAGGCTAGGTTGATCTGTGGTATAGCAAGATCAGGTAAGATCTACTTGGAGTACATGGTGTACTCAAACTTGGAGTATGTGTGTATACTCGGTGGTACTGGCAGTATTGTTACTGATTGGTTGAAACAACTATGTGTTTGAGTTGATTGGTTTGTAATTGAGAGAGAGAAATCTTGAGGGAAGATTATTGGTACGCCCAAGAGGTGTGGGAAGAGTGTGATCTCTTTATTGTATTTCCTTCTAGAAGAGTATTAATACAAGTGTATATTGTCTCTCATATTTTGTGTTATTTTTGATTTCTAGTTACTTATTACTTCTGGTTAAATTTCATGTTTAGTTGTTTATATAAAGGTAATCAAGTATGCTCTTAATCTTGACAAATTGGTGTCAGAGCTTTGTGAGCCCAAGTCCTAACTAGTGGTATCAGAGCAGGTTGAAGGTTCTCAGAGTGAGGTTCAACTAACAAGTGGTGGAGCAGGTTGAGTGGAAGTAAAGCAATGGCAGAAGTAAGTAAGCTAAGAATGGAGAAATTCAAAAGCAAGAATGATCAATTACAGAATTATGGAAAGAAAGAGCAGGTAAAAAAAAATTATTGGTTGGTAGAAGATCGGCATGAAGGAAATGAAGAAGCAGATGTTGTAAGTGTTGTTGCACAGGATGCTCTAGTATGTTCCTTGGATAAAGTAGAATCTTGGATTATAGATTATGTTTCCTCTTTCCATACAACCTGAAATAGAGTATTTTTCCATGTTAATGTCCTTAGAGACTTTGGAAAGACTTACTTAGGGGTTGGTGAGCCTTGTCAAATTGTTGGCAAAGGGGAAGTGTGGCTGAAATTGCAGATGGCCAACACATGGGTGTTGAAGGATGTCATGCAGGTCCTAGTCTTGAAGAGGAGTCTAATTTCTACAGAAAATTTGGGTGATGAGAGATGCATAGTAACTCTCACAGTGGATGCACTTGAATTAGCATATGTTAATAAAGTAGGTACTCTTTATCTACCTACTTGTATTATTGATTCTCCTTCTGTTGCAAAGATGTGGCTTTGTAGTCTTGGTCACATGCATAAGAAGGAGATTCATGTTCTTAAGAGGAAGTCAGATGTCTTTGACAAACTTAAGAGCTGGAAAGCCTTAGTTTTTATGGAGGAGATGATGGACAGAGATCAATCACAGGGGCTGATAACTCTGAGTAGGGTAGTTTGGATAGGGTTTTGATCCAAAGAGAGCTTGCAGGTAAAAAGTCATCACTCACAGGAAAACATAGTTACTGACATCGGTCAGGTGGAATAGACATCAAACAGGTAGGTACCAACATCAGTCATGTGCAAACTAGAGTCAGTGGTGTCGAGCAGGTGGAGACTGACGTCAGTTAGGGAACCGACATTAGCAACTAGGTGGACACTGACGTCGGTTAGGGAACCGGCATCAACGATCAGGAGGATTTGACATCGGTCGGGTGTAGACTAGGGTCAACCAAAAAATGGATTTTGGGTGGACAGTAAGCTATCAAAGAGTCTCAAACACCCATATGGAGGACTGAAAGATTAAGTAAGCCTCAAATTCATTATTCACCTTCTTTATACTACTTGTTTCTCACGGATGGTCAAGAACCAAAAAGTTTTAAAGAAGTAGAGCAGGTAGAATCCAGGAAACAATGGGAGCATGGCATGAATTCTTTGGAAGAGAACCAAATGGGAGATTTGGTAGAGTTGCCAGCTAGAAAAAAAGCACTGAAAGATGAATGGATCCCAAGTTAAAGAAGAGAGAGAATGGACACATGAGACGGAAGGCCAAGGTATATGGTCTTGAGCAAGCTGTAGGACAATGGAGGTTTGACAGGTGTACGACAAAGCATGGCTTTAGTCAATGTCAATGTAACCATTGTGTTTCATTTACCAGGTTAGATAATATTAGCTACATTATCCTATTACTATATGTTGTGTGTATGCTTGTTGTAGGGTCACACATGCAGGGAGTTGCTGAGCTAAAGGTAAAGTTAGTTCAGAGGTGTGTCATGAAGAATTTGGAAGCAGCAAAATTCTTTGGCATGAGTATTCCTAGAGACAGGGAAGATCATAGGTTGATGTTGTCTTAGGATGATTGTGTGAATAAGGTAGTGGTGAGGTTCAATATGCAGGATGCAGAACCGGTTAGCACACCTATGGATGGACAGTTCACAAAATAGTGTCCCAATTCACATGATGAGGTTAAGTACATGTGTACTAGACCTGATGTTGCCCAAGAAGTGGGTGTTGTTATCAAGTTTGTAGTCAATCTGGAAAAGGAGCAATGGAAAGCAGTTCAGTGGATTCTTAGGTATCTGAGAGGGACCAGCAGCAGGGATTCATGCTATGTAGGGTCAGGGACTTCTCTAAATGGGTATGTAGATTCAGATATGGCAGGTTACTTGGATGATAGGCGGAGCACCACAGGATGTGTGGTGGTTGGTCTTCAAGATTGAGCTTGAAGAGGGATACAAGCCAAAAAACAAAATTAGATGATGTACAAGTACAGGTATAGGTGCAGTTATTTATCTCCAAGTGGGAGATTGTTAGGTTGTGAAGCTAAAAGTTTCACTGATGCAAACATGGAGGAGGTTGTTGAGTTGCAGAGAAACTAACATCGGTTAGGCCAACTGATGTTGGTCATATCTAGTGTACAAAGCAGCTGACATCGTTCATGGATCGGCCGATGTCGATCACCTCCAGACAGATAGGGACCAACATCAGTCGCCTGTGTGTTCCAGAATCGTTAGTTACATGAATAGTTAGTTTGTTGAACGACCAGTTTGTATGTAAAGACTAATTTTAGTCTTGAGTTGAATTTCTAATTATTGTAATTAGGAAGTCTAATTATTATTTTTATAGGATCTATATAATAGACCCATGAGGCTGTATTGTAATTTGTAGAACCAGAAGGGTTTTATCTAAGGGAGAATCATAAGGACTTGGTGAGGCAAGGACAAGGGTTCTTTTAGGTGTGTAAGATCTAGGTCGGCAGGTGTGCAAGGCCAGGTTGATCTGTGGTATAGCAAGATCAGGTGAGATCTACTTGGAGTACGTGGTGTACTCAGACTTGGAGTATGTGTGTATACTCGGTGGTACTGGCATTATTGTTACTAACTGGTTGAAATAACAACTCTGTGTTTGAGTTGATTGGTTTGTAATTGAGAGAGAGAAATCTTGAGGGAAGATTACTAGTACGCCCAAGAGGTGTGGGAAGAGTGTGATCTCTTTATTGTATTTCCTTCTAGAAGAGTATTAATACAAGTGTATATTGTCTCTCATATTTTGTGTTATTTCTGATTTCTATTTACTTATTACTTCTGGTTAAATTCTGTGTTTAGTTGCTTATACAAAGGTAATCAAGTATGCTCTTAATCCTGACAAATTAGTGTCAGAGCTTTATGAGCCCAGGTTCTGACAAAAATAAGTTTCGTTTCTCTATCTCAAACAATATGATAGAAGTCATCAAAAGATTTGAACTTCTTGAAAATAATAGAATCATGTAAGAGATAAGGAAAACTTTAATTAAATATATCTTGAAGATATTTAATTTCCATTGTATTTTTCATTTTGGTAACATGGTCTTGTATCTCAAGACATATTCATTAATAGGCTCATTGGTTCCTTGTTTGATCTTGGCAATTTGTGCATATGACAACTTTTATGTGATGTTTATTTAAAAATGTGATAAAAATTTATTTTTGATGCACAAGTTATTCAAATGAATAACCCTTTTTTTTTTAATTCTCAAATCAAACTTTGTATTGTATTTTCTAGACAAAAGGTGATATTTGTGGGAACCTCCACAAAAAATCAAAACCTTCACCGTTAATCTAGAGAATGAATAACAAAGATTTAAATCCCTTTTTTATTTAAAATATGATTTTTTTAATATTTCTTTATCAATGATGATGGTCAAACTTGTATGGATGTGCAAAATGGAGAATGACATTGATATTTAACCTTTATTTATTTAAATCTTGGTAGATATTAAAATATAAACAAGAATTAGGTGAATCAATTCATTTCACCTTATGATGCCTTTCTTAAAATAATAACAATCCACAACTTTTTTTCTTATTTCCTTGTCTCAATTTTACCAAATTAAAATTTGGTGATTTTTGTGCATTGTGTGGTTTAGATTTATAACAACTTTGATTTATATGTCATACATTAAAAACTATTCAACGGTGAATCACCATACATCTACCAATTTGAATATTCATTCAAAACCTTACCATACGTTGCCCCTTTTTCTGTTATAAGATCTGAGCAGAAGGAAATAAAAATACATCACTCCATTTTGTTTAATTTGCCATCAGTTGCAGAATAACAAGGCATCCTTGGTAGCATTCTTAATAGAATACAAATAAATATCTTCTATTTCTATTGATCATGTGGATCTAGTAAAGTAAAACACCTTCTTGTAAGGTAATTCAATTCCACAATCCTTTTTGGATTTATAAAATCTTTAGTTTGCTCACTATTACATGCAAATGATCTGAATGGCCAATTGTGCCACTATAACATGTTATTCTATATTTTTTTTATTTATAAAATTCTCAAATTTACAACATGCAAATTGCCCAATAAATAGATTTGTGCCATTCTCTATTGGAAAAAATAATAATAAAATAAATACTAGTTTACTACCGTGTATCAATTCCTGGAATCATGCAAAACTAGAGACTAGCCATTCCATACATTAAGTATCATGATCTCTAACTGAGATTTAGGGTTCTCCTCCTTATCCTCCATAATCAGACCTTAGTTCATAAAATAAATACTTCCACAAAATATTTTATTAAATATCTCGAACACACTAAAATTTTTCAAAACACAACCAACCTCGTAAAATAATACATTTTTATAAATTTATACTAACCTTTCATCCTTTTTATCTGGGAAGAAACTTATCATTTCAATGTGGAATAAATAGCAAACTTGGACTTCTAGATATGAATCATCTAGAATTATTTATTATCTTAACACTATCTACACAACTTGCTAATTTAGACATTCTAGACTCCTAAAACTATTGCAAACCTAATACCCAACTAAATTTTTTTTTACCCTTTTTAATTTTTTTTACATACACAATAATTTTAAAATTTTTAATTACAAAAAATAAAATAATTTGACAATACCCCTAAAATGCACCTGCATCAATTTGTCAAAGGCTTGAATTCTCTAGCACATTGTATTTTTAAATCATATAACCATCTCAAAGCACAACCATTTAGACTTATTAGAGATAATTTGATAAAAAAAAATTATCATTTGATAAAAAAATAAAGGCATGTTGCATAGAAATATCAAATATTTTGTGCATGATTACCCTTGCCATCATAAAATGTGAAAATGGGTGCAACAAAACTAATTGAAAAAGGGTGAAAAGATATCTTAGGTTCTAGAGGATTATGCAATACATCTTTTCAATAAATATTATGCATTGATTTCATAACATTTTGTTCAATGTTCAAAACATTATCTTTCAAATCTTGCATAACTTGTAAAAAAGTGTAAATAGTAGACACATTCGGATTTTGAGTTAAAATTTAAGAAGTCACCAAATGGGATAAAAACACCACTTGTATTGATGTAGGCATTGAGACTGATAATTGAGTTGAATTATTAGTTTTTCCCATGGAGGATGTAGCAATATTTATTTTATCATTGAGGAACAATGGTTTTAAAACATATGATATACCCCCTCTAGTTGTAGTATGCATAATTGTTCTTGAGGGGATGGAGATTGAAATGGATGTATGATAAGCATATATAGTAGCCCTAATATTCATGTCAATATAAAGTAATGGTTTTTTACTAACACCTTTATTTTTTTAGCTTCTAATATAATATTAAGGATCTTATGGAGATCTTCAGGATTTACACAAATGCACTCTTGAAATAATGCAATAGATTTAACTTGATCTTGAGCTACTTGTTCATGTTCATTGTTTTCATGTGTTTCATTATCCTCATGATCAGATTCATATTCTATAATATGTTTTTCATTATTTTTCTCATTGTCATTACTGGCACTCTCATTATTAGAAAATTTTGACATTGTATTAGCTTGAGACATTTTAGGTGGTTCAAGGGGTAACTCAAGATATTCAATAGGAAAAACACCTAATATAGAACTACACCTAAGTTACATGAAAAATATAGAACAAATCTAAATAAATCAATCAATCACAAACCTTAGGAGGCTAAAAATCCTAGAAAAAGCTAGTAGTTACATCAGAAGACTCAGAGGTCAGGTTTGCCAGATGTTTAACTTTTTTTAGAAATAAAGATTCATAAGGAGAGTATCCAAACTAAACAAGTAGTAAATTACTCTTAATAAATGGCTAATTAATGAATTTAGATTCTAATGATATTCTAATAATAAATACCTATTCTAAGCATATGTCAATTATAGAATGTATAACATCCAATATTCTAATAATAATAACATGAAGGAGAAATTGTACTTATCTTATATACTGATGTGCAGGAAAATCTAAGTGAAGCAAGTGTAAAAATAGACTGTATGGTGATTTTGATCCAATTATCGAATTTTAAAAATTAGCTTTATGTTAGCATAAACACTTGTGTTAATGATATTGTTTATGTTTCAATGCATTTATCATGTACAAAATATTGACTATTGATTAAAACATATACTTGGATATTTATGTATTTGTTATCACCTTTTAGATTATGTGTTCAAATCACGTACATAGGATTTTGATATCGTAATATAGCTCCAACCCTAGATCCTACTCCTAGGTCTTATCACCTTACCCAAAATGGGTTAATGAGCCCACAAAGTCGAGCTAACCTTCAGAGCCCCTCTGTCAATGAGTGTTGCCTTCATAACCAACACTCTAAAGAGGGTGTTAAACATATGTATTTATCCCCTATGTGTTGGTTTATGAGTGAACAATGGTGTATAATGTTACATTAATGCACATGGAGTGATTTAACTTGTAAATTGACAAATACTACTCATGGGATATTATTTGAATGCTTCAAACATGTAATATGATTTCTCATATGACTGATATAAATATAGGGAATAATAGGGTAGTATAAATTGTTTGTGAAATTAATTGGAAGAGATTGAAAAGGTGTTTTATTAATAATTGGTATTTGTTATATGAATAATAAATTGCATTTAACTTCTAGTTATACCACTTTTTTTTAATTTTCCTCATGAGAGGGTTAATGAAACATAACCGTTTGACCCATACATTTCAAAATATTTATAAATTTGAGTGTTTAGAACACATGGAAACTTACATTGGAGGATGGAAATTAATGTCGATGCTACTATCCAAGTTTGAATGCAACTTTCTAGGAACATAAAATGTTGTTGGAGATTTGTAATTAACAATGAATTATATATATCAAAATTTAAGAATATTGTGGGCTAAATGTGATTTAGCTAATCAAAATAATAATTTTGGACTATAATATAATCATTTTAACCAAGTGAGGTGATGAATGTGAGCCTATCAGCTATCATAAATGTTAAGAACAAAAGGATAGAGACCTAACTGATATTTGTCAATTGTAAAATACTAATTTAACATATAGATCTAGATTTAAGCATATACATTTACATTGAATATTAAAATTATAAGAGAGGTGTTTTATAATCTAGTGTACTATGTTTATAATGTGTTTTATTACTGGGTGTCATTTATAGTGTTTTAGTGTAGTGTCTGACTTTATATTGGGACAAGTAATTGTGTGACAATTTTTAGTACATAGAGTCAAAGCCTCTCTTTGTAAGGATGCCTTTTATGTTGAAATCATTTAAGTATGTTTAGTTTGATGTCATGTTTTAGTAGATAGAGTCAAATTAATAGGACAACCAGTATATTTTAATTATTTTCAAATTTGAGTGTCTAGAATACATCGACACTTATGTTATAGGATGGATAATAGCATCGATGATATTGGCCAAGTCCAAATACAACTGTCAAGGAGCATAGAATGTTTTTGGAGTTATATATCTAATAGTGAAGGATATATATCATAATTTAATCATATTTTGGGATACAACTGATTTGGATAATCATAATAACAGGGTTGAACTATAATATAAACATTTTTGCCCAATTTGGTGGCAAATATGAGCATATCAACTACAAAAAAAGTTAAGAACTAAAGGCTAGATCCTTGAGTGATATTTTTGTCAAGTCCCCATTTGATCATGGATCCCTTGAAGACCCTTATCCTTGTTTTGTTTCCCAATGGCTAAGGTAAAAAGGAAGAAGAACATAAACACTTGGAGTTTCTCAAGGTAAATTATAAAAGTGATTTATTATTCTAATTTTCACTTAAGAAGGGGATATTTGAGGGTCATGGGCACTCAATTGATTAAGTGAAATCTTATAAGAAAATGTCCTTTTAATATTTGAATAATTTTCATTTAAGAATGGGACATTTGAGGATCATGGGCACTCAAGTGATTAAGTGAAAGCTTTAATAAAAGGTATTTTTAATATTTGAATTATTTTCCCTCCCTTTTGAATGCACCCCTATGTGGAAACGTTATAAATTTAAATAGGGAATGTTTTGGATAGAATCATGTTATTTTTTATAGCTGAATTCTTCAAGTCTTAAGCACAAAAAGATAGACTTTGCCTTGAGGATAGAATCCCTTCAATGTTGTTTGGAACAAGGACAAAATATCTTGGTTTCAGACCTAGGGCACCTTCACAAAGAGGTTGTATTGAGTAATATTGGAATCAAAATGATTTTTCCAACACTATTTTTCTATTTGCAGTGGGGTAATCAAGTTGGTGGGCTGAAAGAGCTTATTGAGAGCTAGTTTTAGCATAGTAAATTGTTAAAAAGGATAGCAATTAACTATTGGGAGTATTGAACCTTTCTTAGGGTTGAGTGTAGGTATTTTAGGGCCTATTGGGGTTTTTTAGTGGGTGTGGAATAACCACACAATATTCTAATTTTTTTTAATTATTTTCCATCAATATTACATTATAAATTTCAGTTTTGTGGATCTTATTGTGGCTAGAACTATTGTATATTTTGTGGTGGTTGTGGCCTTTTTTCATTTTTTTTTTTTTTTATAGTATCTAGGGTTTTCATAAAAATTATAAATAAAATAATTGCAAGGGTTTGGGGAGAAATCCTTATTTTTAGTTGGTAACCCTAGAAGGGACATTTTAGTGGTATTAGAACCAAAATCTTGGATAGCTATAGGATTTGAATTGTATACAATGGATACTATCTAGGAGATGTTGATGTGTGTGCAGAAAAGAGATAGTGTTAGAATGAAGAGATAAGACATTAAGTATCAACTTGTGAAACAATTTACTATCAATGTTGTATCCCTAGCATAATTCAATAAAATTCAAAGGAATGATCCTATTCAAAGGGGATTGTTAGAGGAATAAAATAAACAAGATGAGGACAAACTTATGGCCTTTGATGAATATGAGAGGAAGGATGATATGAAGACATTATATAGCACCATGGAATAATTTTGAGCGGTGTACACAAGGAATAAAAATAGAATGGCAAAGAAGAAAGAGCCTCTATCGAAATACCCTATGGATCCATTAATGAAAAAGGGAACCAATTTAGATGTGGAAGGGGTAGGTGAGCAGCAAAAATTTAGTACCTTGAAGCCCTTTAAACAACAAAGAGATAAAAATTTGGGGCAGCCTAGGGTTACAACTTTAGAACATTAGAAATCAAACTTTTTAGGTTAGTAAAGGGGGTTACAATTGGAAGACATCAATGTGGTAGAGCCAAGAATTTTTGGGAATCCAAGTGTTTTTTTTTTTAGTATAAAAAATTAGATATTTTGGGGTAGCAAGGTGAGATTTTACATCAAGATTTTAGGTAGCAAAAAGAGATGCAAATGATAAATAATAAAAGGGAAGAACCAAGGGAAGAGACTTTGGAGAGTATGAAGGGAACAAGTGAGACTCAATAAGAATTTTTAAAAGTTGTTAAATAAACCATATTTGAGAAATAAGAACACAAGCCCTGTAAGGCATAAATATTCTAGAATAACTCTATGGAAAGGTATGTTTTAGAAGAAAAGTTTGATGTTTGCATTGATTCTACTAATAGTTCATTTTCATTGCATAACACTAGTTCTCATGAGGGAGGTTAGAAAAAAAAATGTTGGTAATAGTTGAGAAAGAAGTGCAATCCCTAACAAGGTTGGATAGCATAAAAGGGTTCCTTGAAGAATTAACATAAAATGTGGAGAGGAAACATTTGAAGTAAATTTTCACTATTTTATCTTTACATACAGTCAAGGATGAAATTAAAAAAATGGAATATCTTCATGTATTCAAAGACAAGGAGGTGGCCATGAAATGCACAAATGGGCCTTAAATGTTCATAAGACACCAAATATTAAGGTACAAGAGTCTATCCGCATTAAAAAAAATTATGTGCATACAAGACATTGAGGTAATAGATTCTATCTTGTATCTTATGTTCATCCATGTTGTAAATATATTAATATATGGAGGAATTAAATCTAGATTAGAAATATATGAAAACACCAAAATAAGACCTTTGTAAGAAAGGGCATGGTGATAAAAAAGCATGCAACTAGTGAAATATTTCAATTTGTACTTGAAATTGATGGTGAGTGATAATGACATGGTATTGCAAGTGATATCATATGCCAAAGGGCCCATATTATGCACCAAACCCATATTTAAGGAAATGGATTGATTTATATGACCTGTATCACTCATTGTAAAGGGGTATGTGGATTATAGGGTGGTGACATCTTTGATTTGTCATTTTCTATTGTTGAGGGTGGATGACAATGTCTTGAGAGCTAATTTTATTACAATGAGAATCCACATCTCATGTGTAGCGTTAATTGATTATGCAATGTCACTTATATGGGATAAGACACCTCACATGGCATGATGATTAGTCACATGTTGTCATGATTATTTATGGAGATTTTATATTGATCATGCCATTATCTCAATTAGTCTTTCTGGATATTAGCCTATCATTATGCATGAATATAGGGTTTAGTTATAAAATAAATCATTAATTTACCTATAAAATAATACTCATATCCTTTAGAAATTACTTAAAACTACATATGGATACCCAAATATACCCTTATTTTTTTATACTTCAAAATACATGTTGTTACATGGAGTTTCCAAGACACCCATGCATGTATATGGAAAAAATGTTAAATACCTCAATTAAAAATGGTTACTTGGTTGATTTTTGATTCAACAGTAAGTGTCAATCTTAAGGTGAGGAAGTATTGACTATTGATCTTCCACTCACTAAAATGTTGAGATCATTTATGGGGGTTTTGAGATTAACGGTTAGGAATTTTTATAAACATATGATGAAATTTGATTCATGGATCTTAAATATGGTAAATGTAGGTCATTGATACATGGTAGCTTGTATTTGAGTGTTAATACCTTTTTAATATTTCTAATACTTAAATAATGTACATGAATTTTAATTTTTTTCTTAAAATCAATGGAAGGGAAATGCTATGCATATCTTAGATTTTCAAGCTCAAACATTATTCTAACAATGATGAAAGTGAAAGATGAGTCTAAATGCTTAAGCCATGGGGAGAATTTGACATTGAAATCAAGGAAAGAGTAGGATCTATAGGAGGTTGTAGTGAAGATGGTTCTGGTAATAGGGAAGGAGGTGACAACCCGAAAGGTTTTTATGATAGGGAAGGATGTAGAGACACCTAAAGGGTTACATCTGTAGGGGAGGAATAGAGATCCATAGGCTCTAAGTCATACACATCCATCTATTGATGGAATAGATCTAGTAGAAAATTAGAGGCATGATCAATCTACATCTCCTAGAATGGTAACTTACTTAGCAGGATTGGGAAGGACTATATAGGCTAAGAAAGATTTCAAATATTTCACTGAAGGAATAAATTAGTTGGAAAGGATGAAGAAAATGGTGTTGAAATTGTTGATTTCTAAAAATACCAACTCTTAAATATCTTTTAAAAATGAGGTGCTCAAGGAGGTGTTCAAAGATGAGGAATGGTTTGCATCCAAGGGTGTAATCTGTAGGTTTAACCATTTTTTCCCAAACCTCCCTACTCTTCATATGTGGATATTTAATTCTTGGTAGACATTAATGGAAGGTTGTTTATAGATTTATCCATGATATGGGACTTTTCATCATGGTGTTTGACCTCTTTGAAGACTAGATCAAGTTTTTTAAATATAAGATCTAGACTTGAGATCAAGATCTTCTATTTATTAATCATTGGTTTCCATATTCTAACCCTATTATAGAATCCCTCAATACCAAATCCATTTAGGTTTGACTGATGTAACTTCCCCTTTAATTATGGTCTTAATCTTGCTTTTCAATTAGTAGTAATGCACTAGGTGTGTTGTTATAATTAGGCATGGCTACTATAGAATTTACTCACATAACTATTACTCGTATTCTATTTTACATGGATATTTATCTTGATTTTATAACTTTTATCGAGATAAAATTCAAAGACTATTGTTATTCCCAAACCCTTGACTATGGGGGGTTACCTTTCTGATGTCATTGGTGTCTTCAAATAGAACATTTGGTTATGACTTTTCAAACCTCCAAATGAAAGGTGGAATCTTCTTGGTTAAATGATGCCTCTCTAGTTCATCTTACAATTAATGGTATCATTTATCCTAATACATCGGAGAGAAAAGAGGTAAAAACTATATTGGAGGTTGTTCAAAATGCCCCCAATTCTCAAGAGGGATTCTATTTCCCTTTGGACATCCCAAAAATTTCTAAGGTAAATATTATTGAGGCTGTTGAAGCCTCCATAAGATTTGGAGTGGTTATAGCCAAAAGTGAAGCTATTTTTTGGAGCTTGTAACCCATCAAAGTGATCAATGTTTGCATCCCTATCATCCAATATTCAAGGGATTCTAGATGTAGATAGGATTGGATAGTAGTACATAAGAAGAAAAAATGAATTTTTAAAGTCCCTGATCCATCCAGCATGAAACTCCAATCTCATAGAGGAAATGGTGAGGACAAGTCATAGGGTTTTGGGGTTGGTGGCAAGGGAAGCATGGCTTTGGCTAAGTAATGCCAGGTTCATGCAGCTCCTGTGGTGGTGGTAAAAAAATCTTGGTGGCTAGATCCTTAGAGATTGATTTCAATTTTTTGTTCTTGTATTAATGGGATATGTCATCCAGTTGGTTAATTTTGATAAATGGGTATGTATGGTTTCCCATTGGATTTTTGGCATCTTAAATCTTGACTTTAGTTTCTTGGTTATGTGGATGTGTTCCACTTCTTGGCATATCATGGTTTTTAATTTGATGTGTTTAAGGTTTTTTATAACTTTGATTTATTTTAATAAAAGGGTGAGGGACCCATCAACCTTCAATTACCTATAAAAAAAATTAAGTGTTTAAATGATACTTTAATGATGATTTTTGGTCTAAATAGGAACTAATAACATTCATTGATCTATGGTAGATGTTATGGACATGAATAAATATAAATTCATGGGTTAACCATTTCAAATATCAAGTAATTTTTGGATAGCCAATATAAAGAACAATTTTAATTAAAATTATGTAAAATATGGGCCATTGATTGTGTCAATTGATAATTGGATGAAAATATATATTTGGGAAATATTTTTAAAATGTGCATGTTATTGATTAGTGATCCAATCAGGGTCATTTATCTCAATGAAAAAAATATTCATCATGATCCTTTTCAACATTTGATGTTTTTCCTATCTTGTGATCCTTTTCCACCATGCAATGTTTTTCCATCAATGTAATGCTTGTCAGTAAATGAAATGTTTTTTTGAGCCAACAATGATTCTTTAATCAATGTGATACTTTTTAAGATTCTAATCTCATTATATCTTTCCATAATGTGATGACTTTTTAAGCTTGGAATGCTTTTTTAATCTTGTAGTGTTGAATCACTCATTTTTATTGTTTTAATCTATGTATTAATTTCCCCCTTAGAAATCATGGTATATTATTTATTTCTTGTGCACCTTGATCCAAAAAGATATTTTTTATTGTTTCTATTGAAAATTGTATAAAAAATAAAATGGTTTAGCTTATAACAAGGTAAACAAAAACCTCTACGAAGGATGCAAACTCAAATTATTTAAGACTAAGTTAACATAAATCATTCCCTTATTGCATTTCAAATTAATCTTTCTAGTTGTAATTTGATGATGATGATGATGATGATGATGATGATGATGATGATGATGATGATGATGATGATGATGATGATGATGATGATGATGATGATGATGATGATGATGATGATGATGATGATGATGGGGGAATAAGACTATAAAATATTTTAAACAAATTATATTTCAAAAGATTAATTTCTAATCCTAACATAGCAAATGATATATTTGACATCTAAAAATCTATACAAAAAGATTACAAAGCTTATAACATCATAACCTCATACATTGAGGAAGTTTATATTATGAAATCCCAAAAAATATTGTAATAATAAAAAAAATGTCTCAAACTTTATATCTTCTATAGAGAGAGATGGACCAAAAAAACATGAGTCATAAAGTCCTTTCATAGTAAAATGGTGAATCTACACTTTTACCATAGTCATCATATTTCACTATTTCTAGAGTGGAGACCTCCTTCATGTTAGTAGTGGCATTAAATTTAAGGGTTTAGCATTTGCAAGATATTTTACTAAGTTAGGAAATATACCTATTATCAGAGAATAGCTAAAAAAAAAATCCAAATCTTTCAAAATAATCCAACCTTGTGAAGTTGAAACTAAAAATTTATTCCCAATAATAGGACCCCATAAATTCTTTTTTTTTTTTCAAGTTTTAACAAAAAGAGTGGAAATAAATTCAGTGTAGCCATTTATCAAGGAAAAAATCAAACCAATGATGCTAAAAAAATGAGCAATCAAGAGCCTTGGACAAATATTTAAAAAAGCAAATTAGTATCTATAATCATCAATAAATAAGGGGACACCTTTGTTTAAAAAATACCCATTCAATCCTATCATTATTACCAAAATTAGACCAATCTTCTTTTGCAACATTATACCCATAATTTCACACTAGGGAAAAAGATTTCCCATAGTGTGAATTTATCACTTGACATAAATTTTAAATACATGTCACTTATCAAGTCCATGTGTTATACTTTCCATGTTTATATGGGTTGATGTCTTAAAAAAATGACATCATTTAAACCCAAACATAAGCATTAAATATACAAAAAGGCATCACAAGTTCCATTAGAAATTAAGGGAAAAAACCATAAGTAATGTCAAATTTGATCCAATTGATAACTGGTTTTATAATCAAAGACTAAATTATTAAATCTCAACAAGGGTGACATCAACAAAACCCTCCTAAACCATCTCATAAAAATTTATTTAAAATGATGTTAAACAATTCAAATAGTGATATCTTCACATCAAATCAATTGCATTAGTTATAATATTTTGTTTTTGGATCATTTTCTTATCTAGAAAAAATAGTCATGATGCTTCAACAACATTTTTGTCAAGGATTCTTCACAAACATGATTTTCAATCCTTGTCATGCTTGTCAAGTCCTACGATGCTTCACACATTGGTGATGTTTCATAATTATTCAATGCTTGTTAAATTCTACAATACTTCATCATTAACTCACACTTGAAAATTCATGCAATGCTTCATAATAAAGCAATGCTTGATAAGTCTTATGATGCTTTACAATTCATACGATGTTTATCAAGTATGCAATGGTTTTTAATTATATATGATGCTTTTCAAATATTAAAATGGTTTTTAAGCATGCAACGCTTGTCAAGTGCACAATGCTTATCAAACCTTGTGATTCTTAACAAGTCTTATGGTGCTTGTTCAGTAGGAGATGCCATCCAATCACATAATACTTTTCAAAATTATCTTTGAGTATCTTCCATGCTTCTCAAACATGTGATGGTTCTCAATGCAAGTAATCCTTCTCAACCATGTAATGCTATGCAACTAGATGATACATATGAAGCTCACAATGTTTTTTCAGACATACATTGTGTATGCATATGAGATGCTTACTTAAAAATGTTGTAACAATATTAAATTTTCCAAATAATTTAACTAAATTCTAAATATTAGGTGTCCTTTACGTCCACAACAAATATCTAGAATTATTTCAATTTTGCCACAATATGAAGGCCATTTTGTTTATATTTTCCATTGTATAAAATTTTGTTCTAGTTAGATTCACCAGCCAATATATAAAAATTTTGGTGGCTTTCTTTAAAAAATTCCAAATCTTAATATTTGACATTCACTTTAACGGTTTACATCATTTGAAAATATGTTCCAATCATTACAAAAAATTATCAGGGGACAAACGTGCATCAAGTAATGTGTCACTAATCTAAATTTCGGTATTATAATGATTTCTATAAATTTTTGTAGATGTATAATGAATTATTTTTAAAATTCTATATAATTTTGATATCAATTTCAAGTGTATTTTAGATATTTTATAGATGCTTAAAGTCAAAAAGGTTCCATGTATTTATAAATGAATTGAATTCAAATTAAGAACTAATTAACATGTCAATCGACATCACATAATGAAAAAAGAGAAAAAAAAATGGGACAAGGGTCATGTGGAGGAATGTTCAAAACATCTTTAAGGCCCTTTGCCAAGACTATATAGGTAGCACCAAGATATGTTTGAAGTGGAACTATATTCTTATGAGATGTCTATAGCGTGATATTTCTTTTTCTTATTTTACACTTAATAGATATAAAATAATAAAAAATTATAGACTATTTTAAATTATAGAAAATATAGTAAGAAACATATTAATTTTTTAGTGAAATGGGTTGATTAAAATTGTGATGAATTATTTTAGAAATGACACAGCAAAAGAAATATGATATAGTTCACTGATTTTTCTTCCATGTTGCTCAGAAAATCCTAGACAGAATTTGGAAATGTTCTGTATGTGTTTTGTTAACTATTTAGATCAGAAGAAATAACAACCTTTAACGTGTTATTTGCATTGTAAATTTTTGTAAACATTAAAAAAAACTGCAATCACGGATCAAATTTACATTTAAATCCACAGCGGAATACCAACGCAATTGGAAAGGTGTGGGAAAAACGATGACATCAATTTTGGGATTTAAGAATTTCAAGGATGTCATATAATGCATTGAATATGTAAAAGCTTTGCCAATGGAAAAGAAGGTAGGTAGAAGGTGAGAACCAATGATTAAATTTAATATTAATATTCCTCCTAATAACAAAACACGGCAATAAAAATATCAGAGATTCTCTTTTTTTTTTTGCTTTTGCTTTCAACATAAATAAAAGAACACATGGCCTTTAAACATTATAGCCTTTGAAATTTGATTCTGTGAAAATTGGTTTTTGTATAAACATTGTTGTCTTTTTTTGTAAAGCCCAGAGGAAGTGTACATTAAAATACAGTAGTTCAACCTCTCCAAGAACTTAGATGTACAATTTTTTAGCAAAAACTAAAAACAATTTTAGTCCCTGTTTACACACAAGGAGCATATTTGGATGCAGTTAATGGGATTGTATTTTTATGCTTTAAAATAGCAGACTGAAATACAATGAAAAGAATGTAATGAAGAATTGAAAGGTTTTTATATACATAGAGAGCAGATGAGAAGAGAAGAGAAGATCTACATCTACATAATGGTGCAAGCGGCGTTTGGATTATCGTCACTGAAGAGCGATGTGTATCTTTCGTCAGTTGCCTGAGGATTAGGGAAGGTGGGGTCGACATTCCTTACATAGCCTGACGGAGCCTTTTTATCGTACACCTGAGCAGCATAAGGATAATAAACCAGGTTGTATGGCTTGTATGGCCACATTTCTGCTTTTTTACCCGTCTTTCTCCTCACCCTCTTCAATACCTTGTAAGCCTCCACGTACCCTGTCACCGTTACCTTGTTTTGTTTTCTATCCACCTCCACGCTTCTCACACCTGCAATTATATTACCCATTAGCTCTATATCTATCAATATAACCAAACAGGGTTTAATGAAATATATAATTTACTTCACCTTTCATATTTGTTAGGGAATTGTTTACTTTTCTCTGGCAACCCTCACAGTCCATCCGAACTCTCAACTCTACCGTCTGTAATTGCAAGCAATAATGAAATTGGGGTTAACATGCCATTGATTTAATTTTTCAAGACATCTCATCTCATGTATAATGAAAAATGAAAATGCAAAATAAAAAAAAGAGATACCTGAAATCGCTTCCGTTTCAGCTTGGTCCGGCGAGTAGTTGCTATTTCGATTAAGCTTTGTATAAGAGCGAGGGCACCCACCAGTACTTAGTAAAGCAGATATACAAATTAAAGAATATACTCTTACAGACAGAGATATACAAAGAATATGGAGTGACTATACTCTTAGAAACAGAGATAACGAGGATGGATGGATCGATGAAAAAAAGCACAAAATTTATAAGGGAGATGATAAACGCGTTGCGATGTACGAATGTGGATAAAACAAACACTTTTTATCCACAGAGGTGTCTCAATCTAAGAGGTGAAATATAATGCCTCAGAATATACCCAAAGAATTGAGCTACGTGGCAGCAGGAGAGGAAATCGGAAAGCGTATCTTAGCTTGCTTCCTTCGACGAAGCGAAGGATGAATAAAATATGGAGCTCGACTTCAGTGGTTGCGCGCCACCTGTAAATCCGCTTTCAAAGTAGAAACGCCAAACCCAATGTCTGCATAACATGTGGAGATGAGAGTGACGGTGGGAATGGGAAGGAATGATAAGTCTAATCTGAAATGAAGTCGGTGACGATGGGTCAAAGATAATGTAGATAGACTTGTAGCTATGAAACATAAGGTATTATTATATAAGGGATGTATGGCGGGACATAACTCCTTATTTGAACAATTTAACTCCTATTAATTAAAAATGAAATGAAATGAAATATCTTTATGATTAATCCTTTGCATTATAATGACTTAAATGCATGTAAATATATTTACGGTGGTTATAGGCTTTCGTGTTACGATTTATAATTTTGGGGTTCTATATTTTCTACATTATATTATCTCTTGTTTTATAAAATTGGATTTAAATAGTTTAACATTTTTAAGTCTAAAAAAGTTATCAGAGAGGAAAATATACATTTTCTAAAATTGTACGGTGACGTTTTTGATGACATGTCAATTTTTCTACATATTTTTACTCTGATCAATTGTTGGAACCAAAGAGACTAATGATACACAAAAGAATAGCTAAAAATATTTTTCAAATGATCACATTATTTTATCATTGGCTTATAATTTTGATATGTAAGGCATGAACTAAAATATATATGGGTCATTAATATGAAACAATATGCCATGGTAGAAGACGTCTGGTTCATTAATGAGGAAGCCAACGTCATTTTCTATATCACTTGGTAGGCTTTTATCCATTAATGTAGCGTACGACGGTGTTTTCGGTGACATGTCAATTTTTCTACATATTTTTGGTCTGACCAGTCATTGGGACCAAAGGACCAATGAAAACAACATACTAGCCAAAAATAATTTTCAAACAAACACATTCTTTTATTGTTAGCTTGTAATTTTGATACATAAGGCACAAATCAAAATATATATGGGTGTTTTAACCTTTTTGGACTTAGTGCATGTAAATCCTATATTGTTAAATGGCTAAGGATAGCAATAACTTGGAATGAAAATAATAAATAATTGATTTGATAAGCCTTTCCCAAAATAGCAAAGATATAAATAAATAGTACTTATTTGAAGTAAAACAGACATTTCTGTGACTCATGAGGCTGAAATAGGCTTGAGAACTAGTCAGACACCTTTCATTCTATGATTGTAGCTGAAATTAGGCTTCAAACAGTAGCACCCTTATTAGGACAATAACACTATGTGGAGCTAGTGTCTATTTATGGTGTTAGTTTCCTTCTTAGAGGAACTATCTAAAAATTTTAGGGAAGCTACTAGAGAGTTTGGGGGACCTACAGGTGATTCTATGTCTTCTAGAAGAAGATGCATGTGTCATTATTTTACTTGAATATCTTCTGAAACATTAATGAATATCTGCACACATAAAACAACAGCTAGATCAAACACAAAAGGAAAGGAAAAAACTAGGTTGTGGGATATTATGGTCATGCAGAGTAGAACCCTTGTTGTATTGGTTGCTACCTACATTAACCCCAATGTTAGGGGTCTCAGATCCCATATAGTTCTCCCTTATAGAATGCACATAATCAACGTGCATGGTATGCCAAAATGACTTTCATTTAATCCCTTATTTGATCAAGCATGCAATGTCTAAATATAATAGATGAGTAATATGTCGAGTATTGACTTGTATTATTGATTGATTTTATGTAATTATGTGCTAATATAGTAAGTGCTAGATATAAAATGCCTTGTGAGGATCTTTATATAGAAGGAACTTTTTTTTGAATGTAAGACCTTGTTTGTTTGCTGACAAGAGGGATAAAAACATAATAGAAGGCTCAAGGTAGGGTTAGGACTCAAAAGACAAGATAAAATGACCATTGGACACTAAATCCATAATTAGACACTAGCACCACATGACACTACTATCCAGATAAGTGTGCTATTGTCCTGAGGCCTAAAAATAAAGTCAAGACCAAACAAGATAGGCTAGGGACCCCTGTGAATGGGAGGGGGTGACTTAGGAACATTGGGGGTGCAATAAATAGGGGGAAAAAGACATAATAAAGATCAAAGGCTCAACATGACCATGCGAACAAGGATTATATTCATCACTAAGACCTTCATGTGAAAGAGTAACAAAAGACATGTTACTTATAGTTGTTTGACCAAATTATGATGTATATATTTGTCCCCCTTTTATTCTGGCAGTGCAATGAAATGAAAGTACTAGAGTAAAAGAAATAGAGTAATGTGTACATGTGCTTACCTATGCAGATATGTTTTTGACCTAACTCACTTCTTGGACAGTGGACAAGAGATGGAGTGAAGTATGTGAAGAGGTCATCCATATTGTGGGTGTCTTTTGTACTAAATCTAAATAGTGAACTAAATCATGAGGGAAAAAAAAACCCTATTTTTACCCCCACCCTAATATATGGATTGAATCTGAGTATTTAAACTAAATATGTGGAGAATAAGGCTTGTTTGCCCCCACTCTGATATGTGTACTAAATCTGAGTATGTAAACTAAATATGTGGATAAATAAGGCTTGCTTGCCCCAAATTTGATATGTGTACTGAATATGAGTATGTAAACTAAATATGTGGAGAAACAAGGCCTACTTGCCCCCACTCTTATATGTGAACTGAAAAAAGAGGTCAAAGTTGTCGCTCAACCTACATAATCAGGGTCTAGTAGAAGATTATGGATCAACTATTGCAAATGATTGTGTGACCCAAACTAGTAAAATCATCGTGACATCTTGGTGATGATCTAAGTTTAACCTAGTAATTTGAAAATAGACATCAAAGATGTGTGATCTACATCCTGCCCTCAATTCTGATATATAAGTAATGTAGCTATGTATCTAAACATTTCTATATCTATGTTAAACTATATATCTAAGTTAAATTATATATTTGAGTCAAATTATATATTTGAGTCAAACTATATATCTTTGTTAGACTATATATTTGTTTCAAACTATATATTTGAGCCAAATAGTATATCTTAATATTTGTATTTGAGTAGACCTGTGTCTGAATATCTATATCTAAATAGACATGCATGTCTAAATATTTATATCTGACAAGATATGTGTATCTGAATATTTGTATCTAAATAAGCCTACATGTATGAATATTTGTATCTAAGTAGACTTGCATGTCTGAATATTTATATCCAAGTAGACCTGCATGTCTTAATATATGTATATTTGGACCAATCTATGTGTATTTTCCCCCCATTTGGTGAGAGAGTCGAGACTAAGGTAAGGCTGTCAAACCAAAAGTGGTAACGACCAATACGATGTGATAGTTAACTAGGGTGATGTTGTTTTATTTGAACATTTTGTTGGTTGTGATGAAATTAGTTGTTAAAATTGGGAAGGGATAGACCTCTGGTCTATAATGAGTTTGTTAAGGGAATATAGGTTTTGTGATTTTATAGAGTTAAATGTGATCAAGATATTGGTGTAACCAATATAGGGTGAGGTACATTTAACTAAAGTCCCACGTGCAAGAAACAACTGGAAAATTAGAGTTATGATTTTCTAGATATCGCATTTCAAACAACTCAGTATTAGTTGGTGAAATTGAAATGCAAGGTCAACCTTAGTAATGTAGAATTTTTATTAATGTGACTTAAATAGGTTAGTTGAGTAGTTTGGAAATTCATTTGAATCATTTTAATTGATATTGATTATTTGCTTTGAGCTAGAGAGTAAACCTAGGAGGCAAGGAATGACTTTTACTTGGTATGAGGAGGTGGAGGCACTTATCTAGGCCAAGAAGGAGGTTACCATGGTAAGGATCCTATTTTTTTCCTATTTTTATCACATGAAGTACATTTTTTACTATTTTTATTGAAAATATGGTAGTTTAGGGTTATTTTTAGAAATATGGCACTATTATCCTGATAATGGTACCAGTGTCTAAGACATGGTGCTAGTCTCCTGAATATGGTGTTACTATCCAGTATTAATGTTCCATATTTAGTGCTAATGTCTAGTAAGCCTAGTTTTTTATGCTTATTATTATTGACTACTGTTTGAAGACCATTATTTTCTATTTATCTAATATTATATGATGTTAATGCCAGTTTTGGTTGTATTTTATAAGTTGTTGTGCACATGAGAGAGTTATGTAGTGGTTGGATGATGTAGACATTATGGGGATTGCCCTTGACATATGTAGATATGGTCATGGTAAAGAGAGTTGGTCTGAGTCACGTGCAATCCTTAGATTTGATGCCCTAGGATAAACACATGATGCTTGTACTATGTAAGAGGTGGGATACAAATACCTGCAAATTTTGGTTACCGATAAGGGAGATGATTGTCACCTTGGAGGATGTGTATAGGATTATATGGTTACCTATTACTAGGTAGAGAGTAGTCTTACAGGGTATAGGTGATATGTTGGGGATCAACCAACAAACTTGATTACTATATGTAAGCAACTAAATACGAAATTAAACCAGAATGATAAGTAACTAGAATCAGAAATAGCAAAGAATAAGAGATACAAGAAACCACCCTGAAAACTTGTATTAAACTCTTCCAGAAGGAAATACAATTTAAGAAATCACACTTTCTTCTCACACCTCTTAGATGTACAGCTCTCTTTCCCTCAAGAGTTTTCTCTCTCAATTACAATCAACTCCAACACTTGGATTGATTCACATATACGATATGTATTATTTTACAATACTATTCAATAAGCTATGAAGAATTATCCCTATTATATAGAATTAGGGATCATGAGTTATGCAATATCAACCATCAGATATACCTCTTAATCAAGGGTTCAAAACAGTCCTACTAAAGATAGAAATGCAGACTTAAGACTAACACTTAATCCTATCATGCAAACAATCTGTTCTGTCCATGAAAATAGACTTTCTGGAATGCACAGGTAATCGACGTCGATCTCTGCCTGTCTGCACCTGACCGACGTCGGCCGATCCATGACCGATGCTGGCATCTCCCAGTCGACTCTTGACCGACGTCGGTCGCTCCTGACCGACGCTGGTGACTGTGTAATTTTGGCAACCTGTAACTCGCTCATTTGGTGAATCTTTTAGATCCACAACTCAACAATCTCCCACTTGGAGATAAAAAGCTGCACTAGTACCTGTACAACAACATCTTCTAGCTTTTCCATCTTCAAACTCAATGTTGAAGACCAACAAAAGTTGAATGAAGATTCAACCTCTCCTTTGTTACCAGCTTGGTTAACATATCAATAGGGTTCTTATCTGTATGGATCTTCTCCAGCTTCAACTCACCATCCTCCAATACCTGTCTAATGAAGTGGTACCTAAGCTGTATATGTTTGGTTCTTGAATGAAATGTTGAATTCTTAGCCAAATGAATTGCACTTTGACTATCACTATATAATCTAAAACTCTCTTTCTAATTTCCTAGCTCTTCCATGAACCGTGTCATCCATATCATCTCTTTGCTAGCCTCTATGACTGCAATATATTTTGCTTCTGTAGTAGACAAGGCAACAACCTTCTGCAACTTTGAAATCTAGCTAACCGTCATTCCACCAATAGTGAAAACATATCCTGTGGTGCTTCTCCTACCATCCAAGTCACCTGCCATATCCGAATCTACATAACCATGTAGAGAAGTGTTTGACCCTCCATAGCACAAATGCCTACTGCTGGTCCCTCTCAGATATCTGAGAATCCATTGAACTGCTTTCCAGTGCTCCTTCCCTAGATTGGCCATATACTTGCTGACAACTCCCACTACTTGGGCAATATCTGGTCTAGTACATACCATTGCATACATTAAGCTCCCAAATGCGGAAGCATATGGAACTCTCCTCATGTACTCTACCTCATCATGTGAATTTGGACACTATTCTTTACTCAACTTGAAGTGTCTAGCCAAAGGTGTGCTTACCAATTTTGCATCCTACATATTGAACTGTTTCAACACCTTGTTCACATAATCCTCTTGAGACAAAATCAACCTATGATTTTTCATGTCACTCTTAATACTCATACCAAGGATTTTATTTTCTGCTCCCAAATCCTTCATGGAAAACGTGTGAGCTAATTTCACCATAAGCTCAAAAATATCTTGCATGTGTGAACCTACAACAAGCATATCATCTACATACAGTAACAGGATAATATATCTACCATTATCTAATGTCTTAAAATAAACACAATGGTCAGATTGACATCTACTATAGCCATGCTCAGTCATAAACCTATCAAATTTCAAATACCACTGTCTAGGAGCTTGCTTGAGGCCATACAAGGTCTTCTTCAATCTGCACACAAGTTTATCCTTACCTTTGACCTCATATCCTTCCAGCTGATCCATATATATTTCTTCATCCAAATCTCCATGAAGAAACTCTGTCTTAACATTAAGCTGCTCAAGATGCAAATCCTCAATAGCAACTAAAGACAATACAGTCCGTATAGAAGTCATCTTAACTACAGGAGAAAAAATCTCACCAAAATCAATACCTAATTTTTGTGCAAATCCTTTCACTACCAACCTGGCCTTATATCTCGTCTGTCCATTCTCACCTTCCTTCAATCTGTAGATCCATCTATTTTTCAGTGCTCTCTCTCCAGCTGGCAACTCAACCAAATCCCACGTTTGGTTCTCTTTCAAGGAATCAATCTCCTCATTCATGCCTAGCTCCCACTGATTCTTGAATTCCACTTGTATTGCCTCATCAAAACTCTCTGGTTCTCCACCATCAGTGAGCAATAAATAGAATAATGAAGGGGAATATCGAATTAGAGGTTTACTTATCCTTTCTGACCTCCTGATGGATGTCTGAGACTCATTCAAAACATGCTTTTCACCCAAATTTTTTGACAGTAACCAATCTCAGTCACCTCTAGGCCTGTAACTGACTGACGTTGATTTATCATGACTGACGTCGGTTCCTGTCTGATCGACGTCAGTCACTATCTGACTAACATCAGTTCCTATATTGTCGATGTTAGTTCCTGTCTGACCGACGTCAGTCTCTGTGTTTTCCTATCTGTGATTATTCTTTCCCACAAGCTCATTTTGGACCGTCACCTCATCCAAATCATCATGGCCATGCTTAAAATTCTTTAGCTTCTTGAGTTGATCACTATACATCACTTTCTCATTGAAAACAACATCACGGCTCCTAATTATTTTGTTATTTCCTAGATTCTGAAACCTGAATCCAAAATCTCCAGAGCCATAACCAATAAAAGTGCACCTCATAGACTTAGCATCTAGCTTATTTCTATTTTCCTTATCAATGTGCATAAAAGCTTCAAAACTAAAAACTCTAAGAAATGAAAGATCTACCTTTTTACCTATCCATGCCTCTTCTAGAATTCCACCATCCAGAGCAGTAGAGGGTCCTCTATTAATTAGGTAAACTGTGGTATCCACAGCTTCTACCCAAAACTCTAAGGGGAAACCAGCATGCAATCTCATACACCGTGCATGCTCTAATATTTTTTTGTTCATCTTTTCAGCAACTCCATTTTACTGAGGTGTCCTTGGAACCGTCCTTTGCCTACGTATTGCATTCTCATAAAAATACTAGTTGAACTTATAGCTGCAAAACTCACCACCATTGTCAGATCTAAGGCACTTCAATCTCCTGCCTATTTCATTCTCAACTAAAGCTTTCCAAATCTTAAAAGTGTCAAAAACATCAGATTTCTTCTTTATACAATAGACCCATACCTTTCTTGTAGCATTATCAATGAAAGAAACAAAATAATGTGATCCTCTAATAGAAGCAACCTGAGCTGGTCCCCACATGTCTGTGTGAACAAGCTCCAACTTGTGCTTCTTCTTTGTTGACCTAGTCTTGAGAAAACTCACTCTCTTCTATTTCCCAAAAATACAGTGCTCACAAAAATCTAGATCTATGTTTTTCAAATATAAAAGCTTACCTTTTGACTTAAGAATGGACATTCCCTTCTCACTCATGTGGCCAAGCCTCTAGTGCCACAACTTTGCATCTACATCTGAAGTAGATAATACAGAAGGAGAATTATCAGTAATACAATTACATAAATAGAGAGTACCTACTCTCTTACCTCTGGCCAACACAAGTGCACCCTTGGAAACCTTCCAAGATTCAGTTGTGAGAGTTACTGTACAACCTTCATCCCCTAACTTTCCTGTAGAAATCAAATTCCTCTTCAAGCTGGGAACATGCATGACATCTCTCAACACCCATGTGTTGCCATTTTGCATTTTCAGCTACATTTTTCTTTTGCCAATAATTTTACAAGGCTCATCATCCCCTAAATACACTATTCCAAAATCTCCATGGACATAGTCACTGAAATATTCTCTATTTGGGGTTGCATGAAAAGAGGCACCAAAATCTAAAACCCAAGATTCTATATTATTATGCAAAGAGAATATAATAGCGTCTTGTGCAACAATACCTGCAACTTTTTCTTCTTCTTTACCTTCATGCTGATTGTCTTCTTTAGGTTTTGACCAGCAATCTTTGCTTACATGCCCTATCTTTCCACAATTCCAGCAGGTTGGCTTCCTGCCATTTCTAGATTTGGATCTACCTCTCATCTTTGACTTAGACCTTGATCTCCCTTTCTTGCTCTTCTCTTTTTGCCTTCCCCTGCTTTCAAAACTTAAAGCATTCCCTGATGTTTCCTCTGTGCTTTTCCTGTGAATTTCTTCATTCAAGATTACACTGACAACATCATCTACTTTTAAAATATTTGAAGCAGATGCAGTATTACTATCTACCATTACCAAGCTATGCCAGCTTTTAGGTAATGAGCATAAGATTAATAGAGCCTTAATTTCATCATCAAACACTATTTTGACTGAATTTAATTGATTTACAATTCCATGGAAATCATTTAGATGATTAGATATAGATCCACGTTCCTACATTTGCAAATTAAATAACTGCTTCATAAGATATACCTTATTAGAAGCTGAGGGTTTTTCATATAAATTTGCTAAAGTAGTCATTAACTCTACCATTGACTTTGCCTGTGATAAATTAGATATCACAGTAGATGCTAGACTCAATCTTATAGATCCAAGAGCCTTTCTATTAAGAACTTCCCATTCTTCATCTTCCATGTCTGTGGGCTTCTTGGCAGCCCCACCTAACGGTAAGTATAGATCTTTCTGATATAGATAATCTTTTATCTGCATTCTCCATAATTGGTAATTCTTGCCATTAAACTTCTCCATTCTCAGTTTGCTTTCTTCTGCCATTGCTTCTCCCACTCAAATAGAAACCCCTGTGAGTTACATGTAATCAACACACACTAAATAGATCTGAACCGTCTGTTAGTGAACCTGAGCTCTGATACCACTTTCTGGGGATCAACCAACAAACTTGATTACTATATGTAAGCAACTAAATACATAATTAAACCAGAATGATAAGTAACTAGAATCAGAAATAGCAAAGAATAAGAGATACAAGAAACCACCCTGAAAACTTGTATTAAACTCTTCCAGAAGGAAATACAATTGAAGAAATCACACTTTCTTCTCACACCTCTCAGATGTACATCTCTCTTTCCCTTAAGAGTTCTCTCTCTCAATTACAATCAACTCCAACACTTGGATTGATTCACATATACTATATGTATTATTTTACAATACTGTTCAATAAGCTATGAAGAATTATCCCTATTATATAGAATTAGGGATCATGAGCTATGCAATATCAACCATTAGATATACCTCTTAATCAAGGGCTCAAAATAGTCCTACTAAAGATAGAGATGCAGAATTAAGACTAACACTTAATCCTATCATGCAAACAATCTGTTCTGTCCATGAAAATAGACTTTCTAGAATGCACAGGTAACTGACGTCGGTCCCTGTCTGTCTTCACCTGACTGACATCAGTCAATCCATGACCGACGCCAGCATCTCCCAGTTGACTCCTGACCAATGTCGGTCGCTCCTGACCAATGCCAGTGATTGTGTAATTCTAGCAACCTGCAACTCGCTCATTTGGTGAAGCTTTTAGCTCCACAACTCAACATGATAGAGCTATACATCAGACTAATGGGTATTTTCCCATGATGTCTATGGGGAATCATCATGTAGGAATCCATAATGATATATTATTATCGTTGATTGTCAAAGTGAATGTTTCATGGTTGTGAAAGTTCTTGGCAATTTTATCGACTTCATTTTTTGTCGTAGATACCAGCGAGGTATTGATCTCATATAGGATGCATGAGATAGTGCAGGACATAAAAAAGCATGGAACCATGTACTCATGGGGTTTTACTATGCTAGTTCATTTTTATCATGATTTATATCATTTTATGTAGGAGATGTGTGTAAGAGGTATTGGATATTCCACTTTATTACATTATTGGGCATATGATCATATAGCAATGAGTATATCAGTGTTTCCTCAATGAGGTGATGGGGATCACCCTCAATCATTTTCAAAGAGGTGGATTAAGATGACCCATATGCCCAAGAGGATCAAAATGCAGTGTCAATAGGTGCTTCATAGGTTGATGGCTATAGAATTATCTAGAGTCCATATAGGGGCTATTAGGGATGTCCTGAGGATGATGTTCAACTAAGATGAGTGTAGGTGAGCTGTTCATTTCATGACTATTGGGTTAATGTGTTTGATAGGTTCCAGTATGATTGGGTGACATGATAATTTGGTGTTATTCAAGATGTGCCACTAGTGTCAATGGTGTGGTTGAGGAGTTTTCTAGATAAATAAGGTTAGGTAGTAGGCTTAGACCATTGGTGGTAAAGTTAGCTCTAATTCCATTGATAGAGTGGGATTCAATGATTGATATACCAGATGTGGATGATGTAGGAGTTATTGATGCCTATGTATCCTGGTAGAGAGAGCATAGATGGGTACCTTTATTTTTGAGAGGTGGGATCTTTTTGGAGGATGTACTATATGTGGATCCCCTTAGGACTATCAATGGTAAGTTCATATTGTATGTTTGTATATTATACGTACTTATGTGGATATTTTTGAGAGTATAACCCCTATTATCCTAGCCCTTACCTACATTAACCCCAATGCTAGGAGTCTCAAATCATATGTAGTTATCCCTTATGGAATGTGCATAATCATTGTGCATGGTATGCTAGAACGAATTTCACTTAGGCCCTTATTTGATCAATCATGCAATGTCTAAATGTGATAGCTGAGTAATATTTAGAGTATTGAGTTATATAATTGACTGATTTTATGTAATTATATACCAAAATAGTAAGTTCTAGATGTAAAATGCATTATGAGGCACTTTATATAGAAGGATTTTTTATTTGAATGTAAGACCTTGCTTGTTAGCTGGGAAGTCATAAAAGAGGGATGAAAACACAATAAGAGGATCAAGGTAGGGTTATCACCCAAAACATGAGATAAAATAATCATTGGACACTGAATTCATAATTTGACACTAGTGTCATATGGCGCTACTATCCAAATAAGGGATCGAGTGTCCTGAGGCCTAAAAGCAGAGTTAAGACTAAGCAGGATAGGCTAGGGGCCCCTATGACAAGGAGGAGGTGACTCAAGGCCACTGGGGGTGCATAAAATAGGTAAAATAAGACATAATAAATATCAAAATACCCAAAATGACCATGTAAATAAGGGATATATTCACCACTAATACCTTCATCTGAAAAAGCAACAAAATACATAGTACTTGTGGTTGCTTGACCAAATGAGGGTGTATATAATGGGTCATTAGTGAAAAATGATGTGCCATGTTGGAAGACATGTGGATCATTAATGTGGAATCTAGTGTCTTTATTCAAATGGCTTGGTGGGATTTTTTCCATTAACGTGGAAAGTTAATGTCATCCTGTGCAGCACTAACTTTCATCTCTCCCTACCTTTTCACATACTACTTCCACCAAAATGAATGGAACCTATAAAAAATTTCTCAACCATGTCATGTCACATAGAAGAATTTTGATTGATATAATGGGGGGATGAAATCTTACACACGTGTGTGTTTTTAACTGAGCCCATAGTTGATTCAACGTTTACTAGTTTTTTCATGGTAGTCTTCAAGGTACTCATTCACATATCAGTAAATGTTATTATTTTTGTATCAATCAATATAATTTTATTAATTATGTGACCATGTTGAAAGATGCTTGTCTTATTAATATTCAAGGAATTTCCATGTTGTATTGATGAAATGTTACCCACCATTAAACCCACATCATTGGTCTTTTTTCATTCCCATTTGACTCTAAATTTGATGTTTTTTAATGGAATACCTAGAAGTTTTATGCATTCATGCCATTATGTGATTCATATCTTTGTGAATTTATTTTATCATTGGCTTGTAATTTTTTGAATTAAGATATAGATCAAAATTCATATGGGTCCTTTGTATAAAATGAAGGGCCATGCTAAAAGACAAGTGTGTCTACAAGAGTGAATATTTACTATTATGTGGATGGAAGCCATGAAAGTTTCCATTCATATACCAATAAATGTTATTATATTTATATTTAAATTAATATTTTTTTTAATTCATTAATAAGTATTGAGTTAGATGTATCAAACAAATTCCTTCTATGGATTAATGTTATTGTGTTTTTCATATGTTGTTATTAAATTAGTGAACATTTTCTACTATGTGGATGTAAACCATGAAAGTTATTCATATGTTACTATGAATTATTTTTCTTGTGCTATTCATTAACATGTTGAAAATTACAAATATTATTTAACATAAGTGTTTTTCATATGTTTTACACTCAATTTTATGGAAGAGTGAACATTTACTAGAATGTGGATGGAAGCACTAAAGTTTTTCATTCACATACTAGTAAATGTTATTGTCTTTGTATAAAAAATATGGTTTTCATTATCATAATAGTAAATTTTATTAATATAGGTCATTAATATGAAATTAAGGACCATTTATTGTTATGTGTATGGAAGTATTAAAGGTTTTGTTTCACATACCAATAAATGTTAATGTCTTTCTATCAAAATTAAGAATTTCATTAATATACCTATTGTCACTTGGATTTACACCCCTTGAGGAGATGTCTCAGATCTCCTCATCCAAGTGGAACAATGGAAACATCTCATTTTTTTTGGGCAATCAATTTGATAAGATGAATCTCTAGAAGGGCTAGTTCCCTTGATGCATTCTTTGAAACACTCTTTCACTTATCAACTTTGCATGAAAAGGGTTAAGAATACAAACTTAGAAAGATGAAAGGTGATGCACTAATATTTAATTTTCTCTTATTGACTGAAATTATACTACTTAGATCAAATCAAAGCTTATTTTACATAAAACTCACAACTCAAGACAGATTGTTACATCAATCTTTCATATGATATGTTAGAGAGGTATATTAATGTTTAGGAAGGATGATGAATGATAATTTGGATAATAAAATAAAATACCAATTCTAAAACAATTATATTCTAAAATAGAAAACTAACAAAGACCTGTAACAATTACTCTTCTGCACACTTGGTGACCAATCAAGGATAACATGCTAGAAAAGATCATCTTCTACTAGACAAGACCAACAAGATTGAAACAAAACTTAATTATACATCATGTAAGTAGGTAAAATCACTTGTTTATTGATTCAATATTCATTAAGATACAAAATTGGCTAGGTTTTCACCATTAACCAACAGAGGCTGCTCAAAAAATCTAAAACAATCATTACTTATAGCATTTGGGAGAGGGGTGATACAAGGGAAGTCCAAAGGTCACTTTGACACATGTCAAGCTGAGAAAATAGGTTAAATTTACATGAAAAATATATTTTAAATGAACCATTCAATGTTAGGAAGCACAAGTGTCCATATAATTCATGAAACTTATGAAAAATGGTATGAAACTCCTTACATTGGCTCAAAAAATTGCCTTCATTATCCATACCTATTTAAATATCTCAAAATTTAATATGGATCGGTCTGATGATTGGAATGAAGGGGAAGGGTTTCAAACATTCCTCTCATGCATTGGTTATAGTCCTAGTCATCTAGAATCTTTATAAAATGAGCTATCACCATCTGCAGCCCAAATAACTCTTCTTTCATGCACCCTGCACGCTTGGCCTCAAAAAAGGAATCATTTTTCCATGAAAATACATGGGAAGTAATTAATTAGATTTTTAAATACCCTTCGTATCCTTATAAGCATCAGGCATACCTTAAAATCATCCCACTTGAAGTTTTCCACCCTTCTCATTAGCTTAGTCACTATGCTAGTTTTAACTGGCTAAGATGAGAGCTATTGTTTGAAAACTTAGAAGTTTTTTCAAATAATTATATGGATATATTTAATTATTAAAATTCCTAATCTTCCCCCTAAACTTTATTGCATCTTAAGACACCTTCTACAACCTGCAAAACAAACAAAATAATCAAAAGTACCCTATTTTTTACCCTATCCATATAATTATGTACAAATAAAAATGGCGGGGAGGATATTGGGAGATTTATATACAAGTTTCAAACACTTTCATGTCCATTTCATCTCATTTAGATATCCCTCTAGTTTCATCTTCCCAATCATGTCCTTCTAAGGGATTAGGAAGGGTTTTGAGTGTTTTGAACTCTTAAGCTTTGTTCATAAAAACCTAACATTAAATTTTAAAAAATCCACAATAATTATCTTTAAGACCCATAATAAAACCTATATAATCCTTTTTCATGCATTCATAATCTCATGAAGGATGTGAGTATTCAAAACTAGCTTATTGAGCTTGTTTATCCATTTGAATAGGCCATAACATAGTTCTTAAGCCTAAAAATGAATTTCTTGTTATTTATATACAAAATGAAATATTTTTAATAACCTCATAAACATGTTTTATTCCATTTATACCTATTCCTAGGGATGAAAGTGACATTGGTCTCACATTTGGTCTTTAGGCCTAAACATGACTAATAGACCCGACTGTAAACTTTGTAGATTTGGACTCTTCTGCTTAGTTTCATCCATTTTCATAAGGTATATAATTTTATTTTTATTTTATGTCATTCATATTTTTGAATCATTCTAAAACCCTTCAAACACTCCTCATCTATTCCTCTCATTCACTGACTAGGCCTAATTGGAGCTTATTTAGTTGGACTGTGTACAAGGGTGTTTTGATCATTTTGAGAAGTCTGAGCTTCACCTAGTGATTAATATAACCTATTTAAATTTAATACACCTTAAAATATATTTATTAATGTTAAAAAATCTTTTCATCAAGTTCCTTAACCTTTTTGGCTTAATTTGCTTATTTTGCCAAACCCTATTTTTTCTTGACTGGATGACCTCTAAGATAAATTAGTTAGATATATCCCTCTTCCCAAAGAAAATTTAAGATTTTAATATTTTTATAAGGTCATTATGAAACTTTTTACCAAATTTATAAGTTATATTCAGCCATTTAGGCACCTAAAGAACTTAGTTTTCCCAAAAAAGGCCTCCAAAAGGACTATTTTCTTACAATTTTCACCTCCACCTAAGAATGCCCTCTCAATGCTAACTCCAAGATGTTTAGGTTTATTAAAAAATTTACCCACCTCAAATTCATGATAAATAATCTTTTAATTCACCCAAAAACACTCTTGTTCTTTGTATTCCTAGTTCATCTATACAAACTACTATCTTTGGCCAGTAGGAAGAGTAGGTGATAATATTGAAGGGGGTCTTAGAGCTTGTGAAAAAAATTTATAAATAAATAATAAACCATTTAATTTTTTTTATTAAACCCTTTCCCTCTTACTAATCAATTTCACCTCCTTACCCTTAATTCATGCTCAAGACTACAAACTCAACTATAGGTGCATACATGGGTATAAAAGGTATGGGTAAGATTATTTCACATTTAAAAAAGTTAATTTAGGTAATAATGGATATAATTAAGGTGAAAATATGATATTTCATCATGTTAACTCTAATTTTACCATTTATATGCACTTTGAATTCATCAAACTGAGTTCTCCCTAATCTGACTATGAAACTCTACCTTTTTTATTCTTGTAGGTGTGTGTGAGATACCATTGAGCTTGGTCATGGTATGGAGAGACCCTACTTGAATCCTTCAGGTCATAAATAATATAATCATAACTATTATCACCTTATATTGGCTAAAACACCATCAAAATAGCATTTTCAGCCCACTGTCTATCTTCCCAATTATAGGTATTCATTTTCCTGTAGGACACTTGTAGGTGTCTATGAGCTTGGAAAACTTTGCATCTACATCATAATAGTGATCATCATGCATATTTTCACACTATTAAAACAATGGAACCATCCTATATATGAGATAGTGCTTTGTTTGAAACATTAGGATGTCAAAGTCATTCAAAACTCAAAACCTATAGATAAGAATGCATGGTTTTAGTATTTTTAAGGGAATCCTTGAGGCCTTCAACTTCTATCTTATACTCAATTTATAACCTCAATTCTTGTAAAATATCCTCCCCATGATATAATATATCATATTTACCTATTTATATGTTTTAAAACTCTTTCCAACCTTTCTTTAAGATATCCACAAAACACCCTTAGACCTCTATTTTTTTATTTTGGGGAAACTTTCCCTGAACTCAATCCTTTGCTTCCTCAAATATGTTTACCTTTAAAATTTTCCATTAGACACTTAAATAAGTTAAAAAATGTTCAAGTCACACACTATGATCCAAAATAAGGTTTCTTTCATGTTTAAAACCCCCATACAAGAACTCTCAAAGCTATGTGATACACCTGTAGATGGGCATTCTCACACACAAGTATTAAAGCAGACTGGACAGTACAGAATGTACCTATATTTATGAAAACCTTATATTCCATAGCGAAGTATTCATAATTATAAATATTTAAATATTGACACATCTCCTATTTCTTCACCTTCAGCATGATGTCAGTAAAAGGCTCCTATAGGTGTGCATTGGTTGTATGTAGGCACTGAGTATGGAATAGAGCAACAAGGGTGGATGAATGGTCTAAAGAACAACTTAAAATCAATGTAAAACCTTAAAATTCATTATTATTATCAATTAAGTCTTAAGACAATATATATAACACTATTCCAACATGAAAACCTCTAGCAAACATCTGGAATAGAGTAGGTAAATATAACTAGTGATTGGTTGGTGTGGTGAAAGAGCTTGTAACCAGTATTGCACTATCTAAAACATGAAAAATAAGTATCATAAAATACTTATGTATTTAATGAGTTAATACACTTTCATTATAGTTCCATTAATAAGCTAGATAAGTCTTGTACATGTGACTGCAAGTGGGAAAGAGTGAAAATTTGACTATGAGGAATGGCAAGATTGAAAGTTGCCCCAAAGTATGATGTGGTGAAAATAAACATGGAAGGGATGGAAAATTTGGCATTGATACATTTGAAACACCATATTATATCACATGATACCTCTATATAAGACTACCATTCTACAAGGAAGAAACTGACTAAATCTTCACAATGGTGACACCTTCCTGTAGTATGAGATAACTTGTCCATAAAAACACCTTGGAACATGAAAATAAGAATGAATAACATTTTAAAAAGTAAAAAAAATCCTCTATATTCAACCTCACCAACTATTTTGTATGGACTTATCCAAAATGGAGCAAAACCTATAGGGTACAGGAAACAGTGAGCTAAAATACATAGTCAACTTGTTAGAGATGGTTCATAAATCATGGTTGACCAATCCTTACAATCTTATTATTTAAATTAAGGTATATAATTTTACTACCACCTACCAAAATCATTTGACCTGAAACCTCTTTTATTGTCTATACTAAGTACAAACCTATTGGTTACTTCTATGTGTCTAGAAAGACAAAAAAGGATTAGAACAATTTTAGATTAAAAATGGAAATTATAGAGCATGTAAATCATGGAAATGAAATTGAGGAAGATGAATAGATGTTTCATCACCTTTTCCCATGTGTCACCTTCTTCTATGGGTCGTACAAAAGCCAAACTCATCCTTTTCAGTTGATTTATTGAATTTCATTTAGATAACCTACAAGATCATAATTTAACTAAAATTATTGATAGGTAATCTGACCTATTAGATGTTTTAAAGGAATAAATTACACCTAGACACCTTGGTAACCATGACACTTGCATTTATGACCCCTAAAAGCCCACTAAATGATCTAAAATGACAAATAAACTTATTAGACTATGAATAAGGATAAAAACGAATTAAATAACATCAAAAGGATTATAAAATACCATATGACAAAGTGTTATACCCATAAAACATCTAAAAAACCAATTTTTTTACCTATAGGGATCCAAATTTGACCTTGAAGTCAAATTTGGTCAACAATACCACTAAATGTTGATCAAGATGTATCAAACCAAATACCACTATGAAATCATGTTACTTTGTCATGGATATATTGTGATATTTATTTTCATTTTACATCATGTTGTTATCTCATTGTTATGGTGCTATGTTTTTTACATGTTGTGGTGACATGTTTTTGATAGTTTTTCCATTATATTGTCCATGTGGTTGATAGTTTTTGCATTTTATTGTCAATTAATATATTTGTATATTATTGTTTTTATAGATATTTAATTGTTATGGAGGGGTTTATGTTTTATGGGATAATCAATTTTTAAAAAAATCATACATTTTATTTCTTGACACTTATTATGTTTGCAGATATTTACTTTTTTCCCATTGTGTTTCTTAACATAGTATATGTTTGTGAAGTTTAGAATGTTCATACAATTTTTTATAAATTTTGTCAAGTTTTTAATTCAAAACTCTATATTTATTCTATATTTTTATATCTATTTTTTATGTTTTTATCTGTGAGTAATGATAACATTTTTAAAGTCAAGAGCAGAGAACAAGAATGGGGTATTTACTTCCAGGTGAAATTTTTTTAACTTTCATTAATATTATGATCCATTTTCATGTTGGTGGTAGATATAAAATAATATTAATCACATTACATAATCAAAATGAATAAATATACTTTCATTTCATTTCTTGATACATTTCAATATATTAGATATCAAACTATATACATTTGATTTTGTTTACAATTTCCTAATGTTCCCTTTTGAATGAGGCAAAGAATTTGGTACTCCATCCCTCAACCATTTTGATTGGAATTATTTTGTATCCAAACTTAAATTCTCTTTATTGAAACTTAATGTTGCATTTGCAGCCTATTGAGACATTTTTTGAAATTTCATTTGCATTTTGGTTGCTCTACTTTGTTAATATCTTCATCAGGAACTTTAGGTTATTTGACTCTTCTATTCCTCATTGTTGCATCAAATGTGGTAAAATTGAGATGTACACTTCATTCCCAAATTCCATGTCCCTTTGGTCATGCTCTTTATTTTGCTCATTTTCTTTTCCTTGGCTATATCTTCTCCTTCACCTTCTTTTGGCTTTTGGTTCTATTTATAATTTTTTGATGTTCCCTTTTGATTGAGGCCAAGATTTGGTGCTCCCTTCATTAGTATTATACTCATCTTTATTTTATTATTTTAGTGTATTTTTCATATTCATTAATATCTTCATTAACAACTTCAAGAAATTTCATTCCTTTATTCTTCATTGTTGCACGTGGTCGTACTATAACAAATTATGAATTAGTCTTTGCATTCCTCCTTGTGAAGTATAATAGTCAACAAATTATATAGTTAATTGATAATAAAATGGAAAACATATCAATACTCAATATGAGAAAAAAAATTGTAATATTGAAACTTGAATGAATAAGATAACAACATGATGTCACAATAATATATGTAATGCAAAGTAACATGATTTTATAGAAGATTTTGTTTGATACACCCAACTCAATATTTACTAGTGTGTTAATGAAATTATTAATTTATGATAGAAACATAATAATATTCATTGGTATGTGAACAATAACATTCATGGATTCCATCCACATAATAGTAAATATTCAATCTTATGAATACACTTGTGTTTCAAAATGTCACTTCATTTTATATTTATGACTAGTATTAATTTTAATTCATTCCTTGCTTGTCAAAATTATAACTTAATAATATAATAATGTGTATCATATACAAAAATGGAGGATTGATGAATAATGGAATTTACACATGGTCCTCACTGCATATATATTTTTTACCTCCTTATTTCAGAGAGGTCCCTCATAGAACCTTTTATGATACAAATGAAGTTTGACCTCCACATTGGAGTAAATCTAAAGGATCAAACAATATCATGTCAAATTAGTTGATCATAAATACATTAAATTATTCAATATGAGATTATAAATATATATGAGTTGTAGTTTCATCCCCTATAACCAGTCTCCAAAATATAGGCGAGTTGATCTAACAACTCACTAACTCACACAGTCATAGAATCTCATCCTAAGATATCTTATTCCTATTCTAATGAGATTTTTATTAACGTAACAATCACTTACATCAATATTTTATTCACTCCATTTATTAATTTCTCACACATACTTAATTAACTAATGTGGACCACTAAACACACATTCTTAATAGACATGCTTGTATACCAACATCTCGATGAACTCTTTCTCCTCTAGTCTCACCTTGGCACTCCCATGTTTAGTATGATTCATAACTAGGTAAAAACATAAGGGGATCTAACATAATTCAATAAAATTGACATGATCTGTGGTTTTATATAATATTTAAGTGGTTTTTTTATTATATATGGTTTTTTATTATATAGGTATTAAGTATTATAATAGTGTTTGATTATTTTTTTTAAGTCTTTCGTGTTTTATTTATGGTTTATAGTATTTTTATACATTAAAAAAAAATTGATCATTCAATATTTTTCATACACATATTTTATTGTTTAACCCTTTTTTGAAATAATGATTAATAGGAACGAGAGTATCCTAATCAAACAAGGAGTAATCTACTCTAAAAATCAAACTAATTAATTAATTTAGATTCTACTGATATTCTAATAATAAATAATAAATCTAAGCATATGCCAAATATAGAAAATATAAATTTTGATATTCTGATAATAGAAATACAAAGGATAAATTGTACTTAGCTTATACATTGATGCATATAAAAGTATGAGTGATGCAAGTGAAAAAAAAAAATTGAATGGTGATTTTGATCCAGTTGTTAGATTCTAAAAATAGGTCTATGTCAGCACAGACACTTGTATCACCCTGTGGACACTTGCATTTATGTTACTCTCTATGCTTAAGCAAATTTATCATGTACGTAAAATTGACTATTGATTGAAACTTCCACTTAGATATTTCTAGAAATTTTGTCACATTTTAGATTATGTGTTCAAATTGTATGCACAGGATTTCAATATCATAATATAGTCTAAACCTTATATCCTCCTCTTATGTCTTGTCACTTTTCCAAATGTTAGGACTCGGAAGCACAATTGATTACCATGTACACGTAACTAAATACAAAATTAAACCAGAATCACAAGTAACTAGAATTCAGAAATAACATAGAATATGAGAGACAATACCCAATTGTATTAATACTCTCCCAAAAAGAAATTACAACAAAGAAGATGCCACACTCTTCTTCCACACCTTTCAGGCTTCCCACACCAAGTGTAAAGTAATTCACCTTCAAGTGTTCACTCTCTCAATTACAGTCCTAACAATCAACTCAAACACAGAGTTGTTTTTCACCTCCAACTAGTCAGTATCACTACTACCAGTACCACCAGTAAGTGACAATCACTACCAGTCCAACTGAGTACTCCATGTACTCAATGTCCGAGTACACACTGTACTCCAAGTAGATCTCCCTTGATCTTGCTACCTGTTGTGTTGCTGATCACCTTGATCCTACTGCCACCTGTAGATCAACCTAGTTCTACACACCTACAAACCTAGACCTCACACACACACACACACACCTGCATATCAACTGATCTTACTTACACATGTAGATCTCTCTACACCCTTAAAAACCCTTGTCCTTGCCTCACCAAGTCCTTATGATTCTCCAAACTAGTACCCTGGTGGATCTTCTACCAGATCTTGCTATCCCACAAATCTACCTGATCATACACACTCAACACCCCTATGGAACTAGGAGGAGCTACCCTTGCTCTCTTCACTCTGAAGGAGCTAACCTTGCTCTCTCTAACTAGCACACTTTACAATATAGCCCATGAGTCTATTATATATATCCCATGCAAACAATAATTAGACATCCAATTACAATAATTAGATCCACAGCTCCAAGGCTAAAATTATCCTTCAACATGCAAACAACAGGTTCGTTAACAAACTATCCATGAAACTGACAGTTTCAAAACTGCACAGGTGACTGACATCAATCCTTGTCTGCCTGGAGATGACTGACGTTAGCCGATCCTGACCGATGTCAGTTGCTCTGCTCACTAGATATGACCAACATCAGTTGATCAGACCGACATCAGTTGCTCTACAACTCAGCAATCTCTTAGCAACCTCCAGTTTGCATCTTGGTGAGACTTTTAGCTCCACAACCTAACAATCTTCCACTTGGAGATAAATAGCTGCACCTGTACCTATACACCATCTAATTTGTTTCCTAGCTTGAATTTGTCTTCAAGACCAATCTTGAAGACCAACCACCACAACAAACCCTGTGATGCAACTCATGTCATCCAAGTCCCCTGCCACATCCGAATCTACATACCCATGTAGAGAAGTCCTTGACCATGCATATCTTGTTAACCTGCTATTGGTCCCTCTCAGATACCTGAGAATCCACTGAACTACCCTCTAGTGCTTCTTTCCTGGATCGACCATGAACTTGCTGACAACACCCACTACTTGGGCAAACTCAAGTCTAGTACACATGTACTTAACCTCATCATGTGAATTAGGACACTGTTCATAGAACTGTCTAACCATCGGCGTGCTAACCGGTATCACACAATCATCTAGAGACAAAAATCAACCTGTGATCTCCATGTCTCTAAAACACACTCATGCCAAAGAATTTCACTGCGCCAAATTCTTCATGACATACCTCTGAACTAACTTTACCTTTAGCTCAAGAAACCTTGCATGTGTGACCCTGCAACAAGCAAACAGCACAACATACAGTAACAAGATAATGTTGCAATCATCATCCAACCTGGTAAAGAAACATAATGGTTATAATGACATTGACTAAAGCCATGCTTTGTCATACACCTATCAAACCTTCACTGCCCTGCAGTCTACCTCAAGACCATATGACCTGGCCTTCTGTCTCACGTGTCCATTCTCTCTATTCTTTGACCAAGGAATCCATTCATCTTTTAGTGCTTTCATACCAGCTGGCAACCCTACCAAATCTCTCATTTGGTTTTGCATCTTAGGAATCAAATTCCTCATTCATGCCATGCTCCCACTATTTCCTGGATCCTTCCTGCTCTGTAGTAAGCAACAAGTATAAAGAAGAGGAATAACAAATTTGAGGCTTACTTACCCTTTCAGTCCTCCATATGGGCGTTTGAGACTCCTTGACAGCTTTGCTGTCCACCCAAAATTTGTTCCAGTGACTGACCTCAGTCACCACACAGTCTGCATCTGATCGACGTCAGTTCTATGCGACTGTCCTGACTGTCGATGCTGATTTTCTGACTGACATCAGTGTCTACCTATCACTAACGTCAGTTCCCTGACCAACATCAATCTTACCCTGCCTGACACCACTGGCTCTGGTCTGCACATGACCGACATCGGCACTTGTCTGTTCAATGTCAGTTCCTCCTGACCAACGTCAGTACCTGTGTTCACCTGTGAGTGATGACTTTTTACCCATGAGCTCACCACAGATTAAAACCTTATCCAAACTACCCTACTCAGAGTTATTCAGTCCCATCCGCTAATCTCTATCCATCATCTCCTCCATAAACACCAAGGCTTTCCATTTCTTAAGTTTGTCAAACACATCTGACTTCCTCTTAAGAACATGCATCTCCTTCTTGCTCATGTGACCAAGCCTACAAAGCCACGTCTTCACAATAGAAGAAGAATTAGTAATACAAGCAGGTAGATAAAGAGTACCTACTTTCTTACCACACGCTAATTCAAGTGCATCCACTGTGAGAGTTTTTGTGTATCTCTCATCACCCAACTTTCCTGAAGTAATTAGCCACATCTTTAGAACTGGGACCTGCATGACATCCTTCAACACCCATGTGTTGGTCGTCTGCAATTTCAGCCACACTTCCCCTTTGCCAATACTTTGACAAGGCTCACCAACCCATAAATAAATCTTTCCAAAGTCTCCATGGACCTTAACATGGAAAAATACTCTATTTGGGGCTGCATGGAAAGAGGCAACAGAATCTATAAACCAAGATTCTACTTTATCTAAGGAACATACCAGATCATCCTATGCAACAACACCTGCAACATCTGCTTCTTCAGTTCCTTCATGCTAATCTTCTACCAACCAACAATATTTCTTTACCTTCTCCTTCTTTCCATAACACCATAATTGACTATTCTTGATTTTGAATTTCTCCATTCTTAGTGTACTTTCTTTTGCCATTGTTATACTCCCACTCAATCAAAAACCCCTAAGAGTGATCTGTAATCAAACACAAACCTGCTCCCTGCAACCTTAGCTTTGATACCACTTTGTTAGGACCCGAAAGCACAATTGATTACCATGTACAAGCAACTAAATATGGAATTAAACTAGAATCACAAGTAACTAGAATTTGAAAATAACATAGAATATGAGAGACAATACCCAATTGTAATATTACTCTTCCAAAAATAGATTACAACAAAGAAGATGCCACACTCTTCTTCCACACCTTTCAGGCTTCCCACACCAAGTGTACATTAATTCACCTTCAAGAGTTCACTCTCTCAATTACGGTCCCAACAATAAACTCAAACATAGAGTTATTGTTCACCTCCAACCAGTCAGTATCACTACTGCCAGTACCACCAATAAGTGGCAATCACTACCAGTCCAACCGAGTACTCCAAGTACTCAAGGTCTGAGTACACACCGTACTCCAAGTAAATCTCCCCTGATCTTGCTACCTGTTGTGTTGCTGATCACCTTGATCCTACTACCACCTGTAGATCAACGTAGTTCTGCACACCTGCAAACCTAGACCTAACACACACACACATCTGTAGATCAACTGATCTTACTTACACATGTAGATCTCTCTACACCCTAAAGAACCCTTGTCCTTGCCTCACCAAGTCCTTATGATTCTCCAAACTAGTACCCTAGTGGATCTTCTACTAGATCTTGCTATCCCATAGATCTACCTGATTATACACACTCAGCACCCCTGTGGAACTAGGAGGAGCTACCCTTGCTCTCTTCACTCTGAAGGAGCTAACCTTGCTCTCTCTAACTAACACACTTTACAATATAGCCCATGAGTCTATTCTATAGATCTCATGCAAACAATAATTAGACATACAATTACAATAATTAGATTCACAGCTCCAAGGCTAAAATTAGCCTTCAACATGCAAATAACCAGTTCGTTAACAAACTGTCTGTGAAATTGACAGTTCCAGAATCACACAGGCGACCGACATCAGTCCCTATCTGCCTAGAGATGACCAACTTTGGCTGATCCTGATCGATGTCAATTTCTCTGCTCACTGGATATGACCAGCGTCGGTTGATCAGACCGACGTCAGTTGCTTTGCAACTCAGCAACCTCCTATTTGCATCCTGGTGAAGCTTTTAGCTCCACAAACTAACACCAAAAATGGGTTAATGGGCTCAAAAATTTGAGTTGACCTCAAGGCTCTATTTATCAATGATTCTTTCCTACATAACTAATAATCTAAAGAGGTCCTCAAACATATGTAGTTCTCTCCTATGTGATGGCTTGTGTGTAAACAATGGTATATAATGTTATATGCAAGTGCATGTGCATGTAGTGATCTAACTTATAACTTGATAAATACCACTCATGGGTTGTTATTTGGATGATTCAAACTTGTAATATGACTAATCATATCAATTATATATAAATAGGGAAGACTAAGGTAGTATAACTTAGTTTTGAAACTAATTGAATGATCTTGAATAAATGATTTATTTATATTTACTATATGAATAATGAATTTGCTTTAACTTATATTTATACCCCTCATTTTGAATTTTTTCTCACAGAAGGGTTAATGAAACATAATAGGCTAACCTATACATTTCAAAATATTTTAAAATTTGAGTATCTAGAAGGTATGGACACTTGTGTTGGAGGATGGACAATAGTAACGATGCTATTGTCCAAGTCTAACTGTAACTGTTGAGGAATGTATAAGGTTATTAAAGATCTATAACTAATAGTGAAGGATATATATCATGATTTAAGTTTATTGTGGGCTACAGGTGATCAATGTAATCATAATAATAGGGTCAAATTATGATATAAGCATTTTAACCCAATAAGGTTGCAAATGTAAGCCTTTCGACTACTAGAAATGTCAAAAACTTAAGGGTATAGCCCTGCATGATATTTTCAAGTGTTCAAGACTATTTTAACATATAAATCCAAATTTAAGCATCTAAATTCACCTTACTTGCCCCCTCCCCTCTCTGCCCCCTTTATCTAGTAATGCATAAGGATGAAATTACTAGTTTAAAGGAAAGAAATGCATATAATGGTGTGTAAAACACACCTTGATTTGTTAAAACCCTATTTAGAATTTGTTATATGTGTATGAAATAAAACCAAGAGCATTTTACAAATATAATTAGTCCATATGATTTGAAAATGAATAATGTAGATTTACTTGAAAGAGAAGAGAAGGAAGGAGTACATATGTGTGTCGATGCAACCATGTTGCCCATTGATAGTTTTCTTTTGTAATGATGCTATATAGCTAAAGAATTAGAGAGAGTTTCAAAACTGAACCTTGGATATGTGAATAGGTGAATTTAAGGGTAGTTGTGCCCCAAATCTAGTTTGAGTGTGATTTTGTCAAGTCCATGAAGACATTAGAATCTCAATCACATAGCTCTAGTGTATCATAATCTAGCCAATCTCATTTTTTGCAAATGGTATAACCATATTAAATTGGAATAATATAAAATAGTGTAAATTCTATATAGAGCACAAAATCTTGATCTCACTAATCAAATAAGCCAATTATTATAGCAAATAAAGATCAAATAATGTATCTTGGTAGAGTTGGTTCATGAATATTAGTTTAATGTGAATAATGTATCTATAATTTTGGTGAATTTAAATGTAATATGAACCTCAAATGTGTCTTAAACTAAAGTATATATAAAAATGTAACCTCTGCTCTATGGAATATGTATCACAAGTCTGAAAAAACATATTCAAGATTTGTGCAAAATGTATATAATTTTATCACATGTGCATATTTGAATCATGTAAACCACATAAAAATATACCAATTATTTCAATGGTATGTATGTGGAATCATGTCTCTATGACATGTCCCCATCGATATGCCCCTTATTTTGATGTGGAGAGTGAAAAATTAAGTCACTTAATCTCAAAATAATAAGACAACTATGTTGTATCTGTGCGAATCATGTAGTAAATAAACATATAGTAGTATCATGTTGATGGATATATATATCAATGAAACTAGCAACATGCATACAAAAAAAATTCTAATATGTAAGGTGTGTATCATGAAAACATCTATAAGATAAAAAAGATCAGCAAAAAATCAAGCACACACATAAGAGTACTCGAATGTCTTGTAAAGAGGGGTCTAAAGAGATTGAAAACAAGGGGCATGTTCAAATTTTACACAACCAAGGGGAGGACATATGCAAGTGTTTATAAACCAAATAAATAAGCAATATTCAGGGCACTATGGTCAACAAGAAAGGACCATGTTTAAATATTACACATGCAAGATAAAGAAGCAACAAGAAGTACTTGAAAATAAGCCATATGAAGAGATGAAGTAAATGAAATAGAAGTTATATGAAATCATAAATGTATCATATCCAAAAATCAATCCTATCTCAAAGAAGATAGATCTTATTTATACTTCCAATTAGGGATACATTAGATAATTGGGGTCATGACCAATATGGATCTGCTAGACCCAATTAAGGGATCTCTTACCACAATGAGATCACTAGGGAGGGTTCTAAAGCCTCTAGTCAAAATAAAATATGCTATAACCCTAACTAAGATCTATTTTTTCATATTCACTAAAATAATAAGTAAAGCAAAATTTTAAGCTAGTTCTCTCTAAAGCTTATGGCACAAAGTGGAGGTAATAAAAAATAAAAATAAACATGCATAGAAGAAATATACTCACGTCAATGCATATGGAATCCTAATGCATGGAAAAGAAGTTCAAATGCATATATATATATACTCCTACAAAGGAGAAATAAAGTTTGGAATACTTACCTTTAAAGATGAATCCATCGAGCCTTAATCACTCCCTTGTCGAAGGTGCTTCGTAAGAGGTTGTTGTGGTATGTAAGGATGACAAGAATAAATCAGTGTTAGGATACACAAACTATTAATGTATCCAAAATACTTCTCCATAATATAATACCCATATCTCCAAAGATAGTATGAAACCCTAAGCTTACTCCTCAATTAGAATGGTGGATAAGCACATATACAATATATCTTTCTTCTCATTCTCTTCTCTAAATAATGGTGAAATGATTGTGTATATATAGGCAGATTTAACCCTAAACCCTTCCAAAAAATTTATCCAATACGGTTAACATAGTCAACCTAGTATCATTATTGATAAAAATTCACTAAGTCATGAGCTAGGTCATCCAATAGCCAACCAAGACCCTAGATAAGTTTTGCCAATAATATTACAAGGTCAACCTGGTAAACCTAGTCATGTAAACTTTTAAAAGAGGTTTTAGGTTAGGAAAAGGGGTACTAAAGGTGATAAAATACTGGAGGAGTGTGCAAAATAAAAGTCCAAGCTTATGATAATGGTTTTTAGGAGATAAGTGTGTAGATAACAAGTGGTAAAAGGTAAAACAATTTTTTTAAGTGCCAATGGTCTACCAACCCCTTTCTTAGTGCACCTCTTAGGATGTGCACTTATAGAGATTGAGGCTTGATGGCTTCTTAAAAGATAGAGATCATCAATAATTGATAAAATTTTGAAAATATTATGTGTATACATATGCCCCACTCGAATCTCATCACATGTTAAATAAATGTAACATGGGATGATGATTTAGGAATAGAACATGATGACACATAATGTTGATGCAAAATAAAGTGAAGGAGAAAATAAGATAAATGAAAGGATAGAATTAAAAAACACATACATTTACTTACTTTATTGTTGTAGATAAACAAGGAGATGTGAGAGATGTGAAGGCATCCAATGTGAGGAATATCAGGTGAACTTATAGATATTAATGCAAAAAGAGATAAAATCAATTTTTTTGTAACCTATGCGTATAATATTTAGAAAGATTTTCTACGGCATCAGGATTCCATAAATTTTTATAGTTTTAAAATGAGTTAGTAGAAAAAAGATACGATCAAAATAAAGAATCTGATAGTAAATATTTGAACGGTAAATAATTGTGAATAGTAAATATAAATAGGGTGAAAAATAATTAATTTGATATTATTTATTATTCTAAGAAGAATAGATCTCTGAGAGACTGAGTGAGAGCCTAGAGAGCCAAGATGGTGAGGAGATGAAAGCTGAGATGGGGAGGACATATAACAGCATAGCGAGTGAAACATAGGTAAAAGAGGTTTTAGGTTAGGAAAAGGGGTACTAAAGGTGGTAAAATACTGGAAGAGTGTGCAAAATAAAATTCCAAGCTTATGATAATGGTTTTTAGGAGATAAGTGTGTAGATAACAAGTGGTAAAAGGTAAAACAATATTTTGAAGTGCCAATGGTCTACCAACCCCTTTCTTAGTGCACCTCTTAGGATGTGCACTTAGAGAGATTGAGGCTTGATGGCTTCTTAAAAGATAGAGAGCATCAATAGTTGATAAAATTTTGAAAATATTATGTGTATACATATGCCCCACTCAAAGCTCATCACATGTTAAATAAATGTAACATGGGATGGTGATTTAGGAATAGAACATGATGACACATAATGTTGATGCAAAATAAAGTGAAGTAAGGAGAAAATAAGATAAATGAAAGGATAGAATTAGAAAAACACATACATTTACTTAATTTAGTGTTGTAGATAAATAAGGAGATGTGAGAGATGTGAAGGCATCCAATGTGAGGAATATCAGGTGAACTTATAGATATTAATGCAAAAAGAGATCAAATCAATTTTTTTGTAACCTATGCATATAATATTTAGAAAGATTCTCTACGGCATCAGGATTCCATAACTTTTTATAGTTTTAAAATGAGTTAGTAGAAAAAAGATAGATCAAAATAAAGAATCTAATAGTAAATATTTGAATGGTAAATAATTATGGATAGTAAATATAAATAGGGTGAAAAATAATTAATTTGATATTATTTATTATTCTAAGAAGAATAGATCTCTGAGAGACTAAGTGAGAGCCTAGAGAGCCAAGATGGTGAGGAGATGAAAGTTGAGATGGGGAGGACATATAACAGCCATAGCGAGTGAAACATAGGTAAAAACTAAGAATTTCAAATTTTTGAGTATTTTTATTATACCATAGAGGTTGGTATCACTTTGGAGGATGTCTATGCATTACTTAGAATTCCTATAGTGGGGACACTAGTGATTATAAGGACATCAGATGACCAAGAGAGATGAGCACTAACCCGATGGGTGATGTGCTCAAATAGGATTTACCCAAGACTGAGAGTGAGTTTGTTCAATGTCTATATTGCATAAATTTTGGATATCCATAAGGCTATGATAGGACTTGTGACAGTTTGAGTGTTGTGTCACAATTCAAATAACTAGGTACCTCTATATGTGATAACCTTTTGTCAATCAATTTTGGAGTAGGGGCACTCTATGACTTGGGTTCTATCATCTGGGTTCAGCTCATGCATGATATGTATGGTATGTTATCCATAGGGGAAAATACCATGGGCCTAGTGGTACTATTGATTACCTAGATATATGAGAGTTTCTTGATGTATCATCAAATTGGGTTATCCCATGTGGTTGATGACCAGTTACCTTAATTTTGAGTTAGATATAAGATTAGGTGGCATGGGCATTACCCCATGTGCCAATGCTATAGAAGGTCACATAAGAAGAGATCATATGACATCCTTATGCACACATTTTGATAGTTGTGCTAAGTTAGGTGACAGTGATACTAGAGTTATCACAATTATGGATCATGGGCCACTATACCTAGTGAGTAGAGCCACATATGATGGCACATATACTAGGATAGTTCAAAATCCCTCACCTAATAGCTCTTATAATGGTTCCTACAATTTAGGATCAGCATGTAAGAGAGCCAAGGGGGAGAGGAGGAGGAGGATCACCAATTATGAGACTGGAGATCAAAACATGGTATGTGAGACTATGGACTTGTTGAACATGGTAGTCAAAAGCTAGAGCGGGCATGGATGTGGATGCAGGGGTGTCATAGATACCATAGTCAGCACCACAATAGGAGTAAAGACCACCTACTGATGGAGATGTCAGAGGTGAGAGAGAGAATAGAGGATGGTCATACAAGATGACCTATTAATTAGCCCAGGGTAGATCTAGTCTATATAGGCACCACTAAGGTGAGGCGTGAGACATGCATAAGTGGTGACCCTAGGGTTTGATTTTATTGGGAGGCATCCCATAGATAAGTTGCTCAAAGGATGAGTTGATGAAGAGATCATGTTCGATGGATGATCCAACAGAGAGATAATGATTGGTGACACCAGGATACGTAATAGATGGTTGTAATTTTTAATCTTTGATATAGAATACTAGTTGTATAGATATATTATAGATAGATATATTTTGAGATATATTTATGATCTAATATCTATCTAGTTTGAATTGTATAGATCCTATGATTGAGGAGGATACCAAATGGGGATTCCTAGTGATCAAAGCACTCTATGATATTATGGATGGGGTGTTATCACCATATGACCCTACCACATTAGATGATCCTATGGTATCATCTACCCTAGCTCATGCATGCTAATTCAGACTAGTAGGCGAGGCCTCAAGATAGATATAGGCACATGAAAATGGAATACAACCATTGATAGGGGCGGGATTAGAAGAGGTAGAGGCATGAGAAGTCTTGGCTCAGGAGAGAGCCATGCATTTGGATACCATTATTTATCTAGGATAGGTATAGGCCCAGGTGGCCAACCTATAGGGACAGGTAGAAAGCTTGAGATCTCATTCTTCTTCATTGTAGCATACTGTTCAAAGGGGAATATCCAAGGCATTTATGGGTATCATGGCTAGTCCATGAGATAGACATGATAGAGCCCATATTTAGAGATAAAGTAATGTATTTTTGTATTTTGTATCAAAAACACATGATATGTATAGATATCTTATTTTGATAATTGTATATTGATCTTATGTGTTTGTATTATGGTTGTGGTTGTCGAAGCTTGGATATATTTATTTTTATCACATGTATTTTTCTTTTTTTGTACATTATATATGAAATATATGTGTGGTGTTTTCTTTTCTATAATTATGTAGGACATATGCATGGTTAAAAAGAAACAGGCAAAAAAGACTTTGGTAAAGTATAAAAAATTATACTACATGCTATTTCACATTCAGAAATATGTAATAACAAAAATATTGTTGGATAGTTGTCAATTATGCCTCCAAGGTAACCAAGGATGTTGATGAGGTGCCATGTGTGATAGAATGATAATGATAAAGTGTGCTTCAATGAGCTTCAATGTTCCTATATGGTCCTTCATTATTTGACCAAGTGAGTTAATTGATGGATGATATTGATGGTATGGACATGTTGTATAGACCCTATGGTGTGTTATGAATGCTTAGAGTGCTTATAAAAGTTAAATAAATTAATCAAAATAGTCATATGACTATCTAAGTTCAGGTAGTCATGTTGGAAGACAAGGCTGAGTAAGTAATTTGATGATGTCATATTTCACATGAGTGAAGGTTTTAGGAGTAGTTTGATACATATATGGATTCCCATATGAGAGATGATGATATGGTTCAAATTTTATGTCTAGACATTGAGCATAACAAAATTTATAACAATACAAAGTTGGCCTCTTAGACAAAGTTCACTAAGTTTCTATACTTAGCCAAATTTGTAAGAGGTATAACAATGAGAATTTAATTAGGTGATGAAGATCTATAGTGAAAATAATTTGACCAAATAAAGATCTAATAAAGTGTGATCTTATCAGATAGTGATCCAATGGTGCATATCAATTCAATATGTTAAACGATGCTTAGAAGGCATGCAGGTCTACCAAGTGGTAGAATTTCAGTGGAGACTAACTATAGGGTATGCAAAAGGCACATGAGGGTGCCAAGTGTCTTAATCATAGAAGCACATATCAATGATAAATAATGAGTGTTAAAGAGTTAAAGTTAGGATACTTTTGAGGATATTGACATAGTTTGTTTGATCTAGATTTCAGGTTACATAAGATGAAAACCTGAGTCTACAATGTTTGCATTACTTAGTGACCATTGGCATTTAAATTAGAAAAGGCAAAACTTGATATTAAATATTTTGATAATATATTTTGATCTAAGATGAATTTATTGATGATGTAAAAATCAAAGTTGAAAAGGACTTCAAGGTACATCCAAAGAAGTTAGTTAAAATTTTGAGATCCAAAGTTGATTATTTGTTCATTCATGGTGTTCTTGTGTACAGAATATTGTTTAACCATTTTTTATTTAACATAAAAGTTTTTTGGTGAGAGTTATCACTTGAAGATGTCATAATGGTCATATAGAGTGGACCCATGTATTTGAAAGTGATATTGTGTTCTTGTTTTATTCGATGAAGTACTAAATGGATAATAGGTCTCTATGAGACCTATAAGGGCTACTAAGGCCTAATTAAAAGGTGTCGTTGCTTAAGTATGACCCATCGATTTTATGGCTGACCTATGAAAATGAATTTGAGATAATTCTTAGCATGATAGAAGTCTTAAGGGCTAAGACAAGTATTATGGCTGAAATAAAAGTTTATATTCATGAAGACTCTATAAAGAGTAAAAGCTAAGGTAATGGTTTTTAGAATATGTATGTATGTGATGAGAGAGTAGAAGATAGAGACAAAGGAAATATATTAGGAGTGTGCTCAGTATATGGATTAAAGTACAAATCAGATTGAAGATGAGTGAAAAAGCCTAGAGTGATCCAAAAGGGTTATTTGGTTGTATTGCTTGTATGATCAAGTTTGAGTATGTGTGATGAGTTGAAAGAGAGGTGTTATACATTATTTCTCCAATCAGATTGAAATACAATAATAGCTATAGATTTTTTGATTTCATATGGTGTTGTGTGGGTGCTCAACATCTAGAACAAGTGTGTTATTTTTCATACATAGGGGTGGGTGATCCTTGTGAAGAGGGAGCTTCACTAAAAGTTTTCATATTTAAGATCATCTTATAGGAAATTAGTTTATGTGTTTTCAGGCTTGAGAGTGGGTTTTATTTCCCATGAGGGTTTCCCATAGAGTTTATGTGTTGTGTGTTTGATCTTACATCATATTTATTATTCATTATTATGAATATCTTGTATGATTTATGAATGCTTATGGTCATTGATTAAGAGTTTGAAAGGATTAAAATTGAAGTTTGAAATATCTTACATCACTAATTCACCCCCCCCCTTCCCTCTTAGTGATTGTACCTCTAATAATTGGTATCAGAGTAGGACCTTCATTGTAAGTTTAACCAATTGAAGGTGATCTAAAGTATAAAATATAAAGTCAAAATAAGTAGGGTTTTTATACAAATCAAGAACCATTATTTAATGGGTCAAATTATGCTTTTTAGAGTACAAGGATGAGGACATACATCATGTCTCTAGGGTTTGATACTTGGAAATCTATCATAGATTATTATACTACACCAACTACTCCTCCAACTATTGTTGCTAATAAGAAGTTGAGGGAGAATAATTCTAAAGCTATGAATGCTATCATTTGTGGTTTATTTGAGGTTTAGTTCACCAAAGTGATCCATTGCAATTATATCAAGGAAATTTAAGACAAACTACAGACTATCTATGAAGGAGACTCAAAGGTAAAATTGGCTAAATAAAAAATGTACTAAAGGTAGTTTGAAGGTCTCAAAATGAAGGAAGAAGATATTCTGGCATCATATCATCTAAGGGTTGATAAGGTAGTAAACATGATCAAAGGTCTTGGAGAGGTAATTGATGAAGCTACTGTAGTAGGTATTGAGGACTCTTACACTCAAGTTTGATTCAATAGTTGTTATTGTAGAATAAAGTCATGATCTCACTCAGATGATGATGGATGAACTGCATGGCATCCTTACTACCTATGAGATGATTTTTGATGAGGACAGACCTCCTAATAAGGAAGTAACCTTCAAGGTGATCAAAGAGACAAAAGCTAAGAAGAACAAGTTAAGTCTTAAAGATTTTAATATTAATGAAGATCAACTTGAATCCATGATTGAAAGAAGATTGAATGTAGGTTCAAGTAAGTATGAAGTAAATATTCCTTTTAAAATTTTTTCATGTGGTAAAGTTGGTCATTTTATAGCTAAATGTCCAAACAACTCTGAACTCAAAGAAGTTTATAAGGAATCTCATGAGGATGAACACAAGAAATCTGAGGGTCCTAGCAATTACAAAAATTTATTCAATAATAAAAATGGAAAGAAGGAATCATACAAAGGTATTATGAGCATTTACCATGAAGAATATAGTAATTCATCTACAAAAGAAAAAATAAACACATCTGATAGTGATTATTCTTTTTATAATGAGGACAAGGAGATATTGTTCATGGCTTTTAGTGATGATGAAGATGAATGTTCTTTAAGTAGAGATTTCTTTGTAAAAGATATCTCAAAGGAAGAAGATGAGAAAGTCACTTTTGAAGATAAATATCTAAATATTGTGTAAGAAATGAATAAACTACAAAGAAAGAATAGAAAATAAGATTTCTTGATCAAATCCTATGAGGAGAAAATTGGAATTTTTGAAGGAAGGCTGAGTAATGAAGTCAAAGAGTATGATGAGATCACACAATAGCTTGAAACTCAAGTTTTTACTCTTAATGAAGAAGTAAAGAGTAAGGATCAAGAGTGTATCATGTATCAATCAAAGATAGAGTCTTTTCAGATGACACTAAATCAAGCTATGAGCAAAGATACAACTAATGATTTAGATAATAAAGTTGAATTGATGAATGCTCTTGAAGATTTGAAGATTAAGAATAAAGTGAAAAAAAAGATGATGTCAAAAATCAAAGACTATGAAGAGAAATCTAGTGTGTTTGAAGCAAGAATGAATGATGACACCAAGGAACATGAAGATACTGTCAAGCATCTCAATAGTCAATTAGAAATTATGTCTACAAACATAAAATCTAATGAAGATGAGTGTTAAGGTCATGTGATTGAAATTGAGACATTAAAAGCTAAGTTAGACAAGACATCTTATAAGGTGAAGTCATTTGTGAAGTATGAAAATAGCTCAAATGATCTTGAAAATATTTTTAAGTAGTCAAAAGCATGCTAGTGATAGATCTAGTCTTAGATACAAATAAGAAAAAAAGAATGTAATTCAAGACAAGATAAAGGCTTTGAAGATCAATTATCAATCAAGGAATGAAGGTATTGATAGAATGAAGACAAATCAAATTAGAAAACTAAATGCTATGAGGTATGTAAATTTCAATGGTCATTATTAATCTTGCAATCAATTTGGTTATAGGTCAAAATATTGTCAAATATCCCCAAGGAATGAGATTTCATGGAATTATAACAAGACAATGGAAATCATGAAGAATATTATCACCCAAGACAGTCAATAGGTTCAGAAGAAAAGAATGACATCTTTTGCTACAAGTGTCAAGGATTTGGTCATATTGTAAAGTTTTTTAATATCTTCATTAGGAGACCAAATGATTAGGTACATGAACTAATTAATGAAACTTCAAGTAATCATATTATATATCAATCACAAGGTATGTACAATCTAATAAACCTCATTTATTTCAAATCTCATGAGAGAGGTCACATAGCAAGGTTCTTCAATAATAATCAGTATTATACTTTAAAATTTGTCAATCTTGTCATGAGGAGAAGGAGCCATAGTGAATGAAGTCCAAAAAAGGTAAATGAAAAACAAGCTCAAAATGGATTATTTTCCATGACAGAATAGGGAACAAGTTTGAGTATCAAGGAAAAATCCTTATCTACCCAAATGGACAAGGAAATCAAGCAAGATCCTAAGATAAAAGAAAAGAATAAGGTTGATAACCCATTCAAAATCAACCTGAAGATGAGGAAGGATTGCAAGGCAAATAAGAGCATGCAGATATGAGAGTCTCTGGAGTTTTGGGATATTTAGTCCCTATATGACAAGTGGGGTGTCTCTACCTATGCTTCTTAGGAGACATCTTTCATGTATGGAAGCAAGTGTATATTCTCTAGGTAATGATCAAAATGTCAAACTAGTATAAAGGTATGTTCTATTCAATTTGATAATATTCAAGGTGTGCATAATGTGAGGGGGAGCATATGTGAGATGTTCCAATCATGGTGGAGATATGAAGAAGTATGCTACAGATGTAAACTCAATCATGTTGATAAGATGACTTGATCAAACCAAGTAGGTGCTTTGACAATGTATTGAATACTCATGTATAAAGCAAAGGGGAAGATTTATAAATGGTCAAGTCCTAGGATCAGAGAACTATGTATTTGAATCTGAGAGAGAAGTTATGGAGGTAAGTGTGTTGTTTATTCATGGTTGGAGGTGGTTCGAAGGTGCTCAAAGAGTGCCTACACTCAGGTGACTTAGGAGGAATCAATCCTAATGTTTTCAAGGTAAGTTCAATCAATTTTTGGTGTTCATGTATGTTTTGTCTTCATAGAGCTATGTATGTTCAAGAAGAGTGTTGTGTTTTGTACATGTTTGAGAATCTCAAATGTAAGAAGTGGTATGCATAGTGTTATGGGAGTTTATATCATCTCTCAAAGGTTTTCATTTCTTATTTTTGGTTATTGAAGCATTTTTAGGTCCTCAAGATCAAAAGATGAGCCCACTTTGTCATTATGTCATAGGGGGAGAAAGTAATTGAAGAGAGAGATAGAGTCTAAGCATAAGTTTTGTATTGGTGTTGACATCAATGAAAAATGGAGAGATTATTGAAGAGTTGTCAATTATGTCTCTAAGGTGACCAAAGATCTTGATTAGGTGTCATGTGTGATAGAATGATAATGACAAAGTGTGTTTTAATAAACTTCAATGTTCTTGTATGGTCTTTCAATGTTTGACCTAATGAGGCAATTGATGGATGATATTTATGGTATGTACATGTTACAGAGACCCTATGGGGTGTTATGAGTGCTTAGAGTGCTTATGAAAGTGAAATAAATTCATTAGAGCATTCATATGAGTATCTAGGTTCAAGTAGTCATCTTGGTAGACAAGGCTGAGTAAGTAGTTTGATGACATCTTATTTTACACATGTGAAGTTTCAGGAGTAGTTTGATATATAGATGGATTCCCTTATGAGAGGTGATCATATGATTCAAATTTTAGGTCTAGACATTGATCGTAGAAAAATTTATAATAGTGCAAAGTTAGCCTCTCAAACAAAGTTTACTAATTTTCTATACTTAGCCAAATTTACAAGAGGATATCTAATGGTGAGTGTTTAATCAGGCAATGAAGATCTACATTAAGAAATTAATCTGACCAAATAAGTATTGAATGGAGTGCATTATCTTGTCAGATAGTGATATAATGATGCATATTAAGTCAATATGTCAAAAGATGCTTACAAGGCATGTGGGGCTCCCAAGTGGAAAAATTTCATTAGAGACTGATTGCAGGGTATATAGGAGGCACATGAGGGTGTCAGGTGTCTTAATCACAGGAGTGTAGATCAATGATCAATAATGATCATTAAAGAGTTGAAGCTAGGATACTTCTAAGTATATTTATGGATCACATTTGATCTAGCTTTCAAGGGACATGATATGAATACATGTGTCTACAATGTTTGCATTACTTAGTGATCATTGACATTTGAATTAGTAAAGGGAAAAACTAGTCTATAGTATTTTTCTACTATATTTTGATTTAGGACAAATTTATTGATGATGTAAAAATCAAAGTTGAAGAGGACTTCAAGTTGCATCCATAAAATTTAGTTAGAAGTTTTTACTATCTATACAATAAAATTTATTGAGATCCAAATTCTATTGTTTGCTCATTCATGGTGTTCTTATGTACAGAATATTGTTTAAGAAATTTTTGCTTTAGTAGAGGAGTGCTTTGATGGGATTTATCACTTGAAGATGTCATAAGGCTCATATGGAGTGGACCCATGTATTTTAAAGTGATCTTGTGTTCTTATTTTTCTTGATGAAGTGTTAAAGGGGTAATAGGTCTCCATGAGACCTATAAGGGCTACTAAGGCCTAATTGAAAGGTGTAGCTACTTAAGTGTGACCCATGGGTGCTATGAATCACCTATGATAATGAATTTGAGATATGTCTTAGCATGGTAGAATTCTTAAGGGTTAAGTCAAGTATTATATCTAACCTATAAGTTGATATTCATGAAGACTCTATAAAGATTAAAAAATAAGGTAATGGGTTTTAGATTATGTATGGATGTGTTGATAGAGTAGAAGATAGAGATAAAGGAAAGATATTAGATGGAGTGTGCTCAGTGGATGGACTCAAGTAAAAATAAGATTTAGGATGAGAAAATAATCCTAGAGTGATCCAAAAGGGGTGTTTGGATGCATTTCTTGTATGATCAAGTTTGAGTATGTATGATAAGTTGAAAGAGAGGTGTTATACATTGTTTCTCCAATTAGATTGAAATGCAATAAAATTTCTAGAGTTATTGATTTAATAAAGTGTTATGTAAGTGCTCAACATATAGAACAAGTGGGTTCTTGTTCATACTTAGGGGTGAATGCTCCTTTTGAAGTAGGTGCTTCACTAAAAGGTCTCATATTTGTGATCATCTTATAGGACAAGTACTCCATGTGTTTTTAACGTTGTAAGTGGGTTTTATTCCCCCTGAGGGTTTCCCACATAATTCATATGTTGTGTTTTTTATCTTGCATCATCTTTATTATTCATTATTATGAATATCTTCTATGATTCATAAATGATTGTGGTCATTTATTTAGAGTTTGAAAGGATTACAATTGAATTTAAAAATATCTTGCATCACTAATTCACCTCCACCCTCTCAGTGATTGTACCTATAGAAAAGATGAATATGTATAATAAACAAAAAATGGTAAACAAGAGAGAAAAAATTGTTTTTAAACCATGAGAAAAAGTTGCACCAAATTAAAAAAAGTAAAATCACACTATACGTTGGGAAGTATTAGAAATAATGTAATAATATGGAAAGCTCGTGAAATATTAATAGTATAAAAACAAATAAATTAATTTAATCAATCATACTAAACCATGTTCGGAAGTATAAAAGAGAAGCAAAATTGGCAAAATGGTCTTATTAATCACACTAATTCAAGTTGAGAAGTATGAAAAACTTAAGAAAAGTGGTTGGATTATTACATACAATCAAAAAAGAAGAAGATAAAAGATAAAATATTAATGAATTAATCATAAAACATATTAAATCAAGATGGGAAACATATCAATGATGTGTAACTCATAATCAATCATATCTTATCTCATATTTGACACATGTAATTTTATTGTGACTTGAATATTGAAAAAATTTGTGAGGAATGCCAGGTCTTATCCATGGTCTTACATTATAACTCACAAAGATAAAAAGAATGAGTGGGAATTAATGTTAAAATATGGTAAAAAGGGATGTATAAAATGTAAATATGAAAAAATTGGTAATTTGTAAGGAAGGCCAGGTCCTATTCATGGTCTTATAATGGAACTCACAAATGGAATCCCTAGGGGGAGTGATCAATAAATAAAATAATATTTCTCAAGGGAAAATATTAGGGTTGTATGTAGTGAAAAAAGGAATGTAATAAGCATAACATAGGCATCTTATGAGAAGACCTTACGAGACATGAGGCAACTAAGAACATGAGAAGACACTAGGTGACTAGTGACCATTAATATACAGAGGATACATGTTTGCTATAGACATAAATTTGTGTAAGAAAATAACTATGATAATAAGATCAACTCATCTTGGAGGTTTTGCACAAGAAAAGTAAAATGGACCTACCTTCCCACAACATGTTCCCCATTCCTCAGGACCCATTATAGAGTCATCGGTCTAGTATGAAGATTGGGTACTTGCATGAGAAAGTAGGTAGCACTAAAAGATTTTTTAATTCTCCTTTTCTAATCTACTAGCCATCACACCCCAATGGACCTCAGCTCTATTGTGAGGCCAAATATGGAGTTTTATCTTCAATTATAAAAATGATATGTGCTTATAATCATGTTTTTTAATGTGATTTGACTTTTAAGAATTTTGAATGTTACCTTTTAAATCATTGTCTTTTGTTAAATGATTTGGTATTTGTATATTTTTGTGGCTTTTAAGATTCCTCCTCTATACATACTTGGAATGACTAGTCATGAAAAAGAGAGTGATACACACAAATGAGCCTTAGGATTAGGCTAAAAGAAGCTATGTATCTAAAGATAATACTAACTAGAACACTTATGCTTAATGATGAACTAGCATGTTATCTGAAGTCTCAACCATGTGTATGCTTAGTCTCAACCATGTTATCCATCATCATAATCAGGTGTATGAAGATTTATGGTGTAGGTAGGGATGACCTTGTCATCTGATGTGGTGTGATTATTGGAATACCAAGTCTTGATTAAAATAATGTGGATGCCATCATAAGGTGGTTAATGAGAACGAGGTTGAAAATAAGTGGGAAGCTGAGAGATGAGGTGAGGTGAGAGATCCAAAGTTTTAATATTGAGATTGATCTCTTCAGGATCATTATCATCATAATATAGGAGGTTAGGGAGTATATTCCCAATGAGTTTGATGTGACCATTATAACCTCAGATGGAATTAATAGGAAAGTTAAATCATTGAGATTCATGAAATCGAATACTTAGAAAGGGTTTAAGGGCATGAATCTTGAATACACCATGGTCTTGGAATTGTTCAAAATTTTAATGGTTGGTGTCACTTTGAATCTTATATATGGCTTCATTATGAGTAAATTTGACAAATTAGAAAGTAGAAGAGGCAATAACCCTCATGCAATGAGTCCATGGCTTACCAAGTAAAATGTTATAGGACAAAAGAAAGTTGAATATCATAACCTTTATGTAAATGGTGATAGGTGGGATGGAAATGAAGAGCCACATACAACCTAAAGGAGGCATTTGCCTTTGATCATAGCCTTGAGATGTTTTTCATATGGACTTAAGATTACATTAAGAATATCCAAGGTTTTGATAAAATAGAGAGAGGCAACATAAGTGACAAAACCATCATCAATCAAGGCATGCTTGACTTAAATATCACTAATTTAGATATTGATAAAAAGAGAAGGGTCATTTGCATGAAGCATAATCTTATTGGGGATCATAGAAGAAATAGGGAATTTGAGGGAAAGAGAAGTGTCTATTGTTTCATCAACATAGATGGACATATCTTCACATTATTGTAAAATTCAATCTTTTGATCTAGATAAGGTGGCTTCACATCCTATTAGGGGAGGATGAGGGATGTTAATTTCAAAAAAAAGTTACATAATACAATTTTTATAATGCAAAAAGGCCCACATAAGTTCAATAAATGGTATTTAAGATGGAAGATTTTTTAATCTTCGTAATAGGATATGAATCATCATAACCCATAAGAGGGGACTATTGGAAAGAAATGCATAGTGTTGAAGGAGGTCCTTGGAAGAAAGAGCCGAAGTACATGTGAATTTATGTTGATAAAAGGTAGGAGGTTTAATTGGAGAAGTTTGTTGATCATCTTAAGGAGATGAGACAGTTGAGTTTTGATAAAAATTTGAGTATCACTAATGATAGGTAAAGATGTTGGAAGGATGGTAGAAATGGTATAAGAAGTGGTGTCCAAAGGAAGTGTTGGAATTGGTTCATCAAAAGATATAAGGTCTTCTTGCCCCAACTCAATTAAGTGAGTTGGATAAGAATCTTGGATAGCACTAAATGTGCAAAATAATTGAGGTGTGTGGATACGTTGAGGATTAATAAAAAAACCACCCTTCACATATTAGTCATATTGACTACATTCTCTTTAAGAGTTGGGTCAAGAAGACTGTCAACATTATTGGCAGAAGGGGTAGGCTTGTCTTGGTTATCTTGGTGATTTGGAAGAGGATATTTATAGATGTACAAATGAGCATTTCCCTAGTTTAAAGATTAAGATTTAGTCAATGCTTCATGGGATTTGAAAGCAATGTCATAGGCTTGTTAGCATTTACAAATGATATAATCATGGTAAAAATTTATACCAAGAATGAAATCCATAGACAGATTATGAAGCTACCTACAAGCCTCATGAGAATGACCCCTACTAGCATGAAACCAACAAAATTTATTGGGATCATACTAAGATTTCATAAGGTGAGTGGGATCAAGTTCTCATGGGAGAGGCCTTGGTAGACATTTTTGTGATTCCACTAGGGATACAAGTTTATGAATATTGATGTTTTTGGTTGGGGATAAATGAGGATTGGTGATGTGGTTAGGAGGGGAAGGTTATTCTTGAATAGTATGAATGGTATCATAAGATTTAGTGACACCATCATTGGTAGCATGATGTCACAACCTACTCTTTGACTCTTTTTTGATAGATATTATTATATGTATTAACATATTTTTGAGTGATGATCATTTGATGTTTACATATATATGCTGACTAATTTGATCTTGTAGCAATGCATTGTTATCCTACAGTAATATATATTGTTATTTTGTAACAACATACTGTTATCTTGTAGTGAAATATTATTATCTTGTAGTGGCATATTGTTATCCTCTAGTGATGTATTATTATCCTATAATCATATATTGTTATCCTATAGCGACATACTATTATTTTATAGTGATATATTGTTATCCTAGAGCAACATACTTTTATCCCACAATAATAATCTTGTAGTAACATGCTTTGATCCTACAATAATATACTTTGATATTAAACATTAATGATGCTATCAATATAGTTTTATATTATGATGATTATACAATTCATATTTACATGTATATATTATTTTATTCATATAGAGTAGATATTGTTGATGTCATATTTTAATGGATGTAGAGCCCACATGTACATGAGCTAAGTTGGTGGTAGATTTCAACAGTTGAGGTAATAATGGTGGAGGTAGTGAGAAACTGAGAAACACTAGCACTTGATAAGAAATATAATGGTAATAAACCATCTAGTCCTTGAGTAGTTATAACATGCCTTATGTCTCTCTTTTTTGTCTTGTTTTATTCATTTAATCTTGATTGATATTTCATATTTTTATTTCACTTGATGTTGGTTGTGTCCGCTTTTAGTTTTTATTATTTTCTTTGTTTGATGAGTTATGTGTATTGGCTTGTGATAAGCTATTTTTTTGTCTCATCTACCATTTTTTTATTTGGGTCTTTAAATGACTCAAATATTTTAAATATCATTTTGGGCCTGTTAACTTATTGCCCACAGTGGATCATACTATAATTAAAATTATTTAATATAAAAAAATTTATCTTAGTTTTACTGCTAAGAGGCCTCAATAAGGTTAATGTCATGCATTATAATGGAATGGGACACCATGATGACCTTGATTTAATAAATCTATGGGAAAGAAGTAACCCATGCTTAATGTTTTATTAAATAAAAATTTGTGTTAAGCCATGATGACTATTAAGGGGTTGTAGAATTTGGTCATGCATTATAATTAAAATAAAAATAAAGTTTATATATTTTTAAATAGATAAATAAATAAAAAGGAAAAACTAAATAAATAAATAAATAACTGAATGCTTAAAAGTAAAAAGGATAGCATTAAGGGTGGACTCTTCACCCAAAAAGAAGGTAATCGATTATTATTTTTATTTGAGACAAAGAACATCTTTTTGGCTGCATTGGTTTTTGGGAGAGAAACCCTAGAAATAAAATGATAGCCTTGGAGAATAATGGAGGCTCAGATTTTATCCCAGCAAACTTTAATGGCTTAAAAAAAAATTGGCTTGGGGAGAATGGAGTACATCATAGAAGAAATGGTATGAAACTAAGAAAAAAAAAATTTATGAAGGGTAATCAAGGAAAACTTTATTTTTCTTCTTAGGGTAGATCTATGCCAAGTACGTGATACATTATTATTTCTTGCTGGAGTTTATCTTTTAATAGTTGTATGGAGTTGAAGTTTCATACTTGGTTGTGGGTTACAAATTTTACCTGGAATATAAGGTTTAAAAATTAGATTTATTATTGAAATTCTTTTAGAAATAAAATATTAAAACTCTAGTTATTATTTTTATTTTATTTACGACTGGAAAATGTTGCCTTAAAATAGCATGTTAGGTGTTTTATTTTCTATATGATTTTTGTTTAATAGTTAAATGGATGCCTCTTTTTGTTGTAATTATTTTTTCAATTGTTGAGTTTTTACCATTACTATTTTATTTGATCTTTTTGGTATTTAATGACAGCCTATGAAAATAAGGCATCATAACCAAGCTTGCATGTTTTATTTTGACTTATTTTACCTGAATTTTGATAGATTTAGATTTATTGATGCAAAAGAGTTGTTTTTATTTTACCTCTTTTTTTTTTCTTGGTTGAGTTAAAATGTCAATGGGTTGTTTGATCTTGGCTAAGGAAAAAAATTAGATCTAGATGATTCATCCTATGTTGGATGCTTAATAGATCTGGCATGCCATTATGTAAGTGACACTTATGAAATTTTTGATGTATTATCATTGGCAATATTGGTGCATGATGTTATGGATCTATTTAATGTTGTTTTGTGACTATTTTAAATTACTCATTTATGGATAAAATATCTTTCTCACACCTTATCCAAAGCTTGAATGTTTGACTCCACCTCCTAGTTGATGGTTGGGATGGTGAGTACCACCGATTGGAGGGTTCATATGATGGGTCGGGGTAGTGTGTGGATCATTTGGTGGATGTTATTTCATTATGGAGGTGCATGAGGTGTTTTTCACTATTCTTTCTCAGTTTCAATGATTAAATATTTGTTATAGCATGTTTAAAAATTACTCTTCTTATGTATTATTATTGTAGTAAATTTTTATAATGTAAAATAGTATGATGTAATTTTTTATATAATATTGAATTTGATGTTATTGATACTCATAACTCATAGAGTTTTATTAGAAATGGTTTTTGATTTTTATTCTCCTCGATTTAACCTTCGAAATGCATATATAAAATATTTTTTTTATTGAATATTAAAGGAGAATATCAAGTTTCAATATGACTATATTCTACTGTTAAAAATAGAGATATCCTGTAATAGTTTAATATTTTTCTTGTAGCATAATTTTTTAGAATTAACATTTTTGTTTTTTGATCCTATAGTATCTACTTGGAATGGTTATATATTTAATTATTATTTTTAATTCATGATAAAGTACTTGATATTTTTCCCATGCATGTTTATCCTAAGAAGGATTTGGAAAGTTGTTAATACAAGTTCAATTGGTATCATGCATGTATAACTTGCAAGTTAGATTTTCTTAAATTGATTCAGGCAGGAGTGTATGATTAAACATGATATATTGATCCTTAAATTTATGAGATCTTTGTATAAAGATCCATATAGGAAATATCATTGAATATATCTTATATGTATGAAGTTAAATGAGCAAGGACGTGCTTGAAAGCTTATATATTTTTATAGAATGATGTGGGCATGCTTTGTCATAATTGATTCAATTATGGTTAAGACCTAAAATTGTTGATGCAATGACTCTTTTATATTATGAATCTTGGTTTTTAAATATAATGTTGTGTGTTTTGATTTCTTGAATATTGAAAATGGTATATGAATAGAATCATGTGTGCATAATTTTGGTTATGAGTTGTGGGTGCATTATATAAATCCCAACCATATGTAGTGAACTATGTTATTAATTCTGTTTACACTCTAAATAAAATGATGTTCAAAAAAAAAAAAAAATTAAAATTTAAGGATCATAGAAACTAGTATCAGAGCCTCTGCTTAAAGGTTTTTATTAAGTTTTTATGCATTACATTTATTTTAACATGTGCTTAAGAAGTTGGGTGAGCTTTTGTATGATTATGCATACCTTTATAAAGGGACTGTGTTGCATAATATACCTTAGGTGGTTGTAAATACATATAAAGTGGATGTACATATCATTATGAAGGCTTATTTTGTTGACTTGTATGTCTATGTCTTATGGTGACTAAATGCCACATGTATGTCTTTATTGTCTGTCTAAAGCTAAATTCAAACCTTGTATGCTAGAGTGCATAAAGCCAAGGTTGGATTTATATGTCTTTTATAGACTAATATATGTATTATATATTTGAGAAGGCCGTGCGTGACCCTTATAAAGTCACTTAATCTCTTGGATGAGTTGATAATTACTTTGTTTGTGAAAACCTAAAGTGTTGAATTTTTTTTTAGTATGGAATGCATATGTATGTATGTGAGTGTGTATATAGAAATTAGTAAAATTTTTGCAGATAATATTGTAACCCTATGGGCTCTTAATGATTCCCTAACCATAATATCTTGATATACATAACCTTGACTGAAGTCACCATTTTTCAATTTTGGGTTGCATTAATATGGGTCTTACTTGACTACCAGTTGACCTGTATAAGTGGACCAATATGAGTTAAGGTGATAAAATACCATTGTTAGAATTTAGAATAATTGTTTGATAATTGTTAAAATGTTATTGTGATATTAAGTTCTTAAAAGGTTAAAGGATGACTTATTCTTGGGAGGCTAGCTAAGGAGAGAATATACTTGATTTATTTGAGTGAATCATTTGGTTTTAAAATCTTTATTGGTTAGGGACTGATTTAAGATTTTTGGGTTGATAGACTTGAATGGTTGTTGATTACCATTATCGATCTATTGGATATGCATTAATCCAACTTAATAATAAGTATTGGAAGAGAAGGACCTTAAAATAAATTTTTGATTATCAAGACCACTTGTTGATTTGTATGAATATTAACTTATTTTATGATAGTTTGTTAAGTTGAAAATGACTCTCTTAAGTCTTAAATTGGACTAAGTTATAATTAGAGTTATTCCATAGATCTTATGTAATTTATGTGGCTCCATTTACTCTCTTTTTAAATAAAGTATTTATTTAAATTAGTAGGCCTTATTTTTATCTTAAAGACCTAACTGACAACTTGGTGAAGTTGGCTTATTGTGATTCTTGGCATGTTAACTATGTTTGTCTTGAACTGATAAAATTGGTTTCTGAATTGAATTTTAGTAGGGTAAGTGAGGTTGAAATGGTATCCCAACTCATTATTGAGACTTCTATGACATAAGTATAAGATAAGAAAGAGCTTTATTTCATGATTAATGTTTATAAAACATTGTTTTATTCAATGTAGTGGATTTATAATCAAGATTAAAAAGGTTTTTCTGTTTGAATATTGATATTTAGTTGATATCATAAATGATGGGTTCCTTTAACCATCTAGAAAATTATAAAAATATTGGGGCTTGGTGTGCCCAACATAATTAATGACTATTATGGGCATAATTACTATAATATTTTATTCATATAAATTGAATATTTAGATGTAATATATGTTCAAATACATGAATTATTGAACTAATATAGCACTCTTATAATAAGTGGTATTTTTTTGAGTAAGATGAATTAACATGCATAAGATACTCATGGTTGAACAAGGTTGTTCTAGGGCAAATTTACTCTTGGAAGATTGTGTAACTAAACACCAAATACAAAAAATTATTAATAAAGTCTTAAGAGGTATCACTAGAATTTATAGCAATGATTATAAACTAAGATACTACTATTATAATTGATGTATCTTAGGTAAATTAAGAGAAATGATTATAAAATAAGATACTATTGTATGACTGATTGATTTTATGTGGTTATTTTTTTAACAGCTATGGCAAGTAGTTGTATATTTTGCTTGCCTTTATGTGTCACTATAAGTGACTGGTTAGAACTATGTAAATATTTTTTTTAAATAACATTATGATTGGTGCTTGGATAACATTATTAGATCCAAAGTGGTGGAATTTTAAGCAAGATCAAGAAGTTTTTTTATTGAAATGTTAATATGATTGGTTAATTGCAACCATCATGTGAATTGGAAGTGATTAAGTACTACTTTTTATGATATTGAGGTGCTAAAATTTATAAATTTTAGTTGAAATTAATGATTTTAGAAAGTTGTAATTTTCATGATATTAATCTTCACCTTGAGCCTTAGTTGAGTCCACTCTTCTCAAAGCTACACTATGTAGGATAAGCAATCCTAGTCGATCCTTCACTTGTTCGGGCAAGCCAATTAGGGGATTAGTGATAAAATTTTATGGTTGGAATAAAAGGATATATGTTTGGTGTCTAATGATAGCTTGTTTATATGAACCCTCATATGATATTCAATGTATGATAACCTCGGGAGGACTGAGGGTGTGACTCAAGTCTATAGGTCTAAGTGGGGGTGAATGTGACTTGACTTGTTTGGGCAAGTTAGAGAGTTTTAGAGATCTTTTATTATTTTCAGGTTGCAGGAGTCATCTAATCCATGAGGCATGAACCTTGATGGTAACTTTTTGAGACTCATGGATATATATTTTGGGTATTTTGAAACATCACCTTCCTTCAAAGAAAGAGTGTGTTAAATTTGAGATCCCTAAGACTAATTATGTGGTACTTATGATAGATATTTGGTGTCATTCAGATGGCATATAGATTGATTATGTGATATTTATGATGGATAATTGATGTCATTTATACGGCATCTAGACATCAGATGATTCGATGGGATTTATGGACCCTTGTGCTTCACTTGTAAGTTTTTTTATGTGTTATGATGTGAAAATACCCTTGATATAAATTATCAAAATAGTTGAGTAAACATGTGTATCCTATTCTATGTGATTTCTTCATTGCATATAAAATTATTGTATGTTGTATAAACTTCTATGTTATATGTGATTAGGTTATACCATCTAACTTTGTAGTTTATGTTATCAAACATTATTTTATGTATATGTCATGAAACAAGTGTGACCTTATGTTTTTAACTCTTGATATGAAGCAATGTGATCATGAACTACTTTGTGATGTAATTTTTTTCCTTTTGAAGATAACCTCTATTAATTAAATCTACTAGGGTATGGTATTTTATTATGTGGTGTAATATTGCATTGTTGCTCTAGTGATGAGCATTGATGCAAGTGTTAGGTTGAGGGTAAAGAATAATTATATCTACATTGATTTATATTGGGTATGGGTTAGGAAGTGGAGTCTCTCGTAGGCTAAAAATTTACTTTTTCTTTTTTCATAAGGTAGCTACTTGATTCATTTGGATGTGTGCACCATGTGTACCATAAATTGATCATGGAATCTTCATGCATAATTATCACCTTATGGATTAAGTGTTACCTTACCCACTTCTTGAAGGTTTTTTTTAAAATAACTTATATGTGAAATTCTTTGATATAGCCTTGTGAAGCACTAATTGGTCCTATAAGTTGGATTCTTGTGCATTATAGCAAGGTTGTACTTATTGTAATGTAGACACATGTTAGATTGTAAATGCAAGTGTGATATATTATGAAATGAATTTTTTAATGAAAGAATATTCATGAAAGATAATTTATTATCTATTTAAAGGCATGACTATCATGTATACCTATGCTCGAAAGGAACAATATAAAATTTTGATTAAGCAGTTTTGACATTCTTGGGTGCAGTCAAGAAATATTTGTAAAATGATGGTGGGATTGGAATCCCTATAACCATCATGTGAGCTCACAAAATTAATGAAGATCACGCTAAAAACCTTGAGGGTTGTGTAAGTACCTAGGATGGCCTCTCCAATATTCAGTGTGATTGGTGTAAGACACTGTACTAACCCACGTATGATGTAAATTTTGGTAATGAAAACATGGTTGGTTGGTTGTTCATGTCATTTTAAGATGAATGATAAGAAATTGTGTGTTAAACATAATCTTAAGTGGTGGAAAGACCACATAACAAGTATGATTACTATGATTGTTTATATTTTATGATGAATATTACAAAGTTATACTTGAGAGATAACTAATTTTGAGTAAAATACTTCAGATTAAGTTATTTTTATGCTAAATCAATTATTGTTATAAATTATAGGTTCGTAATTGAGCAAAAATATTCAAGCTATTTCAATTTTAACTATGAAATTTATAGTTTCTTATATATTATTTCTATTTTATGATATAAATTCTAACATGAAACTATTTTAGTTTAAAAAAAAATTGATTCTGATTTTTAAAATCATGTTAAAATTCTGTGAGAGAATGCAGAAATTTAAGTAGTATGAGTGTTCTAAAACATGATCTTACTCATATGATGTTAGAAATGTCAAAATATTACAATATAATTCTTATTGGATGCTTTGATCTGATAGTTTTTCCATTGGTTATAAAAATTTATGAATCTTTATGTAAAGAAGCATGAACTAATGAATCTCTTGTTTGAAGGATTTAGATTTTGCATTTAGCTATTGTGTTTTTAATAAACTAGTATATTATTAAAATCAGTAGATGGTTGATCAAAATATTAAAAATAAAGAGAGAGAATTAGTAATTCCTAGTGTAATGGTACATGTTGAATGGAAAAAATATTACATGAGAAGATATGCAATTGTTTTAAACAACACTATCCATGATTGTTTTGATTTATTGCTAGGACAACTCCTCATTAAGGGGAAGAGGAAGTCATGACCTACTATTTGACTTTCTTTTTATAGATATTATTGTATGTATTGGCATATTTTTAAGTGTTGATCATGTGACATATATATATATATATATTGATTGATTGATTTACTTTTGTAGCAGCATACTTATATTCTATAGAAATGTTTATTATTATCCTACAACAACATATTATTTTGCAGTGATATATTGTTATCATGTAGTGACATACTATTATTTTAAAGTGATATTCTATTATCATGTATCCATATAATGCTATCTTTTAATGACATACTATTATCGTATAGTGATATATTTTTATCCTACAACAATATATTTTTATCTTTCAACAATAATCTTGTAATAACATACTTTGATCTTGTAGCAATATTATTTGATATTGCATATTAATGATGCTATCAATATAATTTTATATTGTGATTATTATAAAGTTCATATATATCATATATATATATATATATATATATATATGATACTATTGATACTATGTTTTGGTGGTTGTAAGACTCACAAGTATATGAAATATATATATATATATACCATGTTTTGGTGGTTGTAAGACTCACAAGTATATGAACTAGGTTGGTGGTAGATTTTGACAGTTGAGATAATAATGGTAGAGACAGTGAGAATTTAGGTAACACCAGCACTTGATAATAAATATAATGGTAATGATTCATCTAGTCTTTGAGTATTTACAACATGACTTATGTCTCTCTTTTTTGTCTTATTTTGTTTGTTTAATCTTGATTGATATTTCATATTTTTTTACTTAATCTTAGTTGTGTTTGTGTAATGAAATTACTTTAAGAATAAAGTATAATAGCAGAAGTAGATCTAAATATGACTGAAATATATCAAAATATATGATAATAGATAAGCCACTTCGAGGGAGAAACCTCCACAAGCTTTAATAAGAGCAGAATTCATAATATATGATGATAAACAATTACCCACTACCTCCTATATATAGTCTATCTAGGCCATGGTTACTCCATATGCCGACCTATTAACCAAAAGAAAGCATAGAGAAATGTGATATAACATCAAAGAGGGATAAGTAAGCCACAAGTCAGCTAAACCTATCCTCATACATGTGATAGGTTAGGGGTGTAGCATGCCCTTCCCCTTCAAACCAATGTTGTCCTCAACGTTGAACAACTCTGGATGTTGTAAAAAATCTTCACCTTCCTAAGTTGCATCTTCACTGCTCTAGTTCTTCCATTTGATTATATATTCCCTAATCTCTCTAGTTCTTAGCCTCTTAGTATGTGTTTGGAGGATCTTCTCTACTTCTAAAATGACTCATCTTTCTTCATCTAATTCTAGGAGCTCTGCTTGGGTTGAAACTTTTTGTCTAATGACCTTCTTCAAATAGGACACATGAAATACTGGGTGTATGTGAGATGAATGAGGTAACTCAAGCTTGTAAGCCACACTTCCAATTTTTTGCAAAACCTAATAAGGGCCATAATACTTAGGAGCAAGTTTGTTATCCTTTTTAGGTTTCTTCAAGGACATCTGCTTGTAAGGCTGGAAATGAACAAATACCTAGTCACCCAACTCAAAATTTTTCTCACTATGATGTTGATCTGCTACTTGCTTCATCTTATTTTGTGCCAAGGCCAAATTTTCTCTCAAACTAGCCAAAACCTCTTGTTGATGCTAAATGTGCTCCTCCACATCAAGAGTCATCTATAGATCAGGATGTGTAGATGCCTGTGTGGGTTGAGCTTCTATGGAACATAATCATGCAATATTTTCCTTTGTCCCTTTTTTTAGCATCTTGGTCAACTGATTTGAACTAATAAATTGTGGATATTTTGCCTGTAATCCACTTAGTTCAATTTTCCTACCTTTAGAATGAAATCACATGAATAGTTCATGGAATTTCATCTCAATGGTACCCAAGGTTGTGAGCCATTGGACTCCAAAAACAATCTATGTGCTACCCATAGGAATAGAAAACATAGGAGAATCAAGATTTTACTCACCCATAACAAGCTTAATACTATGGTGTTTGCCTGAACAATTAATTATGCCTCCATCTGCAATCATGACCTACAATTTTGGTGTTGGATAGATGAAACAGTTCAATCAAGTGGCCAACTTATGGTTGATGAAGTTATGCGTGCTCCTCAAATAAATCAACACTGTCACCTTCTATTTTTTGACAAAACCCACCACCTTAAGAGTTTGTGGAGTGATAATACTTGTAAGTGCATGACAAGAGATTATAGGTTGGGAATCTTTAGGTACCTCCTCTATCTCTTCAACATCATTAGAGGCATCATCTTCTTCTTTATCTTCATTAGATCCCTCAATATATAATAACTTCTTCTCAACACATCTATGTCATTTTCTCCACTTGTTGTCATAATCGAAACATAATCCTTTTTCACGCTTCTCTTCAATTTGTTGAGGGGTCAATCTGGTAGGTGGAGGAAATGTTGGTGTTGATATGCTACGATCTTTGAATTGAGTGAATGGCTGCTTCTCACTGGCTAAGAATTTTTTCTTAGCTCTGTGTGCCACAATAATAGAATCAAAAATCTTATGTGGATTAAACATGCATACCTCATGTTTAATGTGGTCCTTGAGTCCACCCAAAAATAGGTCATTCAATTTTGCTTCAGAAATTGTCTCCACACATAAGGATAGGTTCTGAAAATGATGAATATAATTCTTGATGAAGCTAGTTTGTCGTAATTTTGCTAGTTGGCTGAATTAATTCTCTGTCACACTATTACCATAGTGGAATTGCAAATCCTCTATAAAAATTGACCAGGTGACATTGAGATTCATCTTTTTCTTTTGAGCACACAACCATCGATACCAAATGAATTGATCAGGTTCAAGATACAAAGATGCCATGGTAACCTTCTATCCACCTAGAATCTGATGTAGGTCAAAAAAATTATCCATTTGGTTGATCCAATTGAGTGGATCTTTTCCATCAAATTTGTGCATATTTACTTTTGATCATAAGTTCCTCTGTGGCCATGGAGTTAGATTTGAAGTAGACTAGTTAGGAGAACCAACTTGGTGGAGTTGTGCAATAGAGTTAGCTTGATGATTTGAATGATTAATTTTCAAAGCCATCATGATATCTCCCAAACTATCTTGTATGGATTGCATATTGGATTTTATTCCTTGCACCTCACTTTGAATGACTTGCACACTATAGTCAAGCTAGCTCACCTTGTGATCTATGTCAAAAAACCCTAGTACAAAGGGTCTAGTACATCCCCCTTCTAACTCTAGCTCTTCCTTATTAGGAGTTTTACCTGGAGTTTTAGCACCCTTTCTTCAGCCCCGAGTTTGTGGACCTGCCACAAAAGGATTTTACGATGTCGACCCTTATTGGCACTTTTGACCCAACTTTGACCAAGCAATTTAAGAATTATGTCGGCCTCAAATAAAAATATACAAAGAACATACCATATCCAAATTTTTATAATATTTCTAAAAATGTAAATAAATCAGAAAAATTCTTTGAATTACGCACTATAGCGCAACTTTATGAAAAATCATAAAATAGTGATAAATTTTGTAAAATAGATCCAAATGAGTTAAAATTTTAATGGAAGCTTAATTTGATTATTTCTTACCTCTAATAAAAATTTTGCATATAAATTTGTAACCATTTTTTATATATCATAAAATTTAAAAATTTAGTGTTTCGCCCACAAGATTGTCCAAATCGCAGCTCTGATACCACTTGTAATGAAATTACTTCAATAATAAAGTATAATAGTAGAATTAGATCCAAATATGACTGAAATATATCAAAATATATGATAATAAATAAGCCACTTCGAGGGGGAAACCTCCACAAGCTTCAATAAGAGCAGAATTCACAATATATGATGATAAACAATTACCCACTACCTCCTATATATAGTCTATTTAGGCCATGGTTACTCCATAGGCCAACTTACTAACCAAAATAAAGCATAGATAAATGTGATATAACATCAAAGAGGGATAAGTAAACCACAATTCAGCTAAACCTATCCTCATACATGTGATAGGTTAGAGGCATAGCAGTCTGCTTTTAATTTTTATTATTTTCTTTATTTGGTGACTTGTGTGTGTTGGTTTAGTGATAATTTGTCTTTTTATCTCAGCTATCATTTTTTTAATTTGGAGCATTAAGTAGCTCAAATATTTTAAATATCATTTCAAACTTGTTAACTTATTATCCACCATGGATCATATTATCATTAAAATTATTTAATCTGAGTCTTCTTGTCTTAGTTTTATTTCCAAGAGGCCTAGGGAGGGTTAATGCCATGTATTATAATGGAGTGGGACTCCATCATGACATTGATTTAATAAATCTATGGACAAGAAGTAACCCATACTTAATGTTTTATTAAATAAAAATGTGTGTTAGGCCATGATGACCATTAAGGGGTTGTGGACTTTGGTCATGCATTATAGTTAAAATAAAAATAAATTTTATCTATTTTTAAATAGATAAATAAATAAAAATAAGGAAAATAAAAATAAATAAATAAATAAATACCTTAATGCTTAAAATCAAAAAGGATGGCATTAAGAGTGGACTCTTCACCCAAAAAAAAGGGTAATCGATTATTTTTTCATTTGAAAAAAAATGTCTTTTTGGATGCATTAATTTTTGGGAGAGAAACCCTAGGAAGAAAATGGCAGCCATGAAGAATAATGGAGGCTTAGATTTCATCCCGGTAAGCTTTAATGAATTGAAAAAAAATCGTGCTTGGGGAGATTGAAGCAGGCCATGGAAAAAATGAGATGAAGCTAGGCAATTTTATTTATTTATTTATTTATTTTTATTAATGAATTGTAACCAAGGAAAATATTTTATTTCCTTCTTCTTAGGGTAGATATGTGCCAAGTAAGTTATGCATTATTATTTTCTGCTAGAGTTTATATTTTTATAATTGTATGGAATTGGGGTTTCATACCTGGTTGTGGGTTAAAAGTTTATCTAGTATATAAGGTTTAAAAATTAGATTTATTGTTGAAAATTTTTTGAAGATAAAATATTAAAACCCTGGTTATTATTTCTATTTTATTTATGGATGGAAAATATTTCCTTAAAATGGCATGCTGGGTGTTTTATTTTCTATGTAGTTTTTGTTTAATAGTCAAATGGATGTCTCTTTCTGCTATAATTATTTTTTTAGTTGTTGTATTTTTACCATTGTTATTTTATTTGACATTGATCTTTAATGGTAGCTTGTTAAAATAAGGTGTCATAGCCAAACTTGCATTTTTTTTTTGTCTTATTTTATCTAGATTTTGATGGATTTAGAAGTATTGGTGCAAAAAACTTGTTGCTCTTATTTTACCTCTTTCATTTTACTTGCTTGATTCAAAACATGAATGGACTTTTGATTTCTCTTGGCTAAGAAAAATAAAAAAATTAGATCTAGATGCTTCATCTTATGTTGGATTCTTGATAGATCTGGCATGTCATTATGCAAGTGACACTTATAAAATTTTTGGTGTATTATCGTTAGCACTTTTGTTGCATGATGTTATAGTTCATATGTTTGATGATGTGTGATTAATGTAAATTATTCATTTATGGCTAAAATATCTTGCTCACACCTTTTCCCAAAGCCTGAATGCCTGACTCCATCATCTAACTGATGGTTGGGGTTGTGAGCCACCAATTGGAGGGTTCATAGGGTGGGTTGGGGTGGTGTGTGGATCATTTAGTGATTGCAATTTCATTATGAAGGTGCATGAGGTGTTTAGCATTGTTATTATTGAGTTTTAGTGATTAAATATTTGATGTAGCATGTTTAAAAATTACTCTTCCTGTGTATTATTATTGTAGCAACATTTTGCAATGTAAAAGAGTATGTCGCAATTTTTTATATAAACCCAAATTTTATACTATTGATGCTCATAACTCATATAGTTTCATTAGAAATTATCTTTGGATTTTATTCTCTTCGATTTAACTTTTGAAATGCATATCTGAAGTATTTTCTATTTAATATTAAAGTAGAAAATCAAGTTTTAATATGATTGTATTTTGTTGTTAAAAACAAAGATATCTTGCAGTAGTTTAATGTTTTTCTTGCAACATGATTTTTTAGAGTTAACATTTTTTCTTGTTGATCTTGTAGCATCTACTTGGAATAGTTGCATATTTAATTATTTCTTTAAGTCATGGTAAAATACTTGATATTGCCATCATGCATGTTTATCTTAAGAAGGATTTAGAAAGTTGGTTTTGCAAGCTCAATTGGTGTCATACATATAGAACTTGCAAGTTGAATTTTATTAAATTGATCAAGGCATGAGTGTATGATTAAACATGGTGCAATAATCCTTAAATTTATGAGATTTTGGTATAGATATTTGTATATGAAAGTACCATTGCATATATCTTATATGTATGAAGTTAAATGAGTAAAGACATCCTTAGAAGCCGATATATTCATATAGAATGATGCGGTCATGCTTTATTTTTGCTGATATAATTATGGTTAAGACCTAAAATTATTGATGTAATGACTCTTTTACATTATGAGTCTTAGCTTTTAAATGCAATATTGTATGTTTAAATTTTTTAAATATTGTAGATGGTGTATGAATAGAATCATACATGCATAATTTTGGTTATGGGTTGTAGGTGCATTATATAAATCCCAATCATGCATAGAGAACTATGTTCTTAATTCCACTTGCGCTCTGAACAAAATGATGCTCAAAAGAAAAGAAAGAATTTTTTTTAGGGTTGTTTCACATGACAGATCTTATTCTTGAGTAACATGTGAGTATTCATATAAAGTTAGGATGTCTTAAATTGATGCATAAAGAAATATTGATGCTTGGCTTGGTTAATGGCCTCTTTTAAATTTTGTGGAGAGAAAGTCCAGACTTGATATTGCAACTTAGAAAAAAGAGCATAAGTAAATAGATGAAATAGGTTGTCATCTACCATATTATGTTCACATTTATTAGATAAGGTCTTTTATCATTTAATTAACGCTTGTTTAGTTTCAATCTCAAGTTGCTTACAATTGATAAAATGGGCCAAGGTATTCCCGACGACATCACTAGTTTAAAACTCTTAGACTAGAGCATTTACTAAATCTTCTAAACTAGTAATATAATGAGATTTGAATTGGTATTACCAATCTAAATCATCACCCATGAATTTTTTTCCTAATAGCTTGGTAGCAGCAAATGTGTTTAATTTGACTAACTATTTATATAAATTTCTAAATGTTTTTAAATGAAGAGTAGAATCATTTAACCCATTGTAAGAAATGGTAGGGGTGGTACCTTTTATATCAATATTATCAATTTCAGATGTAAGAGGCTCATTTTGAATATGCTTGATTGTTTTATTAACATGAGGAGGTTGAGGAATAATATTACCATTGGAATATTGAAGAGGAGGTGGGAGAATATTTTGATTATGCATTCCTCAGGGCATCTGTTGAGAGTGGGTTTGAAGATGGATAAGATGATTTTGCATTTGCATCATTTGATTTACATTGTTAGTTTGAAAATCATTCATTTGATTAAAAGTTTGTAATAGGAGTTGATGGGTTTGAGTTGCATTATTATCATTGTTTGAAGTATTATAATTCATAGTAGTGGTTTGGGTACCACTATGGGTGTTAGTAGGAGCTTGAGAAGAATTGTTAGTAAGTGAGGCACTAGTGGCATAATTTACTTATGTGGAAAAAGATGGACTAGTATAGAGATGAGAAGAAGAAACACTAAAGGCATGATTACCTTGGGTATCAAATGATGAGTTAGTTGAAGAATTAAGAAGAGTAGGTCTTGGAAGAGGCCCACTACATGTGGAACCTATCATGCTAGTAGAGATGCTAGGCAAGAGGGTAGGAAAAATCAAAGAAGAAGAAGTCATTGTGTGAGGAGTCAAAATAGATGGAAAAGGTTAAGAAGAAAAGAAGCTAGTATCCCCAAATCTTTGTGAGATTATGGGAGAAGGTGAATAGGGCTCCTCGACTTGACCACTTATCATGAAATGGTAAATATTGGAAGGGTCCTTTCCTCATGTTGAGGAAACTCATTGATGAAGAAGATCATTTATGGTGTATACTCTAATTTAGGTTTATCTTCAAGTGAGAAGAGAGGATTATGAAGTGAATAAAAATGAGGAGGGTTCTCATAGTTTGTATTATGAGTGGCTATATGCACATTACTTTCATCTAGGATAAAATCCATAAGCTGCTTATGGGATAACTTATTAGGGTTGGTAAGACTCATTATTTGCATTAAATTTAACTCAATGTTGTCTTCAAACAAAGAGTTCATGATGAAGGAGAGTGATTAGGGAAGGAAAAGTTCATGTAAATCAAAGAGATACAAAGGGAAAGATAAGAGTACAGAGTCAATAAGGTCAATCTAATACTAAAAATAGGTTATAATAACTAAGTAAATAAAGATATAGAGTTCACCAGGTTGACTTAGTACTATAAATTGAGATAAAGGGTATCTTGATAAGGAAATAAAATCGACCAGGTCAACTTAGTACTATAATTTGAGAGGCAGAAAAGATTACTAGGTAGACCAAGTTAACTCAATACTGTAATCAAGGAAAAAGATAGTCTGTAAGAGATTGTCTCAAATAGAATGATAGTGTATTAAAAATAGGGCAAAAATTTTATAATGTGCTTTAAATAAAAAAATATAAATAAACACACAAGCAATTGGATTGGTGAGAATGATTCAATTAAGACACATATCACAAAACTTTCCACCAACATTGACCAATGCAAGTTTTTGTAATACAACATACAATGAGTAAATAATAAGTAGTTAACTAAAAAGTAAATGCTAATTAAGTGTTTATCCTAGTTGTTGTTAGATTATTATAAATTTTTATTTCTAAGTGTGATAGGGAAGTTGGCTAAAAGTAGGGAACTAAAAATCAATCTATGGATGGTTTTAAGATGTTTAGGTTGAAAGAGATATGTGTTGGCAATTATTTTTTAATTGGTATTGAGGTCTACCCCCTCACTTCACAATCCCACAATGATAGGGTGTTGAGTGCTTTTTCAATATATACCATTAATCACATGTTTATACTTGGTTAGAAAACCAAGTTGATTTCTCCCTTAGTGATGAAATCCAAGTAGATAGATCTTGAGTAGACAAATGTTTAAATATATTTTGAAACTAAGTGATTTAGTAGTGTGTGTAAGAAAGACAAAAATAGTACAACTAAATGGTATATTGAAAAATGACGTAATTAGACTATGTGAGTGATTCTAAGTATGAAAATAACTAAAAGTGAAAGTGTGAATTAATTTCTAGCATATATTTGTTAATTCTCATTTTAAGTATAATACAAAGTTGGTTTAAAAAATAGTGTATAAAAACATTATAGAACAAAGTCAATAGGATCTCTACTATACTGTAGAAGAAACAATCCTTCATAACTAAGTCAATCAAGTTGACGTACTCTTTTAGACTTAATACAAAACTAGGTTGACTAGGTTGACCTAGTTTGTTGTGTGATTGTAGTTTTAAAGATTGTAAACTTTGTAAAATAGAACTATCAGGAAAAACTGAATTGAAAGAGAGAAATAAAGAAACCTTGGTGGGTTATAAGATGTTGAGGATTGTGAAATTTTTATTGAAGTGTATTGAACGTTAATTTCAAGTTCTACCAATTGTGTCAATTGGGTTGACCTAGTTCTATAATTTCCTATTTGTTGAAGCCTATTTAAGATAATTAAGTCAACTTGTTTGACCTAGTTTGTTATTTGGAAGCTGACTATGATACTAAATCAACCTAAACAACTTTGTTATTTTAGAGTTTAATAAGAGACTAAATCAACTTGTTTGATATAATTTTTTTATCTAGAACTAAATAAGAGTAGTTTGTCAACCTGTTCAATCCAATAACCTGTATCTGATGAAGACTTGCATAGAAAGAACATAGTCATTTTTTATGAAACTATGTGTTAAACCTATGCATAGAAATTAAAAACTATACCAACTTGGTTGACCTAATATCATAAATATAGAAAAATAATAAAATGATAGAAATGAAAAGCATGAAAGAAATCCTACAAGGGTTAGATTCACATCAAGTTCACCAGAATGTATGTAATTAGCAATGCATTAGATCCACAAATCAATCCTAGCTCATAGAAGATAGATACTACTTACACTTTCGATTGGGGATACATTAGATAATCAAGGTCATGAACAATATGGATCAGCTAGACCTAATTAGGTGATCTCTTACTAGAATAAGATCACTAGGGAAGGTTATAAAGCCTCTAATCAAGAAAAATTCTACAATAACCGTAATTAATTATTATGTTTTCATATTCACTAAACTAAGAACAATTAAAGAAAAAGTCTAATCTAGTGCTCACCAAAGATTATGGGATAAAGTGGGGGTTATAAAAAACAAAAATTAAACATGCATAAAAGACATATACTCATATCAATGTACATAGAATCCTAATGTATGGAATAAAAGTGCAAATGCATAGCTATCTACTCTTACAAAGGAGGAACAAAGTTAGGCATACTTACCTTTGAATACGAACTCATCGAGCTTCAATCTCTCCCTTGGCTAAGGTGTTTCACAAGAGGTTGTGGTATGTAAGGATGACAAGAATAAATCAGCTCTAGTGTACATAACCTATCAATACATTCAAAAAAATTCTCCACAAGAAAAGATCTGTATCTCCAAATAAAGTATGAAACCCTAAACTTATTTTTCATGTAGAATGGTAGATAAGTAGATGCATAATATATCTTACTTATTCTCTTCTATAAATAATGGTGAAATTATTGTGTATATATAATCAAATTTAACCCTCAACCCTTTCAAAAATTTTGGTTGATAAGGTTGACCCAGTCAACCTAGTATTGTTATTGATAAAAACTCACTAGGTCATGGGCTAGGTTAGCTAAAAGCCAACCTAAACCCTAAATAAGTTTTTCCAATAAGAGTAAAAGGTTGACCCAATATACTTAGTCAAGTAAACTATCAGGAGATATTTTAGGTTAGGAAAATGGGTACTGAAGGTGGTAAAAGACTGGAGGAGTGTGAAAAAGATAAGGCTAAGCTTAGGGAAATGGTTTTCAGGAGACAAGTGTGTAGATAAAAAGTGGTAAAAGTGAAAACAATATTATAAAGCACCAATGGTCTTCCTACCCCTTTCCTAATATACCCATTAGGGTGTGGACTTAGATATATTGAGACTTAATGGGCACCTATAAGATAGAGAAGCAACTAGCATAAGTATGTCATACTAATCCTTGCATAGATATGTTATAAAAATATCATGTAGAATAGCATATCAATTACATTGTGTAAGATAATAACATGAATATAGGCATGTGTAAATGTCATTGTATAAATTCAATGTGATAATGGAAATGATCATAAAATAATATAACCTATGTCAATCATAATCATATAAAAGTAATATGGCCCCAATGTAGTGTGTCATATGTGAAAAGGAAAGGTCCATCATTTGTACACTCATGTATTAAGGATCTCATGTATGACTATATCACACTCAAGTACTTGTAAAACATATGTGTGTATATAAATGATATGATACTTTATTAACATAAAGTACACAACAATGCAAAGCTAATAAACATGTGAAATGTTAAATATTTTTTGTATTTTTGATTTATTTGAATGTTTTTATATTTTCTTGATTTTTTTTTTGAATTTTTAAATTTTTAGGAATGTCTGAAAAGAGAGTGATAGCCAATGATCCCTTCTAAGGTATGCTCTTAGGGTGTTACATAATCTACATATGATATAGTAAACTAGCCATGCTACCAAGTACCATGTATATGTGTCAAATATGGAACTTGAGAATCTAAAATACTTTGTGTATGCCTCATAAGACTCTATGGTTGTGAGGTAGTATTATAAGGTTTAGTTGATCATGGAACCCATTTTCCAATACTTTGTGATTTCCTTGGTGTAATATTGGGTCTTCATACGCATTTTGAAACACAATGCTCTATTATTAATGATTGGTTGGGTCATGGAGGTGTAAATGAGGATCTCAAAGAGTTCACTATAGATCTTGGTGTAATTATCTCTCAATTATTTGTCTCCTATGAAATGGGATTGCCTATTTCTTACCCTTTTACACATTATTAACCTTAGTAAGTTGTATGTTTATCTATTGTGAAATAAATTTTACTTATTGCAAAATATATTCATATTGAATCCCTACAACTATAGTGACCATATTAGCATGAATATATTTAAAACACTCATGCACTATAAGAGGTAATAAACAGATCTTAGAAATCTAAGCTCATCCTAATAACATATCAAAGAATCGCATATGTGTTATAACTGAAAATGTTGTGGTCTCATATGATGGACCAACTTGTAAAGTTAAATCAATCTCACCAAAAATATGTTGTGTCTTCCCATCAAATGATTTTACCATTTTAATTGAAGAAAATAAATAATCTTATGTGTATCCAAAATGTGTGAGTAATGCCATGGTACATACATTCTCACTAAAACTATCATCAACCATAACACTTTATATAGGTTGATGATCAGTATATTCCATGATAAATAAATAATTAAGATTTGAGTCATCATCCAAAATCTTACTTTCATCACATGAAATAGATGGATTTTTAACCATAGGAGGTATCTCACATATAAGTGTACCAATAATACCATATAATGGGTGTTCATTAAGTGGTGGATAAGGACGTGCATGATATGCCATTTTCACTTTTGGTGTTTCTTTAGAATGATATTTTAATGGATTGTTGATTATATTTTTATTTTGATGAACATTGGGTTGTGATCTTGAATCCGTTGGAGAATCCTTGAAGGTGAGTTGGTCATTATCAATAAGATTTTGTATTTTATGCCTCAATTTAAAACATTTTTTTCTTAGAATTCCCCTCATATTGGTGATAATTAGAATACGCATTGACATCATATCTTTTTGGTATATGTTGACTCATATCAACCACCAAAGGATGAGGGAGAGATATGAGTTGACATTAAAAAAACTTTGTAAGTATCAAAGCTAGATACTCAGGTAATTGTGTAAATTATCTATTAGGTACATAAGATAATATAACTTAATTAAGTTGTTGTGACACTATATTAACCATGGTGGTTGTTTCCTTTTTAGCTTTAGCAGGTTTGACCTTATAGCTTGGTTTGATATGAAACTTTGTATTGGATGTAGTTGGTATGTTTTATACATACTTAAGCTTGTTCAATGAAATAAGTTTCATTTCTCTATCTCAAACAATATGACAAAAGTCATCAAAATATTTAAAATTCTTGAAAATAATAGAATCATGTAAGAGAACAAGAAAACTTTACTTAAATATATCTTTAAGCTTTTTAACTTCCATTGGATTTGTCATTTTGAATGTATGATTTGAGATATATTGAAAGTATATAGGTATTAAGTGTTATATTGGTGTTTGACTATTTTTTTTAAGTGTCTCATGTTTTATTTATGGTTGTTAGGATTTTCTATAGGTTTTTATTAAAACAAAAAGTTTGATAATTTAATATTTGTCTTAGACATATTTTATTATTTAACCCTTTTGTAAATAATAATTAATAGTAAGGAGAGTAGCCTAATCAAGCAAGGAGTAAGCTACTTTAAAAAATAGACCTATTAATGAATTTAGATTCTACTGATATTATGATAATAAATATTGAATCTAATCATATTCCAAATAAATAAATCACATGATTCAATATTTTTATAATATTAATATGAATAATAAGAAATTACTTAGTTTATATACTAATGTGCAAGAAAATATGAGTGATGTAGGTGCGAAAATAGATAGAACAATGATTCTGATCCAGTTGACATATTCAAAAAAAATAGTGTTTTATCATCACAGACACTTGTGTCACCCTATGGACACTTGTGTAAATGTTATTATCTATGCTTCAACACATTTATCATGTATGTAATATTGATTATTAATTGAAACTTCCACTTATATATTTTTGGGTTTTCTATCACCTTTCAGATTATGTGTTTAGATTATGTGCACAAGCTTTCAATATCAAAATATATTTCAAACCCTATATCCTCCTCCTAGGTCTTGTCACCTTGCCAAAAATGGATTAATGGGTTCACAAAGTTGAGTTAACCTCAAAGACGCCTTTGTTAATGAGTGTTTCCTGCATAACCAATACTCTGTAAAGGGTCTCAAACATATGTAGTTATCCCCTATGTGTTGGCTTGTGTGTAAAAACAATTGTGTATAATGTTATATGCATGTACATGTAGTGATATAACTTGTCGCTTGACAAATATTGGTAATGTGTTATTCTTTGAATGCTTTAAACCTATAATATGACTACTCCTATCATTGATATAAAAATAGAAAATAATAAGGTGGTATAACTTAGTTTTGCAACTGATTAAATGAGCTTGAATAAGTGATTACTTGGTATTTTTTAGATGAATAATGAATTGGCTTTAACTTATATTTATACAAATTGTTTTGAAAATTTCCTTACAAAAGGGTAATGAAACATAATAGGCTAACTCATACATTTCAAAATATTTTCAAATTTGAGTGTTTAGAAGGCATAAACACTAAACATTTGAGGATGGATAATAGTGTTGATGATACTAACCAAGTCCAAATGCAATTGTCGAGGAACATAAAAGGTTGTTTGATCTCTATAACTCACAGTGAAGGATATATATCATAATTTCAGTGTATTGTGGTCTACATGTGATCTAGGTAATCATAATGATAGGGTTAGACTATAATATAAGCATTTTGAGCCAGTGAGGTGGTAAATATGAGCCTATTAACTACCAAAAAGGTCAAGAACTAAAGGGTAGAGCCCTAGGTGATATTTGACTCCTTTATTCCTCATTTCTTCATCAAAGGTGGTAAAATTGAAAATTTCCCTTCATTCCCATGTCATTCCTATATTCTCTATCCCTTCTACCATGCTCTTTATTTTTCTCATTTTATTTGCCTTGGTTGTATCTTATCCTACACCTTAGACTAGATTTTGATTTTGTTTACATTTTTTTCCCTTTTGATTGAGGCTAAAATTTGGTGTTCCCTCCCTTATCCATTATACTCAGCTTTATTTTATTATTGCATTGGATTGATCTTCTTTATTAATGATCTTCTTCATCAATGACTTCAAAAAAATTCACTTTTTTATTTCTCATTGTTGCACGTGGTGGTCTTATAACAAACTATGACTTCTTCTTCACATACATCATGGTGAAATATAACAATCAAATAATTATAAAATTAATCGATAATAGAATGGAAAATATATGAACACTAGGTATGGTAAAAACATTTGTAATGTTTAAAATCTGAATGAATAAGATAAAAAAATGATATCACAATAATTTATGTAATGCAAAGCAACACGATTTCATATAAGGATTTTGTTTGATACATTTGACTCAACATTTACTAGTGTGTTAATGAAATTATTAATTTATGATATAAATACAATAACATTCATTGGTATGCGAATGAAAACATTCATGGCTTCCATCCACATACCAGTAAATATTTAGTCTTGTGAACATACTTGGCTTTCAGAATGGCCTTTCATTTTATATTTATGACCCTTATTAATTTTACTTCATGCCTTGATATTCAAAATTATAAGCCAATAATATAATAATGTTTTTGTTTTAAAAATGTTATTGGTTAAAATTTTAAACAAGGTGGTTTAAGTCTGTGTTCATAGTTATGCCCACTATATTGGCTAAAGGAAGGAGAAATAAACATTGGCTTTCCTTATCTAATCATCATGCATGACAAATATAAACCATACACCAACATAACTAATTAAATAGTAATGTGTGACTCAAAAAAATTACACAAAAACATGAAATTAGAAAATAATTTGGTTTGATACAAAAATAATTACAATCCTTGATATGTGAATAAAAACCTTAATCCTTATACAAATACAATAATTTTTACTACTATGTGAATTAAATCCTTCAAGAATTTCATCCACATACCACTAAATGTTAAGTCTTCCATCCAAATGACAATAAGGTTTTATAAAACAAAACATAATGCAACTTGATGAAAAACACCAATATAATCCACAATCCAAATACTCAGGGTCAATTCCAAACAAGGTTTGATCTCAATTTTAATGCATTGTGAAATTACAATGCTCCCAAACCTTAGTAGATGGTATGACTTGATAACAGCATGGAATGCTCCAAAATAACACCAAAAAAGATGAAATTTTCTCCAAAAAATGTTGTAGGAGAAAGATGTCTCAAACAAGTGCTCACACATACAAACCAAATTAGTCTAAACACCAAAACTTAATCTATAATCAAATGAGAAAATTATAAACAACACAATTGCACATGGTCTACATAACTAACTTGTTGACAAGAACATATACAAAAATGGAGGACTAGAGAATAAGGTAATTTTTATGTCATCCTCAATGTATATCTATTTTTTACCTTCTTATTTTAGAGACATCCCTTACATAACCTTCTATGATACCAAATAAAGTTTGACCTCCGTATTGGATTAGAATCAAGATCCAAAGGCTCAAACAATAGCATGTCAAATTAGGTTATCATCAATACATGAAATTATCAATATGAGATTACAAATATGTATGATTTTTAGTTTCATCCCCTATAACCACTCTCCAAAATATAGGTGAGTTGTTTTAACAACTCGCTAACTCACATAATCATACAATCTCCTCCTCAGATATCTTATTCCTATTTCAATGTGATTTTTAATAATGTAACAATCACTTATATCAATACTTTATTCACTCTATTTTAATTTATCACACACACTTAATTAACTAATGTGGACCAATAAACTCACATTCCTAACAGACATGCTTGGCTACTAGCATCTCAACAATCTCTCTCCTCTGGCCTCACCTTGACACTCCCATGTTTAATCTAACTAATAATCAAGCAAAAACATAAGGATCTCTACAACTCACCAAAAGTGACATGGACTATGGTTTTTTCTAATCTTTTAGTGGTATTTAAGTATATAGTGTTTGACTATATAGTGTAGGTATTAAGTGTTATATTAGTGTTTGAATATTTTATTTAAGTGTTTTATGTTTTATTTATGGTTGATAGGATTGTGTATAGGTTTTTATCAAAATAAAAAGTTTTATAATTCAATATTTGTCATAGACATATTTTATTATTTAACCCTTTTTATAAATAATGATTAATAGGAATGAGAGTAGCCTAATCAAACAAGGAATAAGCTACTCTAAAAAGTAGACTAATTAATGAATTTAGATTCTACTAATATTTTGATAATAAATATTGGATCTAAGCATATGCCAAATATAGAAAGTACAAAATTCAATATTCTGATAATAAAAATATGAAGGATAAATTTTACTTAGATTATACATTAATTCATAGACAAATATAAGTGATGTAGATGTAAAATAAATTATATGATGATTCTCATTCAGTTGTTAGAGTCTAAAAAATTAGCTTTTTATCAGCATAGACACTTGCATTGCCCTATAGACACTTGCATTGATGTTATTATTTATGCTTCAACACATTTATCATGTAAGAGATATTGAATATTGGATGAAACTTCAACTTAGATCTTTATGATATTTTTTTCACCTTTCATATTATGTGTTCATATTGCATGCACATGATTTCAATATCATAATATAGTTCAAACATTATATCCTCCTCCTAGGTCTTGTCACCTTGCTAAAAATGGGTTAGTGGGCTCATGAAATCAAGTTGACCTCAAGGACCCCTTTATCAATTAGTGTTTCATACATAACTAATAATTTGAAGAGGGCCTTAGACATATGTAGTTATCCCCTATGTGTTGCCTTATATGTGAATAATGGTGTAGAATACTATGTGGATGTGTATATAGTGATCTAGCTTATAACTTGACAAATATTTATCATGGGTTATTCTTTGAATGCTTCAGACTTGTAATATAACTAGTCATATTAATAATATATAAATAGGGAGGAATAGGGTAGTATAACTTATTTTTACAAACAATTTAATGACTTGAATTGGTGCTTGCTTGGTATTTTCTAGATGAATAATGAATCGGCTTTAACTTGTATTTATACCACTTGTTTGAAAAGTTTCTTATAGAATGGTTAATGAAGCATAACAGGGTGACCTATACATTTTGAAATATTTTCAAATTTGAGTGCCTAGAAGGCATGGAAACTTGCATTGAAGGATGGATAGTAGCATGGACACTACTGTCCAAATCCAAAAGTAACTATCGAGGAACATATAAAGTTGTTTCACCTTTTTAACTAACAATGAAGGATATATATCATGATTTAAGTGTATTATGGGTGATAGGTGATCTAGATAATCATAATAATATGGTTGGGCTATAAGATAAGTATTTTGACCTAGTGAGGTGGAAAAGGTGAGCCTATCGACTGCCAAAAAGGTCAATAAATAAAGGGTAGATCCCTAAGTGATATTTTTAAAATGTACAAAAATAGTTTAAATATAAATCTAGATTTAAACATCTACATTCACCTTGCATGCCCCCTTCCCCCTTGATCTAGTAATGCATAAGGATGAAATTACTATTTTGATGGAAATAAAGGCATATAATGGTGTATACAACACACCTTTATTTTATTGAGCCTTGTTTAGAATTTTTTATGTGTGTATGACCTACAACCAAGATCATTTTACAATTATAACTATTCCATATAATATGAAAATGATAATTAAAATTTAATTGAAAGAAAAGAGAGGGAAGAAGGACTACATTTGTATTTCGATGCAACCATGTTGTTCATTGATAGTTTGATCAGGTATTGATTCTCTATAGCTAAAGCATTGGAGAGAGGTTCAAAATTAAACCTTGGATATGTGAATAGGTGAATTGGAGGGTGGTCATGCCCTAAATCCAGTATGAGTGTGATTGTGTCAAGTCTATTGAGAGATCAGAATCTCAATTGCACTACTCTAGATTATCACAATCTAGCCAATATCTCTTGAGTCATATGGTATAACCATATCAAATCTCAATAATATAAAATAGTACTAATTCCATTGAATGTGAATAATATCTATTGCACTAATCAAAGAAGCCAATTATTGTAGTAGATAAAGCTCAAATAGTTCATCTTGGTAGATTTGGTGCATGAATATTGGTATAATGTGAATAATGTATTTCTAATTTTAGTGTATTTACATGGAATATGCAATTAAAATTGTCTTAAACTAAATTATATATCAAAATGTAACCTATACTCTATGTAATATGTATAATATGTATCATAAAATAGATAAAAATCTATACAAAATTTGTGCCAAATGTATAGAATTTTGTCCCATGTGCATATCTAAATCATGTAAACCAAATCAAATTCTACCAATTATGTTAATGGTATGTATGTGAATCATGTCTCTATGACATTCTCCCACTGATATGCCCCCTCTTTTGAGGTGAGGGTAATGAAAAATTGAGTTACCTTATCTCAAAATCATAAGACAACTATGTTATATCTATGTGAATCGTGTAGTAAAAAAGCATATAGTAGTATCATGTCGATGTATATATCAATAAAGCTGGTAGTGTACATATATAAAAAAACACTAATATGTATGATGGCTATCAAGGCAACATCTAGAAGATAATAAGCTCAACAAACAATCAATCACACACATAAGAGTACTCAAATGTCTTGTAAAGAGGGTTCTAGGGAGACTAAAAATAAAGGGCATGTTCAAATGTCACACACTCAAGGGGAGGACATATGTAAATGTCCAAACACCAAAGAAATAAAAAATTATCAAGGCACTATGGCCAGAAAAAAATGAGCATGTTTAAATTTTATACAATCAAGACAAATAAGCAACAAGAAGTACATGAAAATAATCCATACGAAGAGATGAAGTAAATGAAATAGAAGTAACTATCACAAGTATGTCATACTAGTCCATGCATACAGATGTTAGCAAAATGTCATGTATAATAATCTATCAATTACATTGTGTAATATAGTAACATGAGTATAAACATGTGTAAATTTCAATATATACATGCAATGTGGTAATGGAAATGATCTTAGAATAATATAACCTATGTCAATCATGATCATATAGATGCAAGTTGGCCCCAATGTAGTGTGTCACATGTGAAAATGAAAAGTCCAACATTTGTACACTCATGTATCATGGATCTCATGTATTTTTGTATCACACTAAAGTAACCATAAAACATGTGTGTATAGAAATTATATGCTGCTTACTAACTAAATTACACAACATATGCAAAATCTAGTAAACATGTCAAATGTTAAATGTTTTTGTACTTTGACTTTATTTGAATGTTTTTGTATTTTCTTGATTTTTTTCAATTTTTTTAAATTTTTGGGAATGTTTGAAAAGAGATTTCTAATAGATTATCCCATCTAAGGTATGTTCATAGGGTGTTTTGTACAGTCTACATATGGTATAGTAAATTGGTCATGCTACCAAGGATCATGTATATGTTTCAAATATGGAACTTGAGAATCTAAAATATTTTATGTATGCCTCATAGGATAAAGTGGTTGTGAGGTAGTAATAGAAGGTGTAGTGGTTTGTGGAATCCATTGTTCAATTATCTATGATTTCCTTGGTGTAATATTGGGTCTTTGTACCCATTCTAAAACATGGTGCTATGTTATCAATAACTAGCTAGGTTAAGGAGGTGCAAATGAAGATCTAGAAGAGTTCAGTGTATATCTCTGATACAATGGCCTCTCGACTATTAGTTGTTTGGAAAAGGGGATTGCATGTTGCTTACCTCTTTTTGCATGATTAACCTTAGTAGGTTGTATATTTATCTATTATGGAACAAATTTTACTTATTAAAAAGGATATTCATATTGAATCCCTAAAACTTTAATTACCCTATTGACATGAACATATTTAAGACATCCATGCACTGTGAAAGGTATTGCATGGAGCTTATAAATTCAAGATCATTCCAATAACATATTAAATAATCACGTATGTGGTATAATTTAATTTTTTTTGGTTATATATCATGGACTAACTTGTAAATTTAAATCAATCTCACCATAAAAATTGTCTTCCCATCAAATGATTTTCCCATTTTAATCAAAGAAAATAAATCATCTTATATGCATCTCAAATGTGTTAGTAATGTCATGGTACATACATTGTCACTTAAACCATTATCAACCATAACATTGTGTATAAGTTGATGACCAATATATACCCTAATAAATAAGTAATGAAGATTTGAGTTATCATCCATAATTTCACTTTCATCACATGAAATAGATGGCCTTTGAACCATAGGAGGTATCTCACATAAAAGTGTACCAATAATCCCATATAATTGATTCCCATTAAGTGTTGGATGAGTATGTGCATGACATTCCATTTTCACTTTTGGTCTTTCATTAGAATGATATTGTATTCAATTATTGAATATATTTTTATTTTGATGATCATTGGGTTATGAGCGTGAATCTATTGGAGATCCTCAAAGGTGAGTTGATCACTATCAATAAGATATTATATCTTGTTATTCAATTTTAAAAAATTATTCTTAGAATACCCCTCATATTAGTGATAGTTATAATAAGCATTGGCATCATATCCTTTGGTATAGATACAATCAAAAATGCATCAGATCCATAAATCAATCCTAGCTCGAAGAAGATAGATCCTACTTACACTTTTGATTACGGATACATTATATAATTGAGAACATGAATAATACATATCTGTTAGACCCAATTAGGGGATATATTATCACAAATAATATCACTAGGGAGCATTCCAAAGCCTCAAGTCAAGCAAAACTATGAAATAACCCTAAGTCTTATGTTTTCATATTCACTATACTAATAAAAAGTAAATAAAATAAATATAATCTAGTTCTCACCAAAGATTGTGACACAAAGTGGAGGTAATAAAAAATAAAAATAAACATGCATAGAAGACATATACTCATATCAATGTATATGAAATCCTAATGTAGGGAATAGAAGTTCAAATACATATCTATCTACTCTTACAAAGGAGGAACAAAGTTAGAAATACTTGCCTTTGAAAATGAATCCACCGAACCTCAATATCTTCCTTGGCCAAGGTGCTTCACAAGAGGTTGTTTTGGTATGTAAAGATGACAAGGATAAATCAGCTCTAGGCTACATAATATATCAATGCATCCAAAATACTTATCAATAACACAATATTCATACCTCCAAAGAAAGTATGAAACCCTAAGTTAGCTCCTCAAGTAGAATGGTGGATACGTAGATATACAAAATATCTTACTTCTTCTTCTTTTCTATAAATAATGGAAAAATAATTATGTATATATAGGTGGATTCAACCCTAAACCCTTCCAAAAAATTTGGCCAACAGAGTTGACCTAGTATCGTTATTGATAAAAACTCACTAGGTCAAGAGCTAGGTTAGCCAAGTGTTGACCTAGACCCTAAATAATTTTTTCCAATAAGATTACAAGGTTGATCCAATTGACCTAGTCATGTAAATTATTAAAAGGATTTTTAAGTTAGCAAAATAGCTAATGAAAGTGGCAAATAACTCAAGAAGTGTGCAAAAGAGAATAACAATCTTAGGTGAATGGTTTTTAGGAGATAAGTGTGTAGATAACAAGTGTAAAAAGGGATAACAATCCTATGAAGCACCAATGGTCTACCCACCCCTTTACTAATGCACCCTTTAGGGTATGCATTCAGAGAGAATGAGACTCAATGGATTCCTACAAGATAAATATAATAAGTAATTGATAAAAGTTTTAAAATATTATGTGTATGCATATGACCCAATTGAAGCTCATCACATGCAATGTAAGTGTAATAGGGGATGGTTATTTTGGAATATAACATGATAACACATAATTTTGATGCTAAATAAAGTGTAATAAATAGAAAATAAGATAAATGAAAGGACAAAATTGAAAAACACATACCTTTACTTACCTTAGTGTTGTAGATAAAGAAGGAGATTATGAGAGATGTGAAGGTGTCCAATGTGAGGAACATTAGGTGAACCTATAGAGATTAGTGCAAAAAGAGATAAAATATAAATATTTGTAATATAGGTATATAATAGTGAAAATAATTATCTATGAAATCAGTATTCCATAACTTTTTACAATTTGAAAAATGAGTTGGTAAAAATAAAGATATGAATAAAACAAGGAGTCTAAAATTAAATATTTGAAGGGTAAATAATTGTAAATAATAACTTTAAATAGGGTGAAAAGGAATTTGTTTGCTATTATTTGACTATTCTGAGAGAAAAATAGAGCTCTAAGAGACCTAGCAAAATCTTATAGAGCTAATATGGTGAGGAGATGATATTTGAGACAAGGAGGATGTGTAGCGAATGTAGCAAGTGCAACACATGTAGGCAACTAAGAATTTAAAATTATTTTGTGTATTTTATTTGAAATTGAGTGTTTTATATACATTTATAAATTAGAAAAAATATAGATACCAAAATGATACTTAGGAAAGTTTGAAAGATACTAGAGGTCAAATGGGGAACTGGGTTGAAAGGGATCAGAGTAATAAATGTTGAAGGCATTTATTAAAATGGGTAAAAGAGTTGGTAGTTTGAAAGAACTAGGTCGACCCAATCAACCTAGTAGGTAGAAAATGAATTTTTTAAAGGGCCAACTTAGTAGGTACAGGTTGACTTAGTTGTTTAGGGAGAGGGTTGACTTAAGACCCTTTTAGCTAACTTAGTTTGTTAAGTCAAAAGGCTAACTTAGTACTAAAGAGGGGGAAAATGAAAGGGTTGACTTAGTTGTTTAAGGCTATGTGGCTGACTTAGTACTATAGAGTCAACTTAGTTAGTTACTAAGTAGTTGATATAATACTAAAATGTAGGAAAATGGTTGATATAATACTTTGAATGCCCAGGGTGGCTGACTGAGTATGAAAATGGCCAATTAAGCTAAAAATATGTAAAATTAGTAAGAAATGAATAAAATATGGCAAATTAGGTTTGTTTATGTGAATTTTTAAAAGAATGTATTTTGAATATAAGTGACATAGAGGTCTAATACATATTTTAATATTTAAGTGTTGTAGGGGCACCAACTATTTTGGAAATTGGTGGATACATCATGGCTACTAGATTTATTAGAGAGCTTGATAGATGTAGATAGATCTATATTGGTCACATTAGGATTGGGAGGCATCATGGAGGTGTGGCATATTCCATTGAGTATTAATATAGTGTTCATTTTCCTAAAATCTTGGGAATGCTTGACCAATACATTTAGATGGGTGGTGGATGGGGATACCATAGAGGTTGGTATCACTTTAGAGGATATCCATGTGTTACTTGGAATTCCTAATGAGGGGACATCAATGATCATAGGGATACTGAATGATCAAGAAAAAACATGAGAATTATCTTGATGGTTGACATGTTTTGATAGGATTTACCTAGGATTGAGGGTGAGTTTATTTGATGTCTATATTTCATAGATTTTGGATATTCAAAAGGCTATGATAGGATGTATGATAACATGAGTATTATGTCACAAGTCAGATGGTAAGGTATCATTATATGTGATAACCTTGTGTCATTTGATATTAGAGTAAGGGACACTTTATGACTTGGGTTATATCATCTGGGTTTAGCTCATGCAAGATATGAATGAGATGTTGTCTAGATGGTAGAAGACCATGGGGCCAGTGGTATAGTTAAGTGTTTGGATATATGAAAGGTTTTTGATGTAATTAATAGCTAAGTTACCCCATATGGTCAATGATTTGTTGCCTTAGGTTTTGAGATGGAGATATGATTAGGTAGCATAGGTTGTACCCCACATACTAATGCTAAAGATGGTCACATAAGGATAGATCATGTGATAGCCTTATGTACACATTGTAATAATTTGGATGAGTTAGATGATGGTGGTTGTAAGGTTAGCATGATTATAGATCATAGGAAACTACACTTAGTGGGTAGAGCCACATCTAATGGCACACTAGCTATGAAAATGTAGACTCCCTCACTTGGTGGATCCTATAATGGTTCCCATATTTTGGGCTTGGCATGTAAGAGAGATGAGGGTAAGAGGATTAGGAGGAGCACTAGTTGTGAGATTAGAGATCATATCATAGTGTGAGAGACTGTACAAGTTGAGCATGATAACTGATAGTTAAAGAGGGCATGGATATGTATGTAGGAGTTTTATAAGTACCAAAAATGGCACTATAGTAGGAAGAATAGTTACCACCTTGGTCACACCACTAATAGAGATGTTAGCAGTGAGATAGATCATAGAGGGTGGTCATCTAGGATGACTTGTTAGTCAGCCTAGGTAGAGTTGGTCTATAGAGGCACCACTGAGGTGAGGCTTGAGACATTCATAGGTGGCAACCCAATGGTTTGCTTTGATTTGGAGGCATCCTATAGATGAGGTACTCAGAGGATGAGATGATGGATAGACTATGCTTGATGGATGAATAGATAGGGAGACAGTGATTGGTGACACCAAGACAGGTAATTAGTGATTATTATTTTTATTCATAGTTTTTTTAATAGAGAATACTAGTTATATAGATAGATTGATATATTGATTTTGAGATACATATTTGATCTTATGTATATCTGATTTAAATTTTTTAGATTATGTGGATGATAAGGAGACTATATGGGGATCCCTAGTGATGGGAGCACTCCATGATATTTTGGATAGGGTGCTAATGCCATATGACCCTACCATATTAGATTATCCCATGGTACCATCTACCCCAACTCAAGTGTTCTAGTTCAAACTAGTAGGGGAAACTATGAGGTAGCTACATGCATATGGAGATGGGTTACATCCACTAGTAGGGGTGGGAGTTGGAGAGGCATAAGCATGATAGGCCTTGGTTCAGGAGAGAGTCATGCATTTGTCTACTGCTATTCATATAGGATAAGTACAGGCCTAGGTGGCCAACCTATAGGGACAGATAGCAGGGTTGAGATCTCAAGCATCTTCATTATAGCATACTATTCAGAGGGGATTGTTTGAGGCATCTATGGGCAACATGGCTAGATTGCAAGATAGACATGATAGAGCCAAACCTTAGAGATGGAGTGATGTATTTTTGTATTTTGTATCAAAAACACATGATATATTATTTTAACAAGTTGGATGCTGATATTATGTGTTTGTATTATGGTTTTGGTTGTGGATGCATGGATATATTTATTTTTGGCACATGTATTTTAATTTTTTTATATATGTTATAGGAAATATATGTGTTGTGGTTTCTTTTCTAACATTATGTAAGACACATGCATGGTTAAAAATAAATGGGTAAAAATAACTTAGCAAAGAATAATTAATCAAAATAAATATACTACACATTATTTCACATTGGGAAATGTGTAATAACAAAAATATGACTAAGTATAAGAAGCCAAAGAGTGGTGAACAAGAGGGAAAAAAATTGTTTTTAAACCATGAAAAAAAGTAAAATCATACTAAATCATGTTGGGAAGTATGAAAATAATGTAGTAAAGTGGAAAGCAGCTAAAATAGTAATGGTATAAAAATAAATAAATTAAGTAAATCAATCATATTAAGTCACGTTAGGAAGTATAAAAGAGAAACAAAATTGGAAAAATGGTCTTAAATTAATCACACTAATTCAAATTATGAAGTATGAAAAACTCAATAAAAATGGTTGGATTCTTATACACAATCAGAAAATAAGAAGATAAAAGTTAAATATTAATGAAGTAAGCATAAAACATACTAAATCAAGATGGGAAGCATGCCAATGATGCATAACTCATAATCAATCACGTTTTATCTCATATTTGACACATGAAATTTCATGGTGACTTGGATATTGGAAAAGTTTGTGAGGGCTAGGTCCTATCCATGGTCTTACACTGCAACTCACAAAAATAACACCAACAAGGTGAAAATAATGTGAAAATATAGTAAAATTGAATGTTTGGAATGGTAATTTGAGAAATTTGGTGATTTGTGAGGAAGGCCAGGTCCTATCCCTAGTCTTACAATGCAACTCATAAATAGAATCCCTAGGGGAGTGATTAGTGAATAGAATAATATTTATCAATGGGAAATATTAAGATTATAGGGAGTGAAAAAGGGATTGTAAGAATCATACCATAGGCATCTTATGAAAATACCTTAGGAAACATGAAGCATACTAAGGACATGAAAACACACTAAGTGACTAGTGATTATCAGTATACAGAGGACACCTTGTTTGCTATAGACATAATGTTGTGTAGGTAAATAAGTGTGCTACTCAGATCAACTCATGTAGATAGTTTTCAACAAGAAAATTAAAATTTGCCTACCTTCCCACAACATGTTCCCATTCCTCAGGACCCCTTATATAGTTATCAATCTATTGTAAATATTGAATAATTGTGTGAGAAAGTAGGTAGCACTAAAAGATTTATCTATTCTTATTTTCTATTCTACTTGCCTATCGCACCCCAATGGACCTCACTAATTATGAGGCCAACATTGGAGTTTGAGAATTGATTATAAAAAAGGATATGTTCTTCTAATCACATCTTTTAGTGTGATTTGACTTCTAAAATTTTTAATGTTTCTTTTTAGATCATTATATTTTGTTAGATGTTTTACCTTTTTGTATTGTTTATGGCTTTTATTATTCCTCCTTCATACAGATTTATAATGGCTGATCATGAGAGATAGAGTGATACACATGAATGAGCTTTAGGCTTTGGTTAAAGGAAGCTAAGTATACAAAGACAAGATTGACTAGAATACTTAGGCTAAACTATGAACTAGTATGTTATCTCAAGTCTCAACCATGTGTATGATTAGTTTGTGAAAGGGAATAAAGGGAGATCCAAAGTGGACCGGTAAAAGGATATTATAATGATATGAATTATTTTCTAACTATTCATATGGTAAATGATAAATAACTATAGAGAGAAATATTTGTATGACCAAGTCACAATAACAATTGTCTATGTTTATAAAGATAAGATATAAAATAATCATAAAAAATAACAAGGGAACCATAAGAAAATGAAATCGAGAAGAAAATTAATGAAATTATGAAAAATAATCCATAAGAGAACATAATGACATAAGAAACAATATAAAGTGTGAAACCAAAGTCACCATGTAAGATAGATAAAAATTTAACACAATGTCAAATAATATAAAATAGTTAAATGTGAAGTTAGAGCACACGTCCAATCCAAAAGAAAATGTAAGGACACCATGCATGTGCTTATAAGTATTGATATATTTCTACACACACATTATCTATAATATTTGAGAAGTCTCTATGAATTTGAATGTGAACTACAACTAAAGTTTCATTGATATTTAGTGAAAGTTGAGAAAATACTTCACATTGAATTTTTTCAATGGAAAATGTAGGAATGCTTGAAGTATTTTGATAATGAGGGATATCATGCTGGGATATGGTTAGGAGAATGTATGGGAGTGGATTCTTTAGGAGTTGAAGGGCTCACTGATGGGGAAGGTGCCGCTAGTGAGGGACTCATGGGTGGATAAGGATCCACAAGTGGAGGAATAGCAGGTGAATAAGGGACCAAAAGTGAAGATGGAACCATAGGAGGTGGAGCCATTGGGGAAGAAGGGGGAGCCTTCTTTCAAGAATGACTTGTGGGAATAAGGGTAGAAAGTGCATGAATATTTAGGAGGTAATCCTTTATATGTTGCTAAAAGAAGTAACAACGATTAGTGTAACGTGTGCCACATTGGTGTTAGAGACAATATACCTCTTCATATTTTTGAATATACTTAGGTAATACTTTTAGGGTAGGTATATCCTTTTCTAAGGAATGAGGAGTGGTGGGATGTAAGATGTCGATATATTGTTAGAAATTTTGACAATGCGTAGATGAAGGTTTATCTATGTCATGGAAACAATATATACGCTTTTGAGTAGACTTGAAAGGTGTACTCATAAGAGGAGTGGAAATGGAAGCCAAAGAATATTGGTATAGTGAAAAATCTCTAGTCCAATGAATGGTAACTTAATGAATGTCACAATAAGGTTGATTGGCCCATTTGGTGGGCAAAGGATCCAACTATGATAAAGGGAGTAAACTATCACCAAGAGAAGGTGGGGTTGGTGGAGAGACTAGAAAATGCTCAATTGATGTAGCAATAAGATCAAAAATAAGAAGATACTCAGTTATAGAGGGAGTGGGAATGGGATCCAAATTGGGCTCTATTAAGGGAAAGATGGGGTCCATATAAAGCTGATGAATAGTTACAAGCATCTCATGGATAAGTAAGCTAGATAGGTTGTGATATATATCAAAGTGATAGGGACCAATCATAGCATGATCCATAAACTTACTCCTATGAGGTTCTTTAGAAACTGGAGGTACGTGCACCATCTCTACCCTATGATAAAGAGGAAAGATAATAAAATTAGGAAAAATAGAGGATGGAATACTAGAAGATATACTAAAATACTAAATCAAAGAATAATGATAATGAATAGTTTTAGTATTTTGAGCTTGAACAAGACCTAATAATGGATCAAATAATGTATAGACATAATCAAAATTAGGTGTATAAAGATCAATGGCATAAGTAGGATGAGCTTGTCATCTAATGTGGTGTAATGAATGTAATGCTAAGTCTTAGTTAAGATAACGGGGATATCCTCACAAGGTGACTGACAAGAAAAAGGTTGTAAATAATCTAGAAGTTGAGAAATGAGATGAGGTGAGAGATCCTAAGTTTTAATTTTGAGATTGATCTCATCAGGCTCAACATCATCAAAATCTAGGAGGTTAGGGGGTATATTCCTAATGAGTTCAGTATGAACATTGTAACCTCAAGTCGAATTAATAGGAAAGTTAAATCATTGAGATTCACAAAATGGAATGCTTGTAAAGGGTTCAAGGGTAAGAATATTGAATACACCACATTCTTGGAATTGTTTGAAATTCTAAGTATTAGTGTCACCTTGAGTCCTATAAATGGCTCCATTGTGAGGAAATTTAATTCATTAGTAAGCAGAAGAGGAAACTTATCTCATACAATGAGTCCATGGCCTACCAAAGAAAAATGTTATAAGATAGAGGAAAATTGAATATCATCACCTTCACATGAATGGTGATAGGTGGGACAATAATAAGAAGCCACACATAACCTAAATGAGGAATTTGTCTTCAGTCACAACCTTGACATGTGTTGCATGTGGATTTAAGATTACATTTAGAATATTCAAGGGTTTTGATAAAATTGAGAGAGGCTACACAAGTGTAGGAACACTCATCAATCAAAGCATGCTTAAATTGGATATCACCAATTTAGGCACTGATAAAGAGAGGATGATCATCAACATGAAGTAGAATCTCATCATAAATCATATAAGCAATGGGGAAATTGAGGTAAAGAGAAGTCTTCATTGTCTCATCAATATGTATGGACATCTCTTTTCATTATTGTAAAATGCTATCTTCTAATCCAGATAAGGTGGTTTTGTATCCTACTAGGGGAAGATGAGGGATGTTCATTTCTAACAAGAGATACATAATATGGATATGATGATGTGAAGAGGTTTTCATAAGTCTAAGAAATGGGATTTGAGATGGGATATTAGTAAGTTTTGTGATAGGATCCCACTCATCATAACCCATTAGAGGAATTTTGGAAAGAGGTGCATAGTGTTGAAGGATGTTCGCATAAGGAGGAACCAAAGTACATATGAATTTATGTTGATAAGAGGTAGAAGGTTTAATTGGAAGGTAAGTTTTTTTATTGTCTTGAAGAGATGGGGTAGTTGATGTAAGTTTGGTTTGAGAATAAGTGTTGATATAAGGTTGAGTATCATTGGTGATAGGTAAAGAAGTTGGATTCATGGTAGAAATAGTATGAGAAGTATTATTTAAGGGGGAGGTTGGAATTATCTCATCAAAATATATGAGGTCTTTTTTCCCCAACTCATTTAAGTGAGTTGGAAAAGAATCTTGGATAACATGAAATGTGTGATATAATTGATGTGTGTGGATGGGTTGAGGATCAATGAAAGAAACCACCCTTCACATATTCATCATATTGAACACATTCTCTTTAAGAGTTGGGTCAAGAATACTATCAAAATTATTGGTAGAAGGGGTAGGCTTGTCTTGTTTATTTTGGTGATTTAGAAGAGGATCTTTATAGATGGATAAATGAGCATTAGCCTGGTTCAAATCTTGAGATTGAGTTTGTGCTTCATGGGCTTTGAAATTAATGTCATAGGCTTGTTGGAATTTATGAATGATAAAATAATGGTCAAAATTAGAACCAAAAAGGAAATCCATATCCAAATTATGAATACTGCCTACAAGTCTCATGAGATTGACCCCAACTAGCATGAAACCAACAAAATTTATTGGGATCACACCAAGATTTCATGGGATCAATAAGATCAATTTCTCATGGGAGAGGCCTTGGTAGATATTTTTTAAATTCTTTTAGGGATAAAGGTTTATGAACATTGATATTTTTGGCTAAAGATAAATGAGGATTTATGATGTGGTTAGGAGGGGAAGGCTAGGAAACTTATTCTGAAGTCTGGTTAGGAACAACATCTTGAATAGTATGAATAGTATCATAAGATTTGGTGATACCATCATTGGTAGCATGATAATTCTTATTCCTGAGTAAAATGTAGAGTACCCATATAAGTTTGAGATGACTTGAATTGATGCATAAGGAAATCTTGATGCTTGGCTTGGTTAATGGCCTCTTCTAAAGTACATGGAGAGAAAGTTTAGACATAATATTACAACTTGGAAAGGAGTTGTAATTTTCCATATTATGTTCACATTTTTTAGACAAGGTCTTACAATTTTTAATGAAATCTTGGGTGGTTTCAACTCAAGCTTCTTACAATCGATGAAATGGCCAAGGTATTCTCAGGGGGATCACTAGTTTGGAACTCTTGGGCTAGAACATTTGTTAATCTTATATTATACTCATCTAATGAGATTTAAGTTGGTTGTACCAATCTAAAGCATCACCTATGAGAGTTTTTAAAAATATCTTAGTAGAATAAAAGGTATTTAACTTGACTTAGTCTTTGTACAGATTTCCAAATATTTTTAAATGAAGAGTAAGATTGGTTGACCCATTATAAGAAATGGTAGGGGTGATACCTCTTATATTGATATTAGAAAGTTGAGATGTAAGAGGCTCATTTTGAATATTCTTGATTATTTTATTAACAAGAGGAGTTTGAGGGATAAGATTACCATGGGAGTTTTGAAGAGGAGGTGGGGAAACATTTTGATTATGCATGCCCCATGGCATCTGTTAAGGGTGGGTTTGAGGATGGATAAGATGATTTTTCATTTGTATCATTTCATTTGCAATGTTAGCTTGGAAATAATTCATTTGATTAAGAGTTTTTAATAGGATTTTATGGGCTGAGTTGCATTATTGGCATTGTGTGAAGTATTAGAACTGGTAGTAGTGGCTTGGGTACTACTATGGGTGTTAGTAAAATCTTGAGAATAATTGTTAGTAAGTGAGGTACTAATGTCATAATTTGCTTGTGTGGTAAAATATGGACTAGTATAGGGATGAGAAGAATCATTACTAGAGGCATGATTACCTTGGGTATCAAATGGTGCACTAGTGGAATAATTAAGAAGAGTGGGTCTTGGAAGAGGCCCACTAGATGTGGAACCTACCATGTTAGTAAAGATACTAGGCATGGAGATAGAGGAAATTAAAGAGGAAGAACTCATGGTATGAGAAGGGTTAGAAATAGAGGGAAGAGGCTAAGAAGCAAATAATCTAGTATCCCAAAATCCATGTGAGAACATTGGAGAAGGCGAATGGGGATACTCAACTTGACCACTTATCATGAGATGGTAAATAGTATAAGGATCCTTTCCTTAATGTTAAGTAAAATCATTTATTAATAAGAAAATTTCATGTGTATAATCTAATTTAGGTTGATCTTCAAATGATAAGAGAGGATTATGAAGTGAATAAGAATGAGGAGGGGTCACATAGTTTGTAGTGCATGTGGCTATATACTCATTACTTTCATCTAAGATTAGATCAATAAGTTCTTATGAGATAACCTATTAGGGTTGGTAAGACTCATCATATCTATTGAATTAAACTTAGTTTTGTCTTAAAATAGGAAGTGTGTAATTAAGGAGAGAGATTAGGGAAGGCAAAGTTGATGCAAAGCAAAGAGATACAAGAGTACATAGTCGACTAGGTCAACCTAGTACTGAAAATAGGGTATGAAACTAATCCAATAAGGATACAGAGTCAACCAAGTCAACTTAGTATGGTAACCTAAGATAAAGTATATCTTGATAAGGATATAGATTCAACCAGGTCAACTTAGTACTATAACCTAAGAGGTGAAAAGGAGTACTATATCGACCAGGTCGACTCAATATTGTAGTTAGAGAAAAATATAGTTGTAAGAGACTGTGTCAAATAAAATGATAGTGTATTGAAAATAGAGAAAAAAATTACAATGTATTTTAAAGTAATAAATGGAAGTAAACACATAAACAATTGGATCAATGAGAATGATCAAATTGGCACATAGTACAAAACTTTACACCAACACTGGCCAATGTAAGTTTTTGTAATATAACATACAATGAGCAAAGACCAAGGAGTCACCTAAAAATAAATTTCTATCTAAGTAGTCATCCTAAGTTTTATTAGATTATTATAAAGTGTTATTTTAAATGTGATAGGGAAGTTGGCTGAAAGTAGGGAACTAGAAATCAATCTATGAATGGTTTTAGGACGTTTAAATTGAAAGTGATCTATGTTAGAAATGGTACTGGATTAGTATTGGGGCCTACCCCCTCACTTCATAATCCCATAGTGATAAGGGTGTTAGCTACTTTTACAATATATACCATTAACCACATGTTTATACTTAGCCATAAAGACAAGTCAACTTCCCCCTTGGTGATGAAATCCAAGTAGGTAGGCATTGGGTAGAGAAGTGTTAAATGCATTTTAAAATTATGGAATTTGGTAGTGTGTGAAAGAAAAATAAAAATAGTGTAACTAAATGGTATATTTAAAAACCACCTAATTAGACTATGTGAACTACTCTAATCATGCAAACAATTGAAAGTGAAAGTGTGAATTAATTACTAGCATATAGTTGTTAATTCTTAATTTAAGCATAATACAGAGTCGATTCAGATGACAATGCATGTAAAAATTATAGAATAAAGTCAATAGGGTTTCTATTGTACTACAAAAGCAAGATTCCTTAAGAACTAAGTCAATCAGGTTGACATAGGCTTTCAGATAGAATATAGAACTAGGTTGACTAGGTTGACCTAGTTTGTTGTATGATTATAGTTTTGAAGATTGCAAACTTTGAAAAATAGAACTATAAGGATTAACTGAATTGAAAGAAAGAAAAAGAAAGGAACCTTGGTGGGTTGGAATATGTTGAGGACTGTGAAATGTTTTTTGAAGTGCCTTAAATAGTGATTTCAATTTCTACCAACTGTGTCAACTAGATCGACCTAGTTTTATAATTACATGTTTATTAAAGCTTGTTAAGATGACTATATCTACCTAGTCAACCTTGTTTGTTATATGGAAGCTAATTCTAATATTAAGTCAATCTGAGTGACTTAGTTTTCTATTATGGAGCTAAATAAGAGTATTATATCGACCTATTCAATCTAATAACCTATATTTGATGAAGACTTGCAGAAAAAAAATAGATTCATTTTGATGTGATTATGTGTTAAACCTACATGTAAAAGTTATAAATTATATCAGCATAGTTGACCCAGTATCATAAATATATAAAAATAATAAATAAAATGATATAAATGAAAAATGTGAAACAAAACTTGTAAGGGTTAGATTCACATTAGGTTCACCAGAATGTATGCAATCATAAATGCATCAGATCCATAAATCAATCCTATCTTAGAGAAGATAGATCCTATTTACACTTTTGATTGGGGATCCATTAGATAATCAATAACATGACCAATATGGATCTGCTACACCTAATTAATTTATCTCTTATCGAAATTAATATCACTAGAGAGGGTTCTAAAGCCTCTTGTCAAGAAAAATATGTAATAACCCTAATTAAGTCATATGTTTTCATATTCATTATACTAATAAAAAGTAAAGAAAATAAATCTAATGTAGTGTTCATCAAAGCTTATGGCACAAAGTGGGGCTAATAAAAAATAAAAATAAACATGCATAGAAGAGATATACTGACCTCAATGTATATGGAATCCTAATGCATGGAAGATAAGTACAAATACATACCTATATACTCTTACAAAATAAGAACAAAGTTAGGAATACTTACCTTTGAAGATGAACATATCGAACCTCAATCTCTCCCTTGGGAAAATTATTTCACAAGAGGTTGTTTTGATATGTAAGGATGACAAGGATAAATCAACTCTAGGCTACATAACCTATCAACGCATCCAAAAAACTTCTCCAAAAGACAAGATTTATATCTCCAAAGAAAGTATGAAACCCTAAGCTTACTCCTCAAGTAGAATGGTGGATAAGCAGATGCGCAATAGCTCTTACTTCTTATTCTCTTTTATAAATAATGGAAAAATGATTATGTTTATATATTTAGATTTAACCTAAAACCCTTTCAAAAAAATTGGCTGACAAGGTTGACCCTATTGACCTAGTAATGTTATTAAAAAAACTCACTAGGTCATGGGCTAGGTCAGCTAAGAGCCAACATAGACCCTAAATAAGTTTTTATAATACAAGTATAAGTTAACCTAGTCGACCTAGCCATGTAAATTGTTAAAATAATTTTTAGGTTAGGAAAAGGGCTAATGAAGGTGGTAAATAACTAGAAGAGTGTGCAAAAGAGAAGAATAAGCTTAGGGGAATGCTTTTTAGGAGATAAGTTTATAGATAACAAGTGGAAAAAGGGATAATAATTATATAAAGTACCAATGGTATACCCACCCCTTTCTCGATGCACCCCTTAAGGTATGCACTAAGCGAGATTGAGACTTGATGGGTTCCTAAAAGATAGAGAACATCAGTAATTTATAAAAGTTTGAAAATATTATGTGTATGCAATTTGGTCACTATCACTAAAATATTGCATCTTGTTATTAAATTTAAAACATTTGTTCTTAGAATGCCCCACATAGTGGTGATAGTTAGAATAAGCATTGGCATCATATCCTTTGGTATAGGTCAACTTGTATCAACCAAAACAAGATGATGGACAGATATGAGATGACACTCAACAAGATTTAGAATTAGCAAAGCTAGAGATCCAAGTAATCATGTAAATTATCTCTTAGGTGCATTAGATAAGATAATCTAATTAAATCATTGAAACACAATATTAATCATGATGGTTTTTTCCTTTTTATCCTTAGTAGGTTTGACTTTATAACTTAGTTTGATATGAAACTTTGTATTGGATGTAGTTGGTGTGTTTTATACATACTTTATCTTGTTCAATGAAATAAGTTTCATTTCTCTATCTCAAACAATATGATATAGGTCATCAAAATATTTAAACTTCTTGAAAATAATAGACTCATGTAAGAGAGAAAGAAAACTTTGCTTATAGACATTTTAAATCTTTTTAACTTTAATTGGATTTCTCATTTTGGCCAGCATGGTGTTATACCTCAAAACATCACATTCATTAATAGGTTCATTGGTTCCTTGTTTGATCTTGGAAATTTGTGCATGTGATAACTTTTCTATGATGTTGATTTAAAAATGTGTTAAAACTTTATCCACTAAAGACCTAAATGCTCTAATGAATTATGTTGTTAAATAATAGGACCATCTCAAAGCATAGCCATTTAGATTTCTTGGGAACAATTTGATCAAAAATTTATCATTTGAAACATAATCAAGGCATGTTTCATAGAAATATCAAATATGTTGTACATGATCACCCTTTTCATCATAAAATGTAAACTTGGGTGCAACAAAACCAAATGAAAAAAGTGAAAAGATATCTCATGTGCTAGAGGATTATGCAATACATCTTTTGATATTGGTGCATCACATTATATGATTTGATTATCTCATATTGTATCTAATACTAAAGACTTTTTTTAAACAATTTACCTATGATATTATTCATTTATAGAAGATACTAAGCAAGCAAAATCAAAATTTGCAACTATTTTTATTAAAGATGTTTTCGATGTGCCTAAACTTAATAAAAATATTTTATCATGTTCTCAACTTACAAATGATAATTTCATCATAATTTTTATTAAGAATAATTAGTCTATTAGAAATCAATATGGTTCCCTAATTGGTGAAGGTGTTCAACAAAATGTTTATACATATTTTCTATTTCTTCTACATGTCTTTTACCATATAGTAGGAATTAATCATAATTATGGAATAAATGATTAGGACATGTTAATTTTATGAGTTTATATGATATGTCTTCTCATAATCTTGATATTGGTCTTCCTTTTATTTTGTCTCATCATGAAGGTTGTGAGACATTATTACATGGTAAGTATTGTCACTTTGAGTTTCACCCTTTGAGGAGGTGTTTTAGGCCTCCTCACCTAATTGACATAATGGGAAATATCTAAGGTTTTGGGTGGCATATAACTAAATATAACCTATAGGGAGGGTTAGTTCCCTTGATGTTACACCTATATTCTCACTACACCTACTCAAATTACAATGAAAAGGGAGAAATAAAAGTAAAAGTAAATATAAAAATGGGTGATGCACTGAAATTAGGTCTTCTCCTATTTTATATGATTTGATAACAAATATAAACAAGGTTTAATCTAGTCACACAAATTTAAATAGTTCTCTAACATAATTATTTCAACATGGAGGTTGTATTTGATACATCAACTAAGAGGGGTAGTCAAGAGGTTGAGGATAAAGCACTAATGAGAGTTTTCCACACTTAAAATTTACATAACTACTTGATGCACACCATACAACCTACAAATAGATAACTTACTCACAAATAAGCAAGAATGATGAGGACAAATATAAGGAGATTGAACATCATCACTTTTATTCATCAATAATTCAACATGAGTACACTAAGTATGAGATGAAGAAGGTAAAATCAATTTGCACTCACTTCAAAATCAATAACAAGTATAAATTTTAGTAGGGATTCACCATACTAACTTGGAGGATCCTTTGAAATGCCATTCAAGGCCTAATTTATAAAAGAAAAGAGAATATAGGGAGAGGGAGGATGTAGAAAAAGTCCATCATGGTTTTTATCTATCACAAAACCAGTTATAATGCCAAAAGAAGGTGTAAAAACAGCCCTATCATTTGTCTTGAACTTGTGTTTGCTTGGCCTGGTGATGATATCATGATAGGTGGCATAGAAGTGGCTCTTCATCTTCTATGACTCATCTTTCTTCACTTGAAATCACCCTTTCTTGGAGGAGTTACAAGTTGTTAGTTTGACACATGGCCTGCTTGGCCTTCTTAAAAATATTTCTATGTCATTTTTGGATCTTTAAATTCATCTCCCATATTGGTGATGATGAGACTTAAGGCTAGACACCTCCACACTTAGAACTCTATCATTATAAACTATAACAACAACTCCTCTCATTTAAGATACGAAAGGTAAACCTATATCCCATACAAAGTCTAATATTGTTTTTGAAGATTATCACAACAATATTTTTAACTCCATTTATGTATTTTAGGAGATCATACCATCTTTTTTCATCTTGTAAACCATTTCAAAAGAGTCTTCACAACTTACTAGGAAGAGGTTTGGAGAAGCTGCAAATATTCATATTATAAGAGTTCCATGTAGACCTGAGGACTCTATTGAGGCCTTATTCATGTTTCATGCTTTCAACATTGAGGTGGAAGGTGTTATTCCTTCAAAATAGTCTCCAAGAGTGTGTTAGACTTGAGATAGGATTGACAAGTTGAAACAGACAAGTAGTTATCTTTGAGGGATCTTAACACTATGAAAACAATGGATTGCCTATGAGTAGACCTTCAATTCTAATTGTAACCATTAAAAAGGGATTCTATATGTCCTATAGAATATTCTAAGGATATAACCATGTGTATAATAGAGTGGTATGAGGATTCATATGACTTTTATGACCTCAATAAAGTTTGCAACCTTATCTTTATATACAACTAAGAAGGCAGTCTTCACATGGCCTAGTCTAGTAACTTAAAAATTGTGTAATCATCATGAATACATAATATATGGATGATATAAGGATATTATATCTCTAACTAATCTTTTAAAATATATTTAAATGGTTATAGATCTCAGACTCACTCAAACACTAGGTAAACTAGCTGAATTAGGCATTTTTAGGCCTCTTTTTGTGTCTTTCCTTCCACATATACCAAATTGTGGTTCTAAAAGGTTATCATGAGACCTATATATTTATTTAAAGTGTTTTAAATACCAATCATGTGCATTAGGATCACTTTATAAGTTTTTATATTCATCAGGCTTCTTTGAGGGATTTGTAAGGGTTTTAGAGGGGTTTATCTTCTTAATAATAGTTTAAAAAGTACATGCCTTTGATTAGATAAAAAATAATAATAAATTGGATTATATTTATCCCTTAATCCTCCCATAATGTATTTTTTCTCCATGCACTTCCTCATCAAACCTCCCATGTAAACAAGTTTGTCCTCTCAGGCTTGTAAGGCTATAGATGTGAATTCTAAAGGATTGTTTAAGTAAAAATGGATTAAAATGATTGATATTTGGTTTTTAAATAATATTATATTCTGGGTTCATTTTACATAAATTATTAATACACTTTTACAAGCCTCTGACTCCCTCAAAAGTCCCAAAACTTGTTTTGACCCATAACTGGAGTTTAAAGTCAGTTGAGGAATCTTGACCCCAATGGTCTCTCTTTGATGATTTCACTTCATGGTAAATAGTATAGTCCCTTTTGAAATAATTATAAATATATATAAAATATATCACAATACTTTTATCACCCCATTCAATTCAAAACATGTGTTCTATCTTCAAGGATTTGCTCACAAACTCAACACAATCAATCTAAGCATATATGTCTACACTATTTTCTTGGTCATTTAATATGTAGATGGTTTGTTTTGAGTTAGATAGATTACCCAACCTAGGACGAATGATTGTAGGTACTTTTAGAGACCTTATTTTATGTTTTCACTTTCTAAATGCTCTTTTCAAACGTCAATCCATATACCAAAGTGTTCTAGAACTCATGTTCCTCAAACTGTCTGTACACAGTTGTGTGTTTTATCTTAGTAAGGGTGATCATAGAAGTTTTTAAATATTGTATAATAAATTTGATAATATTTAATAATAATAAACCAATGTCTTATTGGTTTATTTAGGATTTAATCTCAAATGCAAAGTTGCTCTCTCTAGGTTTTTCGTAGGCCTAATACACCTTCTTTCAAGTGATCTTGACTCAAACTGATGGTTTTCCATTCTCACACATAATATAAACACTTAAATAACCTTTTATAAATTATATAACTCCCTAAATTACCTCTCATAACTCTTATTTAGTACCAATATGTACTCTTTTTCCAAATTCCTACAAGCAATCCTATAACATTGATTTTGACTTCAACCTTACATCAAATTTGCCATAGGATAGATCACTCATTCATTTTTGGAGATTAAATAATTATATAATAAATTTTAGGTTTATTTTATTTATTTTAAGACCCTTTCCAACTAATATAACACATAGGATTTCTTAAGAGTATCTCAAACTCTCCTGCAAACTTACACAGTCCACCTGTAGGTGCATGACTACAGTCTTCCTTTGTCATCTTCATCATGTATGATCATAAAGGAGATTGAGGATTTGATTTATTTTGATAAATAATATAGACACTTAAAGGATTATTCATTAATTATAAATTACTCAGTCTTAAAATTTTATTCTCAAATTCTTGAATCCCTTACTCAAGAACATTAGGTTTAATGACCTTCATACTTGACGTCTCCTACAACTTGCTATCAAGAATGATCCTAGAGTTTATAATTTTTTTGGATGCCCTGTAATTTATATATACACTTATACGTGGGAGTTTCAAAACCCATTTCTTATATATTATTCCTAAAAGCATCAAACATTCTTGCCTATAAGATTTTGTCTCTCTCACTTGAGGATTACCTACTTAGATCAATTTGGGAAAGTCATTTTGAGGATGAATAAAAATAGCGGAATATGAGATGGAGAGTGAGTGATTATTAAAAATGTCTATCATATTTTTTTTCTTATAATCTAATCCCAAAACCCTTCAAACAATGTCAAATAGGCTCAACACTTCCACTCTTAGAACCTTATAGACATGTACATTAGTATTCCACTAATTTTTGCATGTGAATCTTATTTGTATATGGTATAGGAGGACTTATTGGATTTTTATGAGGTTTATTAAACCATGTATACTTTCTCCCATTCGCTTTCATGTTAGAAACACTTTATAAACCTATAGAACACTGCATGTCATTCTTAAAACAATAGAACAATGATATTTCTTGTTAACACCAACATGAACATTGGAAGTTTGGGTTGAGTTTGATTATTTAAAAGTTAAATTGTCTCTCAAGAGACAATTATCAAACATTTTAATTAACTCACCAAGCACAAACCTACCATTTCAAGGATAAAACTACGGCACTGGGGTTTATGAGGGTTTTAGAGAGGTTTAACTCATTAACGGTAGTTCATAATGCTTTACCCCTAATCACATAACTATTGCCATGAATTTTTAGGGCATATTGGTGGTCAACATCCCCCAATGAAATTTGGTCTAAAACATCTCCTCCTTTATGAACCATCCATATCAAAATGACCTTCATGTGATTTCCAATGACTTGATGGAGAAGTTGAGTTCAGTTTAGTCTTTTATGTACCTTCAACTTCTATATTTTCAATTTTTTAAGCTTTAGGAGGCTGAAGAAAGCCTTATAGAGGCTTATAATTTTATCTCAATTTGAAACCTTTCATAATGAGATCTCCATAGGTCCTTCTTCTTCAATAAACTTGCTTATCTTGCTAGAACACCTACTAGAGTTGTGAACCAAGTGGTTATGGAGTTCTTCTTGGCACGTATGATGGTGATGTAATGTACAAGAAGCATCTTCACCTTATTTTACCTACCAATTCTTCATTATTCTCTAATTAAATGTTAAAATAGTGGGTAAGGCAATTTTAAATGTGTATCAACATTGGAAAAGGAGTATTATAACATCTTGAACAAGATGTGCGGGTAAGAGAGATATAATATACTCTTCAACAAGTGTCTAATCACTCAAAATATCCTTTTTCACCTTTATACATGATATTAGACCTTCATATTTTTTGTTTCTTCAAGGAGTTACATTACAACATTGTAATAACTAATAGAAAATAAAATAATGAAACCTTAATTTCTTTAAAAATACCTTAAGTTCTCCAAAGTGATTGAAATTGCAATGTTTCCAAATTACCAACTTGTATTTTAGGTCCACTTATCTATCTTGGAGAATCTTGCCTTCTTAGATGATCATCACCTCCTTGTCTTTACCATGAATCAATTTTACCTTAGATTTAACAAACAAACCTTAATCTTTCCATAATTATCTTAAAATTTTCTAAATTGCATTGCAAAAGACCTCTTCAAAAATCATGGCATGAAACTAATTGTAAAAAACACATGCATGGACTCTATCATACCAATAAGACCTTGTTTAGACCTTGAGATGACATATAACACCAAGGCATGGCACTAATACATGATTCTCAATAAGAACATTTCAAGGTTAGATGACTCAATTACCTAGTCTTGAACAATCCTTGGTCATGGGTGACTGATTAGATAACATTTTTGGCAACCTTCAGGGGTAGTTTACCTACTAAACATCTAGACTAGTATCCTTAGATAACCCATTGGGCATGAAGTCACTAAACATTGGTTATCTATGAGATAAAATATGAACCTAAACATGACATTGGATTTTGAAACAAATTGAAAGCTTAAAAATACTTCAAAACAAAAACAAAATAAGGAAAACAAGATAAAGAACACAAAAAACAAGACAAAGAAACACACATAACCAAAACCAATATGTGCTAGAAAGCATTTTGAGAAAGAAAAGCCTAATATATTATATATAATAGGATAAAATATAACCTCAATAGTAATGTTTGAGGTGTATCCCATTGAATGAGATATGTTATTCTTCTCCATTCAGCTTTGAGAGTTGAAAAGTATTGTGTTGCTTGCAATGAGTGATAACATAGGGCCCACTCCATAAAGTGTCAAACTTCGTGTGTCTTCCAATCTTGGACCTATCTTCATCCCATTTGAGCACAAGTTCACCTTCTTGGAATGATCTTGGAACATCTCTATTATCAAATTACTTCTTATTTTGAGCTTGATGTGACTCCATGGTATGCATGGCATGATCTCTTATTTATTCTAGCTCCATCAACTTAGCTAGTCTAATCTCCATAACAGCATTCTCCATCATCTAAAGCTGATGTGTAAGCTCTAGAGATGGTAACTCAAGATAAATGGGTATCTTATCTTATTTTCCATAAACAAACATATATTGTGAGTTTTCAATGGCTCTTTTAAGAGGATCCTATTATCTCATAAAATCATCTTCAACTTTGTGTGTCATGTCCTTTGATTTTCCTTCATAGTCATCTTGATAACTCTGATGAGATTATTGTTTGTGTAATCTATTAGTTCATTCCATTGAGGTTAGTGTTTGGAGGATGTACTTAGGTGAATTCCATGTTTCACTACCCACTCGCTAATTATAGTACCAAGGAAAGCCATTCCATTGTTTGAAATAAGTGTAGAAGGTACCCCAAATCTAGTTACTATACCTTCATATAAGTCTAGCACATTAGTTTCATTAACTTCCTTGAGAGATATAGCCTCTATCAATATACTAAAATAATCAATTCTAGTCAATACCCTTTTATGACCATCACTTGAATGAGGATTGATCATACCTATAAAATCCAATACCCATTGCATGAAAGGTCGGTCTACTTAAATGGGGTATAGAGGGAGGGATGGGAGATTTTTTTTCCTATGAATAAGGCACACTTTATCACCCATGAATATGAATCCTTAAATAATCTAGACCAATAAAACCTAACTCTCATAATTTTTGTTGTTGTGGTTCTTGGTGCAAAGTGACCACCTAATGATTCATCATGAAATTATACCAATACCTTCTCAATCTGATCGACCTATATAAACCTTAGGATCACTCCATTAAGGTTGTTTATAAATATTATTCCATCTACCAAGACATATGAAATGTCTCCTTTTATCCTTGTCTAGGCCTAATAGACACTCCTTTATTTGGAGGAATTTGACTATGTTTTGTGTCCAACTCATGGTAGATGAATATGTAGTTGTTTCAAGATCATATTCGAGTTCTAAAAAATATTCCTTATAATCTTTCAATTTTGAATCTAAGTGCTCACACAGTCTATTTCCCCTCACCAACTTGGAAACCTTGATATCAACATCATATACCATGGTTTTGATGATCTAACCAACCCTTTTTTCATTTAAATCCTTACTAAAAAAGAATTATTTGATCCTTGGATGAGAAAACATCACATGTAATTTTTTTTTAGAGATTATAAGCCTAACTTTTTTAAGGCTTATTATAACAACAAGCACTTGCTTCTCTATAAAGGTGTATCTTACCTCATAGTCTTCTAACCCTTGGCTGAAGAAAGCAATGGGTTATTAAAGATCATTTTAATTTTATTTTTTCAACATGGATTATATTAATTAATCATTTCCCAAAGAATACAAGTTGAATTCCTTCTTGAAATCAATATTTTCAAGTGTTGGAGCTTGTGCTATGGCTAGCTTGATAGCACCAAAACTAACCCTTCCTTCTCTAGTCCAACTAGAGACCTAATTTGTATTTAACATGGATATTAGAGGCTTTAAAAGATTATAAAAATCATGGATTAATATCCTAATTAAATTTATTTTAAAAAATAAACTGTGTCCCTTTCTTGTGATTAGGCAATGACAAATACAAGATAATACTTACTCTTTTGGGATCTGTAGAGAGACCTTTCTTGGAGCCAATTTGGAACAAGGGTTTGCCTTTATGAACTAAAAATACACATATTTTAAGATTTATATAAAATCCAAGTTGCCTATATCTCTCAAAAATATGCCTAAGATGAATCAAATGATCACTTTCATCCTTAGATAGCGTCACTATGTCATCAAGATAAACCAACACTATGTCATTCATCAAACCTTGGAATTCTGTGTCCATGGATATTTATAATTTAGCTCCAGCATTGGATAGCCTAATATTCATTTTCCTATATGCATATCTACCCCATTTTATTGTCAAGGTTATCTTATACTAGTCTTCTTATTGCACCAAAATCTGGTTATAACCTAAATAGCCATCCAAAAAGAGAAAAATGTTCAAAACCTACTACCACTTACAAGAATTGTTCAATGGAAGGCAAAGAGTAATGATATTTTAATGAAACTATATTAAATTCCCTAAAATCTACAAAAAAATATTATCTCTTCATTCTTCTTCCTTACAGGGACTAGATTGACAACCTAAGATGAGTGTTTGATAAGAAAGATAATGCTAGATTCTATCAACTTAGTCAATTATTTATTCATTACAGGATCAATTTTTGGATTGATAGGCCTTTTACTTTTCTTATTGGTTTAACATCCACATATATCTCTTTAGTTTTTTGAGCTAGACTAGGTTCAAAGCCTTTTAGATCACTATATTCCTAAGCAAACACATCATCAAACTCTTTACATGACTCAATGAGTGTAAGTCTCTTTTTTTTTATTATATACCTTTCCAAGTGATAGAATTTTATCTTTGAATATGGTGAATCTTTCATAATTATATTGCTTGGTATATATGCTTATCTTTTATTTCTTCATTTGATCATCATCATTGAAGATAATCTCAAGTGTCACTAAACCTTTAAGAAGCTTGTTTTACATTAATTGCACAATTTTATCACCATATTATTTCTACAATTTGGATTTATTTATTGAAGATAAATCACCCTCTTCTTGAAAAAATCATGATTCTTTTTCATTATAAAATAATTTCCAATTAGAAACATTAACTGAGATACAAGGTCTCACTACTACCTTAGCATGTGGTTAGCATCTTAAGTACTTGACATCAATGGGTATATCGAACTGAGATCCAACTATAGCCAACCTAGAAACATGCTTATTTTCCTCCCTTATAATGGCATTTATGTTGAAGGCTTCAAAATATTCCATGATATCCATAATCTATGTTTGTAGGACTTTAACAATGAGTTCTTAGTCACATTTTGACCTTTCACTTGATGAACAATCAACTCACTATCACTAAACACTTGTAGAAACTTCACTCCTCTTTTTCTATCCCATTCAAGGATATGCATAAGTGCCTCATACTTTGTTACATTACAATTAGATCTTAATTTAAATTTTAAAGTGGTATAATACCTTTCTTTATAAGGAGACACCAACATCGAACCATCTCCTACACCAATCTTACTCCTTGATCCATCAAAGAATAGCTGCCATAGACCATCCATGGGTTTATTAGGTTTGAAAAATTATGGAATGAAGAAACCTTATTCATGTACATAATATAATCCTTGGTTTTCCTCTTCCATGAACTTATATGGATCATGTTCATGATGTCCAACTACCTACTCATCAATAAAATGATCAGGTATGCCTTCAAGATAAATAACTAGTTCTTCGTCAACATGGAGATCTTCTTCATCAAGAATAATGTAATTTACCTTAGATACCTTAGGCACATAAGTTTATATATGAATATTGGATTTTTTTTTTGATTATATCTTAACCTTGGTGCTATACCTAGTCATAAAAACCATTTAGGACAAATTTGATGACAAGTATCCCCAATCTTAGTTGTGAAATATCTAGATAGACATATAGCAAAGTGGGGTGGTAGGTCTATCAAAAACACATCTTGAGGGATAGAAAAAGTGGGACAAGAATGAAAATTCAAATTCATACCTTTGATAGTACCTAAACTCTCGGTGGTGTCCCATCCAATTATAACACTCCTTTAGTGATTAGCTTATATTTTAGGCATAGCTTATCAACCACTTATTTAGGAATTATAGAGGTAATAACACCATTATCAATTATGTAATTATGAACCAAATACTCATCTATTATTAGAGATAGATAAAAATGAAGAGGCTTATAATTATTGACTTGTTTTCCTCCTTTTGGCTAAGTGTCATTCATGAGGACTGCTCTCTCTTTCATTAGTGATCTAGCTACAAGGTTGAGATTAGATAGCTCTTCTTGAAGTAGATCACTTTGTCTAGGAATGGCCAATGTCTCCCACCTTGGAATTTTCACATGTGATTTCTTCATTTGATCAACAATTTTGATAGAATAACTACCAACCTTTGGTTTTCCTTTAGGAGCTATCACACTATCTTGAGTTTGTGAAGATTGAGTTAAGGGAAAAGCTCTTACATTATGATTTTTCTACACTTCTTAAAATTTAGGGGTTGTTAGTCCTAATAAACCCTTAATACACTTTAGAAGGTGAAATAAGTACTTGAATTTCTTCTTGATTACCTTTTATTGTTATTTTCTTAGCCCTTGTGTTGGCTTACATAGGAGTGTCAAAGTTACTCATACCTCCAAACTAATTCATAGCATAATAGTCTCCTTCATACCAATTAACAAAGGTGGAATCATTTTATACTTTCCCTTTATTAGTCTCTCCTTGTGGTGGCATATCAACTTGTGGAATTTGAGAATCTTGTATACCTTTGATAAACTTGAAAATTTTAAGAAGTTTGAGCACCTTGCACCATGGAAGCTTGATTGGACATACCATTGGAGTACAAAATCTGATTTTGGAGCTGATCATAAGGAAACATGATTGATCTTGAACTAGGTTGTTTTGAGATGGAATAATAACATTTGAAGAAATAGAAGCATTTGGATTGTATCTATTTTAAGGCCTAGCATTGGTTATGTGTCCCTGACCTTGATAATTACCTCGAAAAGGAGGTTTATTGGCCTAATTAAACTGATTATGTGGCTACCAAGACCTGTAATGTTGAGCTTGTTACTTATTGATGTTCATAATTTCATTTCAAGAACTTTTAGAAGAGTCTTGACTTCATGAAATTCACTACAAGAATTAGAGGCAACCTTTTCTTAACTATTTGATGAAGGAATAAGATCCAATGTGGGTGATTTTAGGGGAGTAGTATAAGTATAATGTTGAAATTCTAGAAAAAAAGGCATAGGAGGCTTTGTATCATTCTCACTAGCTTGGATAAGATAATTTTCATCCCTTATTACTACTTCATATACATCAATCAATGTGTTTCCTCCCATTGATTGAATCATTATTGCTATGTCACTATTCAAGGCCATCAAATAGTACAAGAAAGCATAGTTTGCAGTAGGTTTAAAAATGGTTGGGATCCTATCCCAAGTCTTTTGGAACCTATAATTTAAATCAACCATGAATATTTTAAGAGGTCTCTTTATGGTAGTCAGTTGCTCTTAATGACAAATGGTCACTTTTATCTTCAAAATGCTTGCATATTTGTTCTTCTAACTCATCCCAAGTGGTAATAGAATTAGGCCTCAAACCGAAATACCATTGAATACCCTTCCATTTGAATGAAATGGCTAACAATCTGATTTTTACATTCTCTTATATCACATGGTGCATGGAATAAATGTTAGTAATACCTTTTATGTGTTTAATGGGAGCAGTAGAATCTTGTCTAGTGAAGTGTAGGATACTTTTAAGGGAAAAAATATATATATCATCATATTGAGATAGGAATAGAGAGCTGACACCATTGAAGGGAGAAAAATATTGATTTTTAGCCACTGCCATCTTGAAAAATGGGGGTATATAAAACTTTTTACATATAGATCTGCAACAACATCAAAATACCTTTTTGGATAAGGGTGTGAAATAGCATATCTCCTTTTATTATTTGAATGATAAGGTAGTTATACAAACTCAAAAGGAGTTTCTTAATCATAAGATCTTGTAGTTACCTTTGGCATGAAAATAAGACAATAGTCTTATAACCATGATGCTTGAAAGCTTGTTGGAGTCACCAGATGTTAAATGTATATGCCATGATATTTTCAAGTATGTCAAGACCAACACCAATATTGACTAATCTTATTGAATTTGGGTCCCACTAGACATGCAAAAAAATGTTCTCACTTTGAGTTGTACACTTTGAGGAGGTGTTTTAGTTCTCATCACCTAATTGACATAATGGGAACTCTCTAAGTATGTGGGTGGCCTATAAATAAAGAAAAACACTAGAGAGGGTTGTTTCCCTTGATATTACACCTATATTGTCACTACACCTACTCGAATTTCTATGAAAATGTAGAAAAAAAAACAAAACTAAATATAAAAATGGGTGATTCACCAAAATTAGGTCTCCTCCTATGGTCTATGAGTTGATAAAAAAGCTAAACAATGTTGAATCTAGTCACACAACTTTAAATAATTCTCTATCATAAGTATTTCAATATAGAGGTTGTAACTGATACATCAACTAAGAGAGGTAGTCAAGAGGCTTGAAATGAAGCACTAATGAGAGTTTTCCACACTTAATATTTGAATAAATATTTAATACACACCATATGACTTGTAAAGAGATAACTTACTCAGAAATAGGTAAGACTAAATAGGACAAAAGTAAGGAGATTGAACATCAACACTTTTATTCATCAACAATTAACCATAAGTACACTAAGTATGAGATTAAGAAGGAAAACTAAGTTTGTATTCACTTCAAAATAAACATGCATCAATTTTAGAAGGATTTTTCATACTAACTTGGAGGATCCTTTTCAATGCCATTCAAGGCCAATTTTATAGAAGAAAATAGAAGAGACATAGGGAGGATGTATAAGATGTCCATCATTACTGTTATCTATTACAAAACCAATTATAATTCCAAAATAAGGTGAAGAAACATCCCTATAATTTGTCTTCAACATGTGTTGGCTTGGCCTAATGATGATCTCATGAGAGGTGGCATATAAGTTTTTCTTCATCTTCTATGACTCATCTTTTTTCGCTTGAAATTGCCCTTTCTTGGAGGAGGAGTTACAAGTTATTAGTTTGACACCTGGCCTACTTGTCCTTATTAAAAATATTTTTAGACCATATTTGGCTCTTAAAATTCATCTCCCATCTTGGTGATGATGAGACTTGAGGCTAGACACCTCCACACTTTGATCTCTATCATTAAAAATTACAACAACAATTCCTCTCATGCAAGATAATGAAGGTAAAACTATCTCCCATACAAAGTATGATATTATGCTTGAAGATTATCAAAAACATATTTTCAACTCCAATATTTATTATAGGATATCATACCATCTCTGTTCAGCTTGTAAACCATTTCAAAAGAGCCTTCACAACTTACTAGCAAGAGGTTTGGATAGGATGCAAGTATTCATGTTATAGGAGTTTTATGTAGACCTAAGGACTATATTAAGGCCTTATTCATTTTTCATGGTTTCAAAACTAAGGTGGTACATATTATTCCTTCATAAGATTCTTCAATAGTGTGTTCATCTTGAGAAAATCTTGACAAGTTAATAGAGACTGGCAGTTATCTTTAAGGGCTCTCAACACTATGAAAATAATGGAATGCCTATGAGTAGACCCTTAAATTATACTTGTAACCATTAAAAATGGATTTTATATATCCTATATATTATTCTATTTATGTAAAAAAGTGTGTACCATAGTTATCTAAGGATTCATATGCCTTTTATGACCTTAATAAAGTCTACAACCTTGCCTTTCTATACAAACAAGAAAGTAGTCTTCATATGGCCTACTCTAGTGAGTTGAAAATTTTTTAATAATAATTAAGAACTCTTATATTGATGATATATGTATATTATACCTATTCATAATCATGTAAATCTCTTCCAATTTTTAGAGAGCTTAGACTCACCCAAACACTAGGCAAACCAATTAAATTAGGCAGTTTTAGGCCTTTATGTCTTTCCTTCCACACGTGCCAAATTTTGGTTCTAAAAGGTTCTCATGATACCTATATAATTCCTTTAGGTGTTTTCAAGACTAATAATTTTCATTAGGATCACTTTTTAAGTGTTTAGCTTCATCAGGCTTCTTTGAGGGCTTTACAAGGGATTTAGAAGGGTTTATCTTCTTAATAATGGTCTATAAAGTATAGGAATTTGATTGGATGATAAATAATAATAAATTTTATTAAAATTAACCATTAAACCTTCCATAATTTAATTTTTTTCAATGCACTTTCTCAACAAACTTTCCACGTAAGCAAGTTTATCCTGTTAGGTTTGTAAGCCTATAGATGTGCATTCTAGAGGACTATTTACGTAAATTATGGATTCAAATGCTTAACTTTTGGTTATTAAATACTAATATAATATATTTTTATATCCCTTTATGTCTTCATACACTTTTACAAGAATCTAACTCCATCAAATTTCCTAGAACTTATTTTGACACATAGTTGGGGTTTAAAGTTAGTTGAGCAATCTTAACCCCAATGGTCTCATTTTGATGATTTCACTTCATGGTAAAGAGTATAGTCACTTTTGAAATACTTATCAAGCTATATCACATTTTCCAAAAGAATTTTAAAACCCCATTCAATATAAAACATTTGTTTTCCCTTCATGGATTTGCTCACAAACTCAACATAATCGAGCTGAGCATGTATGTTTACATTATTTTCTTGGTCACTTGATCTTTAGAAGGCTTGTTGTGAGTTAGATAGATTACCCAAATCAGGAGGATTTATGTGAGTTAATTTTATATAACTTATTTTATGTTTTTACTTTCTCAATGTTCTTTTCAAACTTCAATCTGCATACCAAATTATTCTAGAATTCATGTTCCCCAAACTGCATGTACATAGTTGTGTGTGTTCTCCTAGCAAGGGTGGTCATAGAAGTTTTGAAAACTTTCCTGATAATGTTTTTTAGGCTTATTATATCATATTAAATTATAAGAAACCAATATATTATTGGTTTTTTTAGTATTTAATCTCAAATCTAAAGTTATTTTCTAGGTTTTTCATAGGCCTAATACGCCTTCTTTCAAGTGATCTTAACTCAAACTGATGGTTTTCATTTCTCACACAAAATTTAAACACTTTTATAATGTATATCACACCATAAATTACCTTTCATAACTATTTTTTATCACCAATATGTACAATGTTTTTTATATTCTTGCAGGCAGACCTATAACATTTATTTTGACTTCAACCTTACTTTAAATTTGCCATAGGATTGATCACTCCTACCTTGTTTGAGATTAAATTATTATATAATAAATTTGAGGTTTATTTGATTTTTTTTAAAACCCTTTAAAATTGATAAAACACATATTATTTGTTAAGTGTCTCTCAAACTCTCTTGCAGATGTACACAGTCCACCTATAGGTGCATGGCTACATTCTTCCTTTGTCATCTTGATCATGCATGATCATGAATGAACTTGAGGATTAAATCCTACCTTAATTTAGATTAAATGATTATATAAGAAATGTTATTTTTATTTTATTTATTTGAATAACCTTTACAACTAATAAAACATATAGGATTTGTTAAGTGTCTTTCAAACTCTCTTGCAGATGTACACAATCCACCTATAGGTGCATGACTACATTCTTCCTTTGTCATCTTGATCATGAATGATAATGAAGGAAATTGAGGATTTTTTTGAGTTTTATCACCAATATGGACACTTCAAGGATTAATTATGACCTATCCATTACTCAAAATCTTACAAATTGTTTCTCCAATGCTTGAAGCCCTTGCTTAAGAACATTAGGTTCAATGACCTTCACACTTGATATCTCCTGCAACTTGATATCAAGAATGATAATGGAGTTTATATATTTTTTTAATTCCCTTTTATTTCTCTACACACTTATACATGGGTGTTTCCAACCCCATTTCATATATATTGTTCCTCAAATCATTAGGCATTCTTGTCTATAAGACTGTGTCTCTCTCACTTGAGGATTGCCTACTTAGATCAACTTGGGAAAGTCATTTTGAGGATGAATGAAAATGTTTTAAAATTATATTTATATTTAATGACTAATAAAAATGTATATCATATGGTTTGGATTCTATTCTAATCCTAAAACCCTTCAAACAATGTCAAATATGCTCAACACTTACACTCTTAAAACCCTGTTGACCTGTAAATTAGTATTCCACTCTTTTTTGCATGTGAATCTTATTTGGATATGGTATATAAGGATATTTTTTATTTATATGAGTTTTAATATATAATTTATTCTTTATCCCACTCACCTTCATGCTAAAAACACTTTATAAACCTGTAGAACCCTACCTGTCATTCTTATAACAATAGAACAATGATATTTCTTGTTAACACCAACATAAACATTGGAATTTTTGGGTTGAGTTTCAATTTAAAAAGGTAAAATGAATCCAAAGAGACACTTCTCAACTATTTTTATGCATTCACCAAGCACAAACCTACCATTTCAAGGAGAAAACCATGACAGTGGGGTTTAGGAGTGTTGTAGAGAAGTCTAACTTATTAACAATAGTTCATAAAACTATACCTCCTAATCCCAAAACAATTTCCATGAATTTGAATGGAATAAGGGTGGTCAACATTCCCTAATGGAATTTGTTCTGAAACATCTCCTCCTTTATGAACCAACCACATCAAAATGACCTTCATGTGCTTGCTAATGACCTGATAGAGAAGTTGAGTCATTTTTTTGTCTTTTTCATACCTTTAACTTATATATTTTCATTGTTTTTATCTTGAGGAGTATGGATAAATACTTATATAGGATTATAATTTTATCCTCAAATTGAAACCTTTCTCAATGGTACCTCCACAGACCCTTCTTCTTCAAGAAACTTGCTTGTCTTGCTAGAATACCCTGATAGAGATATGAACCAAGTGGCTATGGAGTTCTTCTTGACCTATATAGTCATTATGTAACATATAAAAATCATATTCACCTTCTTTTTCATACCAATTCTTCATTATGATATTTTTGAATGTTAAAATGATGGGTAATGTAGTTTCAAATGTGTTTCAATGTTGGAAAATAAGTATTGTAACATATTGAACAAGATGTAAAAGCAAGAGAGATATAATATACTCTTCAAAAAGTGCCTAATGACTCAAAACACCCCTTTTCACCTCTATAAATGATATTAAACCTTATTATTTGATGTTTATTAAAGGAGTTATATTACAACATTGAAATAAGCAATAGAAAACAAAACAATGAAACTTTAATTTATCCAAAAGTACCTTAATTTCTCCAAAGCGCTTGAAATTTCAATGTTTCAAACTTAACAACTTGGCTCTTAGGTCCACTTATCTATCTTTTATCATCTTTCATTCTTTGATGATCATCACCTCCTTGTCTTCACCATGGATCAAGTCTAACTTATATTTTACAAACAAACCTTAATATTTCCAAAATTATCTTAAACTTTGATAAATTGCATTGTAAAATATCTCTTCAAATATCATGGCATGAAACTGATTGGACAAGACATACACATGGAGTCCATCATACCAATAATACCATGTTTAAACCTTGAGATGGCATATGACATAAAGCCATGATGCCAAGGCATGATTATCAATAAGACCCTTTCAAGGTTAGATGACTCAATTACCTATTTTTAAATATTCTTTGGTCATGGGTGACTAATTAGCTAATATTAAGCAACTTACTAACCCTTTTCACAAGAATCATGATGCCAAATCCTCACATCATTTAGAGTGATTCATATTTATATTATAGGACCCCTTAAAATTACATCTCTTAGTGGTTCTTTATATGATGTCAATTTTATTGATGATCATACTAAAATGATTTGATCATATTTTATAAATAATAAATCGGATGCATTATCTAAATTCAAATAATTTAAAGTTATTGTTGAAAATACTTCTATTTTTTTATTAAGAGATTAAAAACTGATAATGGTGGTGAATATATTAGTAAATAATTTTATTTTTTCTCATTATTTATGGCATTCAAATGGAATTAACAACTCCATATTCACCACAACAAAATGGTATCATTGAAAAGAAAAATTGTACCATTATTGAAATGGCTATAACAATGTTGCATTCTATATATGTTCCTAAGTTTTTATGGGATAAATCCATGAATACTATTTTGCATATTCGGAGTAGAGTCCCTATTAAATCTTTACATATTTTTACCCTTCTATAAATGTGGTCTAGAAATAAACCTAGTGTACCTCATCTTAGGGTCTTTGGTAGTTCTTCCATCTTTGTTCTTAAACCTAAAAGAAAGAAACTTTATCCTACCTCCTATTCATTAATATTTATAGGTTATGGAGGTAAAACTAAAGGATTAAGAGTGTATGATCCGTATAAAATTTAAATCATTGAGAATAAGAATTTTTAGATTCTTGAAAATCTTTTTGTGAGTCCTTTGTAGAACCCCCTCAATGTTACTCATTTGATGAACCTAGATCTCTTGTTTCTTATTATGATGAAATTGAATCCCTAGAAGAAGTTGATCCTTTGTTTGATTACTTAGAGTTTGAGGAACTTGTTGAGTTTCATGTTCAATCTAAAATACTTAAATGGGTAGAATTCCTAATCTAGTCTTCTAGTCTTAATAATCTTAATAAACTAACTAGAAGTCAATATTCTTATCATGCTTTAATGATATGTATGAATGTGAACCTCAATATTTTTAAGAAGCTATTGAATATGATATATGTAATATTATTATGTAAGCTAAGCATAATGTCTTAATTAAAAATCAAACTTGGGATCTTATAACACCTCTACCTAAAAGGCATATTGTTAGTTTTATGTCGCTTTATAAAATAAAATTAGACTTCAGATTTTGTAATGAAAATAATTATTGTTAGATTAATCATTACTCTTGCATCTCAAAATGGTTGGATTATACATTAAATGGATGTCAAAAATGCATTCTTGAATGATGAATTAAAATAAGAATTATTTTTGACTTAAATTAAAAGTTTTACTTTAAATAAATTGGTACATGGTTTAAATCAAGATCCTCGAGCTTGGTATTATGATATCACTAGTTATTTTAAAGAACTATATCTCTCTAACTATTATTTCGATAATGATCTCTTTGTAAAAATTGAAATTAGTCATATTGTTTTAATTATTTTATGATATTCTTATTATTGGTGATCTAATTAGTTTAGTTCTTAAATATAAGAATAACTAAGTCAAATATTTGAAATAACTAATTTAGACATTCTTCATCATTTTTTAGGAGTGGTTATATTTCTTAATAAAATTTCCATTTTTGTATCACAATTTTAGTATGCACATAATTTTTTTATTGAGTTTAATAAACTTGGTTGTAAGCTTACATCTACTCTTATTGAAGTTGGTGTTAAGCTTAACCCAAAACATGTGTGTAACAAAGCTAACCTCACACTTTATTAACAACTTGTTTGTAATATGATTTATTTAACTATTACTAACTTAAATAATTTTTTATTATAGGTATTGCTTCTAGATTCATGGATGATCCATATTTAGATCATTATAAATTAGTGAAATGTATTTTTCGTTATATCAAATGAACAATAAATTTTGATTTATTTTATTCTTCCATTGATAATGTTAAATTATATGGTTATTGTGATTCTGACCATGCTGGTGATACTTTGATAAAAAAGCTACTTTTGGATATGTGTTTAAGTTTGGTGTAGGTGATATCACTTGGAGTATCAAAAAGCAATCCATTGTCTCTATCTTTTCCATTGAATAAGAGTATATAAGTGTTATGGAAGCCACTAAAGAATCCATGTGGCTGCAAATATTGTTAGGATAACTTAATTTGGATATTTCTCACAATACCACCTTTCATTATGATAATCAAAGTTGCATAACTCAGGCAAAAAATCTAGTGCAACACCAACAAACTAAGCATATTTAAGTTCATGTGCATTCTATCTAAGAGAGAGTTCTCAATGGTGATATTGATTTGTAACTATATCATATGAATGAACAAGTGACATATATTTTTAGAAAACCACTTGGTACTACCAAGTTTTATTAGTTCTATGCAATGCTAGACCTCTCAAAGTTTTTATTGAGGGGGAGTGTGCATGGCCATGTCACTCCCTAACGGCCATGAATTCCTTCTTCTTCTTCATTATAAATCATTGTAATAAGTCACTATATGTGTTTTTTTAAAATTCATAAATTTTAAGTTTATATTGTGCCTAATACTTAGAAGCATATATTGTAATGGAGGTCCTTATGTTATAAAAGGATCCAAATATGTTTGGTTGATTATTCATGAGAAACTTTGAGATGTAGTCTCACAATCATACTAGTGTAAACTTCCTTTGATTAGTTTATGAATTACAATTATTTTTGTTTCAAAAGGTGATGTTTGGTTAGATGAAGGTTTTTAAATCTTTTAAATTTGTACATAATATAATTCTTCTATTAAGATGATTATGGCATTTATCCCCACTTAGCATTAAAGGGGAGTGTTATAACATTTAATGTTTAAGTGGTGTTATTATAGATCCTAAGTACATATTAGGTAATTAAATAATAATGATTTATTATTTATTAACAAATATTGAAAACTTCATATAAATAAATAATAAAACATATTTATTTATTTTTTACTAATTATTCATAGGGAATTTTCAGACATGTTAGTTACAACAGTCACCTTCCCTCATTCTTATTATAAATAGGATTTTATCATTTTTGTAAAATATATCGATGTATCTATCAATACACAACAATAATATTTGCCTATGATAAATATTCCTATGAAGAGTTTTTTGAAGAAGATTAATATAAAGAAGTGAGAAGGAAGGATGTGTATTGGGAAAAATAATTTTCTCTTGTAGGAATAATCGTTGTGGAATTTTTATCTAATTTTGATATTTTCCCACCTATATCTATGTCACTGTGTTCTTTGCTTATTGATTTTGTATCTAGATCCATTTAATACATTTTGAATTGTCTCACAATATTGCCATTTAAATGTTAATATAATTCATAGTAGGAAGAAACCTTAGAAAAAAATGTATATATTTATTATAATCCTTTATATTTTTTGATGGTCTGCTTAAAATTTTACCTTTCATTTAACATGTTCTCCTAAATAAATTAATTTTATTTCATGACTATAAATGCCTAAATTTGACAGTCAACCTTGCATGTCAAGATTTTTTTTTGATGACTATCTATTCAATATGATGTAGTTGTTCTAATTTTAATGTGATTTGTAAAAACTTCATGAGATGTGTACAAAATTATTTTCTTTCCTTCAAATTAAAGATATTTTAATGCAATGAGATCTTTTATATCCTTTTGATTTGGGCTTAGGAGTATTACTTCTCTAATTTTTTTAATATATCTATTTTATTTTCCTTTGGGGATGGATGAATTCCCATGGCCTCTATGTCACTTTTCAAGTCGAGCCTCCATGTTTCTTGGTTATGCTTGTGTGCTCCATACTTAATATTTTGAGATGGATCTTGAATTACTTTTATCTCTCATAACTTATTGAGAAGTCCTTTGAGGGTTTTGGTGTGCAAATGTATATGAGTGTTATGTCAATGGAGGGAAAGGAATTTATGCAACAAAAGAATTATGAATATGATATTCAAATACTTCCCTTAAAAATTAGGCTGTGTGGCTTGAAAGGGGTGCTAAATTGGGGATTGTGTGCATATGTTTTGGATATTCATTTTTGATGTTGGTTTTGGTCAATCATACCAATATTTTTTCTAAATTGCCACATGGTACATTGTCAAATTTTTAATAAGTTTTGTTGGATATATAACCCCTATTTTCATTGGGATATCACATGTTTCAATCATGTATTGAGTAACTAAAAAATTTGGTGGAAGTTATATATTACATTGATAGATGTGACATGTCACTAAAATTTACCCATGTATTTACTAGGGATTTTTTGAGTTCATCCCTTGAAATAACCTGCCATTGCATATCACCATCACTACCTAGCTCACCTTTAAATCTTTCATTGATTTTATGTTTTGTATGGCCTTTCCCTTCTCCACCACTACACAATCTAACTAGGGAACAAAGCATCTCCTCCTTGCAAAGCTCATTTCCATGTTGTA